>JARBWK010000001.1:11265989-11337144 GCA_030556195.1 Anolis apletophallus
TTTCCCATCACTGGGCCTCCTTCTCCCACAGAAAGCCTGGCTTGGGAGGAAGGTTGGGTTGGCCCTTACGACGAGACCGATAACCAGGTGCAACTGGAAAGCAGCGATAGCGAACCTTATGAACGGCCGGGGGGGGGGGGGCGAGGTTCACAGGATCCTTTGAGTTAAAACATGGAAGAGAGCGGCTGGGAAGAGTCTAGGTCGGAGAGCTCTCATGGAGATAGAGACCCAGGTGCTGGGAGGCAAGGCCGAACCTTTGATAGGAGACGAAGCATCGAGACTAGCAGGGGGATGGTACCATAGCCTAGACAGGCCGAGGTCCGTCAGCAGAGATTGGAGACGGCGAAGCCTAGAGTCGGGGACCTCGGCCGAAAGATTAAGTATAGGATCCGTGGGAACGATCCTCAGTACTTCGGCCACGTCTCTTCTGAGCAGACGTGAAGCGAAGCTGATTCACGGAGCTAAGTTGGCTAGTGGCCATCAAGTCTTGCCTTGCATCTATACCTTGCCTTGTTCCTGAGTCCGCACTGCTGTGCGGAGCCTTATAATCTTTTGGATTCTTTACCAAGCTGTTTTGGACATTTGATTGCTTTTTGCCTTTGGATTTGCTTTTGCTATTTTTATGGACAATATACCTTTTGAACTGTTTTTATATTCAATAAAGTAGTTAGCCTTCAGTCCGTCTGTGTGTGTGTGATTAAGGGGCCGGTCAAGTCCGTGCATCGTGACAATTGTGGTGTATTTGGACCTTCCTACTTTTTGTTTCTCTGAAATCTCACCCTGTTGCTTTCTGACTGCTTTTTTGATGGAATCAAGTTATCTAATCTTGCTTTACAATTGCTTCACACTCAGTACAGCTAAAGGCTCAGTTAAAGAAGATTTTTAGGCATAAGCAAGATATGAGGAAACAAAGGGAGGGCAATCAATGCAAACATCCCATTGGATTTCAAATGCTCTAATTGTGAAGACTGCTTCTGGTTTTCCACATTGATTCTCTATTCCTGCATGGCAGGAGGCTCTGATCAGCTTTGTACTATGGCAGGGGTGCTCATTAGGTAGCTCTGGAGCTACTAGTAGATCTTCGGCCCTCTTCCAGGTGATCTTCGGGCCTCCCCAGCCGGATGGGGCACTCCTGCCATGCGCGCGAACACCCTGGGCGCACGCGCGCTCCTGCTGCTGGCTTTTGCTCTTGCAGTGCTTCTTTCGCCTGCAGGGCATTGCAGGAAGAAGGAAGCACGAGACGGGGCCTCTGGAGGTAGCGCCCTGCCTCTCTCTCGTCCAGAAGCAGCTGTGCAGCCTCCATTGCTGGCGAGACAGGTAGGGCGGAGCACTCCCTCTGGATGCCCCGCCTTGTTCTTTCTCCTTCCGGCAATGCCCCGCAGGCGGAAGAAGCGCTGCGAGGCGAAAAACAGCAGCAGGAGCACGGGCGGTGGCAAGCGCGTGGCGGGAGTGCGGCGGCGGGGCCAGGTAGATCTTTTTGGACTTGGTTGCTTTAGAGTAGCTCGCATGCTGAAAAAGTGTGAGCACCCTGTACTACTGGCATCAAATTACTGCCATGTTAGCCGCTCTGAGTCCCCCTACGGGGGTGAGAAGAGCAGGGTAGAAATGACGTAAATAATAATTTGTTCCACTCTCTATAGTTGGTCAACTCTTTGATAGGGAAGTCACACCTTCACCAACATATCAGCACCCCCAGAGTAATGCAACTGAGCTGAGCTCTGCAAAGTGATGAGGATGAACTGGCTCCAGTTCTATTAGCTTAACACGTCACTAATCTGATAGAAAATTGTTAACATATTAAAGCTGCTTAAATATAAAATGCTAGCTTGACACAAGAAAACTGTATGATTTAGACGTATTAGCACATCTACTGGCTTAAGGCACTGCTGCACTAATAAACCACAACAACTGATCCTTAAATGTAATAGGATTGGAGGTTAGGGTTATTTGGACTCATTGTCTTTGTCTTGTAGTTTCTGGGCCTTTAGGGTACAAAATATCCTCCTGCTCGCTTTCTCTCTCTCTCTCTCTCTCTCTCTCTCTCTCTCTCTCTCTCTCTCTCTCTCATGTATACACATGCACAAAGTTATAAAAGTAAAATTCAGTAAAATAATTAATTGAAAGACTTTGATCCTTCATCTCCATTCTTTTACATAAGGCTTGCTCACAAATGTATTTTCATCTTCCCGTTATTGTTATAAGTTATTCTGAGGAACTGGACTCAAAGGATCCAGGCCTGGGAGATTGTCTAACTCTAGATGATAGCTCCCTCCCTGTAGCCTGGGCAATTGTAGATTAGTTAGGAATATACAGTATATATATAGAGAGAGAGAACCTATTCATGGAGAGATATAAGGGCCTTCCACAAAGCCATATAATCCAAAATATCAAGGCAGAAAATCCCACAATATCTGCTTTGAGCTGGGGCCCCTTCCATCCAGCTGAATAAAATCCAGCATTTTCCGCTTTGAAGTGGGATATATAGCAGTGTGGACTCAGATAACGCAGTTCAAAGCAGATATTGTGGGTTATTCTACCTTGATATTCTGGGTTATGTGGCTGTATGGAAGGACCCTGGGTTATCTGAGTCCACACTGCCATCCATTTCAGTTTAAAGCAGATAATCTGGGATTTTATTCAGCTGTGTGGAAGGGGCCTGACTTCAATCTTGTTGGAAAAGCAGCAAAATGCTTTGTGTGGGGCTACCCTTAAAGTGCTTAGAAACAGCAGCTGCTTCAAAATCCAGCAACCAGTTTGAGGATGAGGGTTGTTTATGTGTGTGTATGTGTTATCAAGTCACCTGTCCATTTATGGTAACCCCATAAATGTAATGGGATTTTCTTAGATAAGAAATACTCAGATGATTTTTTGCTAGTTCCTTCCTCTGAAATGTAGCATATTGCACCTGATATTTTATGGGTAGTCAGTCCCTTCAAATACTAACCGAATCTGTCACTGCTTTGTTTCCAAGGTCAGATGGGATCTAGTGTCTTAATGGTATATTTAGGTTGATTACAAGAGAGCAAAAGTATCATAAGTATTGCAGTGTAACAAGTAATTTAGCATCAAAGTAACAAATATCCTCTAAATTCTTACTTGAACTCTCACTACACTCTCAGCTTTCCACTTAACTGAATGTGTATTCCTAACTTATCTTAGCTATAACTATCCTTACTTTGATCTTATTCATTTCTTTCTATTCCCATTCCCTGTCTCTAACTCTCTCCCAGTCTAACAGTTAAACCATAAAGCCTTTATAGTCTTTATATAGTACACCCCTATAGTCTTCTTTCTAAGAATTCAAAGTATTGGCATTGGCCAAACCTTTCCAAGGTAGGAGACTTCTCTCTTCATCCTCTTCAGTATGGGATATAACCTTGGATCACGATTCTCATTCACCCAGATTGGAGCCGACCTTCTGAAGGTTTATATATAAGAGCAAATTGCAAGATCAGAGCAAATACCTCACAAAAACCTAAGATAATGCCATTTAACTTGATAAGAAGTTAGACTTTTCCATCTCTAGGTTGTATGATTCTGTGGACTCATTACTAGCAGCACCTTGTAGGAGAGAATCAAAAAACCTGTCATCCCTCATTAAAATACACTGAGCAGCTCAATAAGCATTGGCTTGTCACCTGTTAGAGGTGAGCTTCATTATCTTTCAGGAACAAACATGCACAGCCATTGAAGCAGGAAAGGCAAAGAGAAACAGATGGCCTCTGTGGTCAGAGATGCTTTATGTAACTCTTGTGCCATGGCACCAGGGGCATAAACCAAAGTGCTGTGGAAAGACAACAAGTCTAGCTAGCTACTCATCCTGAGCAGCACCTGTCACCTGCCTTCTCATCTCTTCAGCCTTTGCCAAGGGCAGGATGTCCTGTACCTATGGATTTGCTGGCAGATGCCTGCCCAGCATTTAAAAAAAATACAACGGACAACATTTCTTAGGCAGCTCTTTTCCTTTCATAAAAAGATTATCATCCATCCGCACATATACCCCCTCCTTCAAATTTAACAAGACTTTAATTTCCTTTTTGGCCTCTTTATATATTTATAAACTATTATTTTAATTGGTAAATTAATTATAAAACCATGACACCAAGAAATGTTTAAATGTATTGCATTGTGTTGTTCAGTAACAATTATATAAAGAAGTATTTTATAAATATAGGAGGCCTTTGTTATCTGCCAAGTTTTAGTTCCAGAGCCCTCCTTGCAGGGCCGTAGCCAGGATTTTGTTTTGGAGGGGGCTGAGTTTGGTTCGGGGGGGCTGAGACTGGGTGGAAGGGGTCTACCTAGCAAATCTTTTGTATTGTTATCCCAATAACCCCATTAATGTGGGATATAATGAGCATGGTGATCAGATCATGATATGAATAAACATAACAGTTTAAATAATGTACCAGTAAGGCCTTTTCGCGGACCACCCTGAGAATTTCAGGGGGGGGCTGAAGCCCCCTTAGCTCCCCCCCCCCCCTGGCTACATGCCTGCCTCCTTGGATACCATCCAAGGATATTCAAGCTGTATTATTTACAATGGCATAATAAAAAGGTGTCCCTTATGTAAAATAGAAGAATTTGAGTTTGGTTTTTTAAAAAAGTATTTTCAAACCATGTTTGGTGGAATCAATGGAAACAGATGGATATAAAGAGCTGGTTGTATAAGTTACTTATTATGAAATCTAGACATATATATATATGTGTGTGTGTGTGTGTGTGTGTATTTGAGATCCTAGAGGTGTATAGTCAGAAGAATTTCTTTTAATGAATGTTTTTTTTAATTTATGGAAACCAGCTTTCAGTGAATTTGTTACGTATGCTACATATTAGCTGTTCTGGCAGTAATAGGTCTCACATACTGGAGAACCAATCCTGAATTCATGGAATCATAGAGTTGGAAGAGACCTTGTGGGACATCTAGTCCAACCCCCTGCCAAGAAGTAGTTTAATCGCTTTCAAAGCACCACTGACAGATGGCCATCTAGCCTCTGTTTAAAAGCATCCAAAGAAGGAGGCTCCACCACACTCCAGGGCAGAGAGTTCCACTGCTGAACAGCTCTCACAGTCAGAACGTTCTTCCTAACGTTCATGTGGAATCTCCTTTCCTGTAGTTTTAAGCCATTGTTCCACGCCCTATTCTCAAGTGCAGCAAAAAGCAATCTTGCTTCCTCCTCCCTGTGACTTCCTTTCACATATTTATACATGGCTATCATGTCTCCTCTCAATTAAGTGGAAGCTGAGAGTATGAGGAAAGTTCAAGTAAGAATTTAGAGGATATGTGTTACTTTGATCCTAAATTAGTTGTTACACTGAAATACTTATGATACCATTAAGGCACAAAATCCCATCTGACTTTGGAATCAAAGCAGTGGCAGTCACCCATTCAATTCCAGGTGCAATAGGCTACTTTTCAGAGGAAGGAACTACCAAAGAAACCCTTCTGAACTTATATTTCCTACCTATGAAAATCCCATTACATTTACAGGAATAGTGTGCGAGACAAGTGTGAGGCCTCCAGTGCTAGACCGCAATCAAGAACCATTGACATGATGTGTAACAGCTATTTAGTGATAGGAATTAACACATTAAGTTATAAATTAGAACAAGGGTAACTTGATTAATTTTTTTCTTATTAAAGGAATTGACTTAATTTGGAATGTTAGCATTGATATTTCACTGGACTTAAGATGTTAATTAAGGTACTGATTAATTATAGCATTAAAGAGGTGACATTATTTAGTTGTCTCTGTCCCCAAATCACAGTTTTCTTGCTTTTGATGGGAAACTATTTCTTCCTTCCCATCTCTCTTTTCATCTCTCACAGTTGATGGTTTATAAAGTTTGGATCAGATGAGCAACTTGGAAGTGGGCCTTTTCTTCAATCCAAACCAGTGGTTCTCAACCTGTGGGTTCTCAGATGTTTTGGCCTTCAACTCCTAGAAATCCTAACAACTGGTAAACTGGCTGGGATTTCTGGGAGCTGTAGGCCAAAACACCTGGGGAACTATAGGTTGAAAACTACTGATCCAGATGATCGTTCCATGTTCTACAGAAGGACCACATGGGGGTTCCTCAAATGTCCCAGTAATCTGAGATTTGAAGTTCTAAATATTGAGGCTTTTTCTGAATACATGTGGGAATCGGTGAGCCAAAGAAAGCATAAGGAAAGCAGATGATGTTATGCAAGAGGGTAAAAGGGAATGCATGGTGGAGGGAATGAGAAATGGTGTTTTCAAACATTCATACAACTGTATCTTCAAAGCTCAGGACAGAGATGGAGCAAACAGTGGATAAGATTTTTGTGGCTGTTTTCATGTGATAATGTAAATTTAAACCCACGTTTAAAAGGAATTATTGGCACAAAAAAACCCCTTCTTCATTTAATATCAGTATAAGCAAGATATTTCACCATAGCCCTTGAAAGGAACCCAACTTAAAAATGTATTTGTTCTCTGTGAACTGTTGAATTGGAAGGCTGACTAGGAGGTGCCAACCTTCAAGCTGTGTAAGGGTAAAGATCCAGAGATCAGCCCCAAGGAAAGTTACTTGCCCACCCCCCAGATTACATGATCCTCAGGGGCAGTTCCAGATTCCCATCTTTCACCAAAACGGGTGCCTAAGGTGCTCACTGAACTCGATTGTTTTCCTCAAATCTGCCAATAAGAACTTACTTTAAGGCACTACCCTTGCCCAATTTAAGCCCCCCCCCATGATAATGCAGAGTATGTGGGGGGGGGGACCCTTAGAGATGGCAGGGGGGAAACCCTTAGAGGTGGCAGGGGGGAAACAGCCAGGGAGTAAGGAGAGTGGGCCAATGTAGATTAGAGAGAGAGAGATAAGGGGTTACAAAAACCCTTAAATGGTCTTGCTCCTTACTAGGCCTCTACATCAGAGATGGCTTGGATAATGGCAGTTTAACTGGCCTCTACCATCTGAGGACAGGTAACTGATCTCTCTGAACTATGCATTATAATGACAATAATATGTCTGGAATAATAATCTAGGAAAGGACATCTGAAATGTTTCCAATACAAAAATTTTGAGGACAAATTCACAGAACTGGAATCTTGAACAATGTTACAGCCAGGCATGTAGCCGGGGGGGGCTAAGGGGGCTTCAGCCCCCCACCCCCACCCGAAATTCTCAGGGTGGCCCGTGAAAAGGCCTTACTGGTACATTATTTAAATTGTTATGTTTATTCATATCATGATCTGATCACTATGCTCATTATATCCCACATTAATGGGGTTATTGGGATAACAATACAAAAGGTTTGCTAGGGTAGACCCTCTTCCACCCAGTCTCAGCCCCCGAACCAAACTCAGCCCCCCCGAATCAAAATCCTGGCTACGGCCCTGGTTATAGCATACCATTATCTATAGATGGGCTGCTGGGCAACGTCAAATGTTCCAGGGGGCCTTTATGTGGTGTTCCAGCCTGGTGTTCATGTGCATGATGAGAATGATGGGATTGGTGTTCATGTGCATGATGGGGATGCTGGGATTGACAGTGAGCATACTGATGTGCAAAGCGAAGTTTCAGATGAGGCTTCTGCTCCTGAGAACAGTTTAGTTCCCAGGGCACCTTTAGATAAACATGCCTTCATTAAGGATTCAGAAGGCCTTGACAGAGATAACACTGCAGCTGAAAATTTTAATGACCAAAGGGAAGCTGAATTGCCATTTGATCGTAAGGCCAACATTGTTATCGAACGACCAGACAAGTCCCGCAGACCGACCACGGGACAGAGCCTGCGAGGGTTCAGTTAACCTGGCGAGCTCGGGGTGCCTAGGTCCTCGAAGCCTACCCACCTCCCTTTGATCCAATTATGCTCACCAGAACGTCAAGGTAGATGCCACGAAATTGTTTATTCTGCTCAGCTGAGTAGGATCGACCCAAATTCCCTGATCCCGCAAAGACGCATGCATATACATTCACAACATTGTTTTTAAAGGTTACAGAACTGTCAAAACAATTGAAATTCCCGCCTGCCCCCTTCTGGGCCGGGTCCGTCGGTGATTGGTCGGAACGTAGTGATCAGCTGATGGGCGGGATGTTGACCGGCTCCGGAGAGCCAATCGGCGCTCACTCCCATTTGCCATCCCAGCCAATCAGGAGTCATGGCCATATATGGAGTTCAGGAAGGGAAGCTTTAGACGGAGATTGCTGTCAATATTTGCATATGAGTAAAACAAAGAGTCCCAGGCAGGTAAACGACCTAAAATGGCACCTTTAGGAGTGATGGGATTAATGGATTTGAGGATGAATGGGAAAGGGAGGAAGAAAACTTGATGACAGAAACTCACTCAAGCTTTTGTGTGACAGGGGGCCTATTGTGAGATGTTGACTAGGTTCCGAGGCTAGCCACATTCCCGCTGTGAAGACAAATATTTGATGTCCGATTCCAAAGACAGGATTAATTGGTCTAAACTCCGATAATTAATACTCTCTTTAGGCTGGCAGAATGTGGGCCCGCGGCTGGGCGCGGGTGATCCATAACAAGACTTCTGCCAGGATAGCTCATGCAATGTTGAACAATGGTGATCCATAAAAAGGCTTAGGATGGGAATCAGTTACTTCCTCTCAGCCGACACAATAGCGAAAATACAGGCAATCCTACTTTACATGGGAAGAGGGGGAAGGGAAGGGGTTACAAGGGGTCAAAGGGAAACTTGAAGCCACACTGTACATACAGGGATACAGGGGTACAGAAATGAGTCTATGATCCGTGTCCTTGGGCGAACTACATATCCCAGCCTGCAAAGGCTTGGGCTGCAGGTTCAAAACCCCTCAAAAGCCCATAGATGTATTTTTGGCTCTCTGGCTGCTTCCAGCCAGAAAGGGATCTTGAGTTCGCTTTAGGGTCCTTGATGAAACTATCTTTTCCAGGGCAGGGAGGGTCCATGATGAATAGAGAGGCTTCTTGGCTCAATCAGCCAGGAGAAGCGTCAGGAGCAGTCCAGGAGAAGAAAAACGGTCAGAAAAAGGCAAATAGAGGCACAGTACTTGGGAGAACTAGATCTTCTTTCTGGCATCAATCTCTGCCCATCGCCCACCCCCCTGAAGAGATTTCTTTGGGCCGAAGTACTCCAAAAGCTGTTGTTTTTAGAGCTGGGATATGTTTCCTCCAGGCCGGAAAAAGGATAGGGAGAGAGGAAGGAAAAAGGAGGAAAACGGTGGGAGAAGTGGCAGAGTGTTTATTTATTGTTTTGTAACGTGTGGCCAAAATGTCTTCCATACTATGTGCTGTATGAAGTGTTGTAAATGTGGAGATGGGAGGTAATGGTGGCCGGGTTTACTGGGAGGGACGAAGTTGGTGCAGTGTGATGTATGGAACTGAGTGAGGCAGAAGGGAAGGGGGAAAAAGGAGTCTGGTACTGGTGCAACTTAGGCCATGGGCCAAAAGGAATACTGGGGACTCTCTGCAGTTGGTTCTATTTTTGGGTTTGGGGCTTCCTGGCTCGACTACAACATTAGGGAGCGAAGGCAAGCTTCTCAGGATGTTAGGCGCAGCTGCAGGTTACAGCATCAAGATACAAAGTGAAAGTGATTTTCCCTTACTTAAATTTGTAAGAAAGATTCAGGCCTCAGTTTCCAGGCTTCGTTTAGAAAAGGCATCACATCTGATCTCCTTGTCTCTAGTTCCTGTCTGCCTTGGCCTTGTTTTTTATGGATTATTCTACTGCTGCATTGAACTGTTCTGGAATCTAGTATCAAGCTTTTAACCATTACCTTTTGGATCTTTGAATTTTGAACTGTATGCTTACGTTGGATTTATCTTATATTTTATCCTTTTACCTTTTGTGACACTATACTTTGTTTCAATAAAAGACTATTATTCAAAGACTGTCTGGTGTGTGTGTGAACTAGGGGGATACTTCTGTCTGAAGTGCAACACTTTACCACTTGTCTCCACTATCCCATATTCATTGTGGCCTGTGTCAGCCTCATCCCAGCAAAACCAGAAATTGCAAGAATATAAACTCTTGATTGCTACCAAAATGGTTTAAAATCCTCAGATAAGAAGCTTGTGTTACAGGTGAATGGTACCCATGGAAACTTCTAGAGGCAACGATCTCCCTTGAGGAGGGAGTTCTTGTTGTTGTTGGGTTATGAGGGTTATAAAAAGTTTTTAGGTACTGCATGTGAACTGTGAGGTGTTCTACAGCACTGGAGGATGGAGTAAAATATAAGAATAAAGTCATATTTCAGGCATTCAATTTATAAAACTCACAGCTGTCAGTATGAATTTTGGGTTTTAGATATAATTTTAATCCTGCTGACTCTTCGGTACTACCTTCATTATTTCTTTGGCTTTTCGTGTGTAAGCTTACAGTACTAAGTAACTACATGTGTACTCAGAATTAAGCTCCACTGAATTAGAAGAGACTTTTATCTAGGCTAATGGGTACAGGACTGCATTCTGAAACTGGATTATATGGCAGTATAGAATTATTGAATTGGAAGAAACCACAAGGGCTATCTAGTCCAACCCCCTGCAATGCAATCAAAGCATCCCTGACAGATGGCCATCCAGCCTCTGCTTAAAAACCTTCATAGAAATAAACCCCACTGAACTCCAAGGCAGCAAATTCCACTACATAACAGCACTTACTGTCAGCAAATTCTTCCTAATGTTTAAGTGAAATCTTTTTCCTGCAATTTGAATCTACTGCTTCTCGTCTTTGTCTCTAGAGCAGCAGAAAACAAACTTGCTGCTTTCTTCTCAGTGTGACATCCCATCAGATATTTAAACATGACTCCCAGCTTTCATTTCTCTAAGCTAAACTTTCCCGGCTCCCACAGCAATTCATCATAGGGCTTGCTTTCAGATCTTTGACCACTTTCGTTGCCCTTCAGTGGGGTTTATTTCTATGAAGGTTTTTAAGCAGAGGCTGGATGGCCATCTGTCGGGGATGCTTTGATTACCCATTAGCCTAGATAAAAGTCTCTTCTAATTGAGTGGAGCATTTAGGCTGTTTTCCTGCCCAACCATAGAACTTAAGAAATATGGGACATTGATTTTATGTAGAGAGTGAGACACATTGGGCTTTTCTGTGTCTGGTTATTGCTAGGGTGTTTGCCATCAGAATGATGGTCTATTGGGAATGACCATGGATTTTGATGTCCCTACTAGGGAATGTTGGCATTTTGTTTCTAAAGTGTTTCTAAATGTAGCACAGCAGTTCTCGTTCGTGCCTGGGGGGCAGGGGACAGGACCGGGGGTCCCATTGGCATTAGGGCCTGCAGCAGCAGAGATAGATTCTGAAGAGGATTTGGAAGGGTTAGCAGAAGGAGAGTTTCCCATCACTGGGCCTCTTTCTCCCACTGAAAGCTTGGCTTGGGATGAAGGTTGGCCTGACCCTTACGACGAGACAGATAACCAGGTGCAAATGGAAAGCAGTGATAGCGAATCTTATGAACGGCCGGGAGGGAGAGGTTCACAGGATCTTCTGAGTGAAAACATGGAAGAAAGCGGCTGGGAAGAATCTAGGGAGGAGAGCTCTCACGAAGATAGGGAAGCAGATGTTGGGAGGCAAAGCCGTACTTTCGATAGGAGACGGGACATCGAGACTAGCAGGAGGGGCTGGTACCATAGCCTAGACAGGCCGAGGTCCGACAACAGAGATTGGAGACGACGAAGCCTAGATCGTCGGGGACCTCGGCCGAAAGATTAAGTATAGGAGCCGTGGGAATGGGTCCTCAGTATTTCGGCCACATCTCATCTGAGCAGACGTGTAGCGAAGCTCGACCACTGAGCCAAGCCGGGCTAGTGGCCTACTCAAGCCTTGTTTTGTATCTTGCAACCTTGCTTTGTTTCTTGATCCGCTTTGCTGAGCGGAGCCTTGCCAAGCCTTTGGAAACTTACCAAGTGTTTGGAACTATTGCACCTTTTGCCTTTGGAATTGCTTTTGCTATTTTTATGGACAATTTACCTTTTGAACTGTTTCTATATATTCAATAAAGTAGTTAGCCTTCAGCTCGTCTCTGTGTGTGTGATTAAGGGGCCGGTCAAGTCCGTGCATCGTGACACTAAAGTATAGTTAGTGAAAATCCGTTATGAGAGTAATGAAATTTTGTTACTATTTTGTTATAGTAATTGTGCATAATGATCAAGGTTCTGAGGAAAATGATCAAGGTTCTGCAGAGGTTTCAGTGCCTGAGTTAAATGACCAAGTTCCTGCTGACTCCCAGGGATTTGGAAATGGGGATGTTGGTCAAGAGAGTGCTGATAGCCAGAGTGAAACTAAGGATTCTGGGATAATAAGTCAGCAGGCCAATGATGCTTTTGTGCAGGCAGACAAGGAGGTTGAGGGAACTTTTCAGCAGTCAAGGTCGGAATGTGAAAGAAATTCAGTAATTGGCAAGTTGAGGGAGTCAGTTTTTGACAGAAGGAGTCAGATATATCAACATCGCCACCTTGAAATAGGGAGGAGGTGATCCGAAAGATTGAGAGAGACGAGAGGTCAGGGAGAGGTTTCCCAAGGGAAACAGAATGCTTTTGCCATGGCTTTGTGAATAAATATAGGGCCTGTGAAACTGTAATCTTTAGTGAGACGAACATTTGGATTTGAAGTGCAACTATGTCTCATGCTCCATGCCTTGTGTTCAGGCCTTCCTGTTCATGCTGAGATTCCTGGGAATGTGGTGCAGCTGGCTAAGTGTCAGCTGCATAAGATCTCTCTGACCAGCAGGTCATGAGTTCGAGGCCTGCCCGGGTTGAGGTGGCTGCTGTTGACCTTTGCAGCCTGAAATACAGTTGCATCTGTCAAGTAGGAGATAAAGGTACCACATTAAGTGGGGAGGCAAATTTTGACTGAATTATGAGGCTATTAACTCCAGGAACGCTGAGGAATGCGGAAGGAACAAGGGACGCTGGGAACGCTGAAAGATGAGGAGTGTGTCAGCTGCCCCTGGTGGCCAGAGTTTGTCTCTGTTCATCTACATGTGTGTTTGTGGAAACGGCAAGGATTGTCTGCTAAGTATGTGTACCTGTAATCCGCTCTGAGTCCCCTTCGGGGTGAGAAGAGCAGAATATAAATAAAGTGTATTATTATTATTTCCTGCCTTGGATCCATGTTCATGCCTTTGGATTTGATTGCTCAAGTTTGAGTCTGTTGCTTTGTGGGACTTTGATTTCCTGGACTAATTTGGATTTACAGTCTCTAGTTCCTGTGGATTTGTGTGGACTTTGGGACATTCTTGCTTCCTGACTTTGATGCTGACTGGATTACTTACCTTGTTTAACTAACTGTTTTATGGACATTTTATTAGTACCTTTTTAGAAGTCTTTTATCCTTTTTGGCTAAAGCTTTTTAAATCTTCAATAAACTGCTTTGCTTATAAGAACTCTGGTGTGGTTTTGGATTCAAAGGTGCAGCACATAACTACTACTATAAGTGGGAAACTTCAGGGGCTCCTTTCTCCCTCATTTTTAATGCTATTGAAACTTGCTCCAACAGTAGAACACATTTACCACTGTTCGCCCACCAAATTTCAGAACATTTAGCGTATCCATGAATTTTTGGGGAATTTTTAAAGTTCTCATAAACAACATTTTTAAAAACTACAAGAGCTGTCTACTTGAATTTTATATACCATGCACAAGAGTCGGGGCATCAATCTCCAGAAGTTTCAGAAAGGTCCACACATCCAAAGATTTTTGGAGATAGTTAAAATTTTAGACAAAAACCACCCCCACCCCCCAAAAAGTGACAACAGCAGTCCTCTTGAATGTCTGTCTGTCTGTCTTTATGACACACAACCACATAAGTTCAACTTAGCACTTTCTTTCACTTGCCTTTATTATTAAGGGAACAAATATTACAGTCTGCAAACTCTGGTTTCTCTTTTGCCTTTTCTCTTCACAGATTCAATACTTTTATTTATTTATTTATTATTATTAGACTGACTCCAAATGGCTGGTATCATTGGGGCTTTCTGATGCTGAACAATGCATTCTGGGAAATGTAGTTTAGGGCAAGGCCTTTTGCATTCTCTTCCATAGGGGGCCTCACCTCCCAAACTACATATCTAAGAATGCTGTGTTTTCAGTCTCCCACTCAAGTTTGCTAGTCCTACCCCCAGTGTCTTTGCTTCCTCCCTCTAGACGATTGCTTCTTAAACCATGGGTCCCATCCCAAACCCAAATGAGGTCCCCTTAGCTCAGTGATGGAATTGTAAAAAAAATGGCATCAGTAAAAAGGTTTCTGGATGCCACCCATTTATTCAAATCTATCAGCTACTTCTTGCAATGTTTACAGTGGACTCTGTGGATATACTCCACAAAAAGGAAAATCAGCCCGTTTAGCAAGCTTTGCAAATGCTGATTTACTATCATTAATGTTTGGTTTTATTTATTTATTTATTTCATACATTTGTATACCACTCCCTCTCAGCCCGAAGGTGACTCAGGGCGGTTCACAAGGCAACAATTCAATGCCAACAACATCATAGAATAAACATTTAAAACAATTAAAAACATTAGCATATCTATTAAAACCATGATAATAATAAAAACATCATTACGTTTCCTAAATAAAAACATACTCCGGTTTTATACCTATTTTATATATCTTTCTATATATCTGGTGCCACATAAAAATTTCTCAGGTGCAAAGGGATCCTGAGTGGAAAACATTTAAGAAGCCCTGTTGTAGAGGGTAAGGAGGTGTATCATTTTGTAGGGAGGAATCACATTACATGCCATATAATTTGATTCCTCCAGTCCGAACTTCCCAAACAACAGAGGTTTGGCTGCTACCTAATGTTATCTTTTTAGTTCTAAGAAAAAGCCTTTCCTTTCTCCCAGGTATTTTAGATTTCAAATATGAATTATTGGGGTTTAAAATATATTTTACACTATTTGTTCTTATTGCACTGTGCAGTATTCTTGTAGCATTTTGTAATGCAAAGAGACATCTGGATCTGAGATTATTTCTTAAATATACCCAAGTCATTGAGTATATAAAAGAATGCAGCCTGTTCAACAGAGCAGTGATTCATGCAGCGATACGGTGTGTACCTTCCTCAGATATGGGTAATTGTACCATGTGTTTCTGCAGCAAGAGTTCTTGAATTATTCAGTCATAGCCAATTGCAGAAATGTGACAGAACAGTTTTCTTTCAAAAAGTGCTGATAGAAAAGTAGGAAATCCAGAGCACAATGAAAACTGCATAGCCAGACTTTTCTGAAGATGGATCACATGGGCTTATTGGAGCCTTTAATTTTTCTTCATTTATTCATTTTTATGACCTGTCAGCCACTGAAGCAACATAATGTTAAAAGGCTCTTTGGAAATTAAGCCACCTAACCTAACCTAGCTCAGTGTATAGATTTTGGGATTTCGAGGGCTTTAAAAAGTGTTGTGCTCTTTTTGTGGGTTTTTGAAGGGTTTGTTTGTATATAGTATTTACCAAAGGCATAGAATCAAAGAAGAGAATACAAGGCCATCCATCCAACTCCCTACCATGAAGTAATATACAATGAAAGCATTCTTGACAGTATAAAACATTAGAGAAAAGGAAACTCTACTGAGAGCCTTAAATTGCCATTGTGCTAGGCCTGCCAGGTTCCCAAACCCAAAGATTCCTTTGCTCTGAGATTGATCTGTTCCTTGGGCTGGTCAACATGAGAAACATGTGATATCCCCTTATTTAGGTAACAGGAACCGTGGAAATTGAGCAAAGACCATGCCCTTTGACCATATAGGTAACTTCCCTTGATCCAAGCTGTTTCTGTCCTGGGTGAGGATACCTGTTTCTTTCTTAGTCAGAGAACATCACAGTTTACAACATACTTCTGTTGCACCTAGAAATATATTCTATACCAGTGGTCCTCAACCTGTGGGTCTTCAGGTGTTTATTTATTTATTTATTTCTGGTATTTATACCCTGTCACTTCTCTACCCTGGGAGGGGGACTCAGGATGGATTACATAGGCAGCAATTCGATGCCATTACAAGAACAATTAAAACAATAACCATTAAGCCTAACCATTAACCATTGAAATGCATAAAATACATAAAAAGACATAGTCCATTAATTAAACAATATAAAACATTGAATTACTAAAACACCATATCTTCATATAAATAATCTTTCCAGTCTATTTCAACCTTTATGTCTGTTGACCGAAGGCCTGATGCCACCACCACAATTTTACTTTCTTCCCGAAAGCCAGGAGGGATGGGAATGATCGTATCTCATTTGGAAGCACGTTCCACAGGTGGGGGGCCACGCGCCAAAAAGGCCCTGTCTCTCGTCCCCACCAGCCGAGTTTGTGACGTTGGAGGGAGCAAGAGCAGAGCCTCCCCGGAAGATGTTAGGTTGCGAGGTTTTGGCCTACAACTCCCAGAAATCCCAGCCAGTTTACCAATTGTTAGTATTTCTGGGAGTTGAAGACCAAAACATCTGGGGACCCACTGGTTGAGAACCACTGTTCTAGATGATGTATAGGTAAAAACCTACCAAATGCAGCTCCCTTGAATTTTTTTTACTTTGAATCAATATGGTAATTTGAGAAGGTGTGTCTGGGATGAGAAGTAGAAGGCGATCATAAATGCAGCCAAGAAAAAGCAAAACTGCAATCTATTGGGTTCTGGTGCATTAATTGATGATTGTCATAAGAAACACGTCATAGTAATACTATTCCACCCTCCATGAACAATTGCAGTGCTTTCTTCCAAAACTGCAGCTGTATTAGTGAGACAAGTGTCTTGATCAGTGATGTGTTTTTACCTGTTCTTTTCAAAAATCCTATTATCAAGCCAATATTTTATTTGATCAAGAATTTAGTGACACCTGGTGGCAGACGACATATTGCGCTATAAAAGACTGCTTAGCAAATTATATATAGTCTGAGTTGACCCACTTTTGCTAATAGATTCCTTTTTAACCTTGCTTCTGTGAAAATCATTTTGTTTCCCTAATGAAAGTGTGTGAACTGTAGATAACAGCAATATGCTGCAGTGGTAATACAGGCTGTCCTCTTTTTTCCTCCTCCAAATAATCCAGAAAATACTGCCTGTCTTAGGACATGTAAAAACACACATGCACAAACCTTCATACAGATACATACGTGCACATGCTTTACAGAGGAATACAAACTGAGCTTCTAAGGAACATGGTCTCACCTCTCAAACAGCAATAGACACCTTATGCATCCATAACTTATGTGCACCAGAATCAGTAGCTATACATTTGTTTTAGTGATGGCTTTGATTTCTTTTTCAGTTTGTTGTTTTATAATAATATGGCAAAATGGGAAAACATGGAGGAGACAAATGCATGTGGGATAGGCAAAAACTGAAATATCCATCCCAGCCTTTTGAATAGTTAACCCATAAAAGTTTGTCCTTGAAATGTCTGTGTGTGCAACCATAGTGATACCAGAGGTGACCCCCCCCTTTTTTATTAGGCTCTGTAGAAGACAGTTTAAAACCAAGGGATTCATAGTTTTCTCAAGAACAGCAGGCTGGAAGTGATGCCACAATCCCCTATCTGTCCCCCACATGGGAACCTAAGGCTCTTCCCATGGCCCCATGGTCCCACATGACAATGCCTCTGTAACCCACACTTTATGGATACACCCAGTTATTTTCCTTTTATTTATTTATTTATTATTCGGGCTTCTATGCCGCCGACTCCCTGAGGCTCGCGGCGGCTTACAAGAGCCGAAGGCACAGTAAAATACAGGTGATAAAACAGTTAAAAACAAATTAAAAACAACAGCAGTACAGTAAATAATAACACAATTCAGCAATGAACAGCACATCGTCCTAGGAAGAACGAACAGATGGCGGGGCATGGGCAGGACTTACTCGCCAAAGGCCTGCTTAAACAGGTAGGTTTTACAAGCCCGTCTAAACGGGAGCAAGTCCTTCATAGCCCGAGTTCCGGCCGGGAGGGCGTTCCACAGCGTAGGCGCTATGACAGAGAATGCCCTCCGGCGGGTAGATGTCAATCTTGCGAGTTTCGCCGAAGGTATCTCCAGGAGGTTGGAGTCCTCGGACCGAAGTGATCTCGACGGGCAATATGGATCAATATGCATTACTCTTATGGGCTTTTGCTCATTCCCAAATACTTTTTCCTTTCTGTCTAGGACCCCTTGGGCTATCTTTTATGAATCTAATGAACTGTGTATCTTTCTGGTGGGTAGGCAAGGGTGATCAGGATGGTATAATTTCCCCCATAAACCCCAATGTATCTCCCTTCATGTTTTCCCCATGTATGTAATTTTAAAAATATGAAAGTGCGACTGTTTACCTTTAGCCTGCTACCTGGGGCAAGCCTTGCCAGCTGCAAGCTTGTGATTTAATCACCTCTCCACTAGCCTCATTTGCATGAAAATAGCAGGAGCCAGCTGTTTTAAAGGGTCTTTCCCCTTTGGGCCAAAACTGGTTTTTGCTAATCAATAGACCAAGGCCTCTGAGTTTCACCTACCTTGGGCTATTAATAGGCAAAACTATTTCTATATTTCATAATTGGTGTCAGGCCCCAGGCCATTAAGATGCAATCCAGGCCTGTTGCCCCTGCAAAGAACCACACTAAGAACCAGCCATGTTGGCATTAAGATGCCATCAGGCCTGTCTGCCTTTTCCTGCAAACCGTTTGGCAAGGCAGGCAGGCTACTGATTCCCTTGGATGAAACATTCAAGGCCACTACTGCTATGCAAAGCGATAAGCAGAGGCGAAGAGATCTTGGAGATGGGGTGCCTCCTTTACACAGATGTCAGCATTAATTGGGTTCACATACCTGGCTGCTGAGGAGAGCAAAAACAGTAGCTGGAGTTCATCGTGAGAACAGTGATGTCCGACATAAAACTACGTCGGAACATCAAAGCTTTGAAGGACTATAAATGCTGGGTCTTAGAATGGATTCCCATCTCGAGCCAAATTTGCATCTCAAGACCATGGATTCCTGAACAGGCCTATTGGGCCTTCCTGCTTAAGAACTTTGCCTGCCTAGCTTACTTATTGCTTTCCATGGATTTGGCCCGCTTGGGCATACAGACTCTGTCTTGCTTTGGATCCTGATTACTAAAGGGACTATAATCATTTGCTACCTTTATTGAACATTGCTGCTATTTTGCTGGTGCTACTTTAAGAATTTAGATTGATTCCTAGCCTCTTTCCTTTTACCAGTTATTCTAAATAAACCATTGTACCTCAGCTGGACTCTGTAGTTTACTAAGGGAGGTTCCAAGTGTCTTGGGCGCGACAATCGGCTACCTCTATCAGCCTCAGAAACTGGTACATGGCTACAGCTTTTTCATTTGTTTACCATCCAAAGAACTGAGACCCTGCAGCAATATATTAATCTGTGTCTATCAAACAGAGAAAAACACAGATGAGGACATTTGATCATCAACCAAAAGACAATAGAATTGCTCAGCCTGAGAACAAGAGGGTTCTTGCTGAACACTTGGCCACTTGATCTTCATATTTAATCCCATCAAAATGTTTTTCTGCCTTCATTGTTCTACTCATCTCTCACCACTTCGCCGACATTGGCTGGAAACCGAAAGAAGATGCAGCCAGCCAGCAAGATTCCATCCAATACAAAGCTGGTCTGGGGGCAGGAAGTGGGAAATTTGAATCTGTAACCTTATAAAATGGCATGTATTTTCAAAGTAACTTTATGACTGCTTTGCGACAAGGATATTGCGGTTGTCATCCTCCTCAGTTGATCAGAATAAAGACTTCAGTGGCATCTTGTGCTGAAATCCTCGTTTTAGGGATACTTCTAGGCCTCTGCCCCTTCTGGGCCAGGCTATTTCCAAATTGTTTGGTAACAATATTAGTGATGAATTTTATTGTTGCCTCTTTTAAAATGATATACTATGTGGCAAGCAGATGTGACATCGTTTTCACGTCCTAGAAATAGCTGTACTTACTACATTGAAGTGATTTTGGCCAACTAGCTTTTTGAAAGCTTATTAAGATTCACAAATTACAGATCTGAGAAAAAAATTCCTTGCAGATTGAAAAATTCCATTGCAGATTTCCTTGTTCCTATGTTGTTCAGAAATAGTTGGGATTCCAGAAGATGTGTCTGCAACTTTAGATAATTGATGCTGACAATCAATACTTCGCAATCTGACACTAAATTTGCATCATATACTTATATAATCATAGGAATATAATGGTCATCTAACCCAAAGCCCTGCAATGCAGGAACACACAATCAGAGCACTCCCAATACCTCCAGAAAAGAGATGCTACCACTCTTTTTCCTGCAGTTCAATTAGTTGTCTATTTTGGGTCAGTATAGTGCAACTAATTTAGCTGAATCTTGAATAACAAAGCAAATTTGGATCAGTTTGTACAAGCTCTAGAACAAATTGGATTGGCTCAATTTTGCTCCTTCCAGACTGATTTGGACACCCAACCTTCCTATTTGATGCAGCAGTTGGTCTTCCTTTTAGAACTGGAGATGCAAAGCTCCGAGGTGCAAAACACATGTTAAGAAGTTATGTTGTACTACTCAGTCATCCAAAATGGCAGCAGGCATCACTACCACCTAATATTGGGGCGTGAGGTAAAGCATTAAACAAAACAAACTGTTGGGTCTTGTCAGGGATAGTACATTGTTATAGGTGGGCCATTATGATTAGTCATGATGGCATCTTAAATAAAAATAAGTGACCACCAAATTGCATAATCCAAAATTTTCATATTAACATGATTTGTGACTGGGTGTCTTGGGCAAATCACACAGATTTAAAGAATCACAAAAGGTCTCTTCTCCCTCCTCCTATACAAATACACAAGAAAAAAGAAGTCCCATGATCAGTTTACTCTCCAAACATAAATGTTATTAAGTATCTTAAACATGATGTAGATCAGATCAGTGTCCTTTGAGTACACTTCAATGTGTTTGCATTCTGAATTATTGATTAAACATTACTATTTGCTAAATTATGCCAAAACATCACCATACATGTAACAATTGACATTTTTTGTGTGTGTCAGGAGCGACTAGAGAAACTGCAAGTCGCTTCTGGTGTGAGATAGTTGGCCATCTGCAAGGATGTTGCCTCAGGGATGCCTGGATATTTTGATGTTTTACCATTCTTGTGGGAGGCTTCTCTCATGTCCTTGCATGGGGAGCTGGAGCTGACAGAGGGAGCTCATCCGTGCTGTCCCTGAATTCGAACCTATGACCTGTCGATCTTCAGTCCTTCCAGCACAAGGTTTTAACCCATTGCTCCACCAGGACTACCTTCATTAAATGTTATTATTGTGAATAATATATTTGCAGAAAGGAATATTCCTTGGTAGCTGTTCTTTGGGGGGAAACCCACACTTTAAATAGTTGTATTGGAAGTTGGAAGTGGCATTGTTCACCTGCTGTTTTTTTTCTTTGAACTGAGTGAGATATTATAGGAATAAGGGATTATTAGGAAATGTGGATATATCTTGTGGAATGTGGGTGGTATGCACTGAATGTGTAGTTTTCCCTAACAGGCTTACAGAAAGTGACATTTCAGTAGTGAGATATTTTGGAATTGCTCTAGAAAAGAAGCTGTGTCCATCAAAACTGTTGAGTATCTTACCAATGAGTCCTTCTTTTTGACTGCCCCAAACCATCCAAAATTGACACACTTACTTATGCCCCTTAGAGAATTGCAGTGATAATCTTTCTATGGAGAGGAAAAAAGATGCATTAGTAAACGTCAGTCATTGCTCTTCCTCCAACCCCAATTCTTACAATATGAACTGACCTGTTTTTAGAATGTAGTGAATAATTAATGAGGGTATTTTAGTTTACTAATCTTTAGCTTGCCCCGAGAATGAGTTAAAAGATTGCAATTGCATTCAATTAATTTTTATGGCTAATACCTTTGGAATTATTTTGATATTCTGATTTGATCTCCATATTTATTCATAATCCCGTACTGCATATGGAAATTGTAATGTGCCTATACTCATGAAAAGAGAGACACACACGGACGGACAGACACAGACTCACATTCTCTCACTTGCACACATACATGGTGAGATATTTTCACAGCCATCTGAAAAAGAAAGTGACAGCAGTGAAAAAGCAACATGTCACGTAACAAAATGTTCACTGTTGCTAACACTTCTGATTTTTTGTTAAAAATCACATCTTTTACAGTAACACATTTCCCTCTTTTTTCAAACCGTAAATCCTGAAGCCACACTGAAAAGCATTGCTTGTTAAGATCTGGGTCACAGGCCCAAAAAGCAGCTCCAACATTTGTCAACATTACTCAAGATTGAAGAATGCTAACATACTCACATGTATAGCTGCAAATTGGGGAGGGGGGTTGGCTTTCAAAGAAAGCAGCTCAATTTTCCATCCACATAACCCAAAGAAAACATTCAGTTAATTTGCATCCCACCCCCCAGATGACTTCAAATCAATAGTTCCTCTTCAACAAATTCATTCCCCATTAATTTTCTGCTCACATCCTGTTCTGCTTCAGTTTCCCCTTCAGTTCAGTGCAAAACAACCCCCAATTCATAACTGAAACAATGACATACTTTGAGGGATACTATGACAGAAAATGCTTGTAGACCTGCGACTCAAGATTATCACCGTTGTACTTTCCAATAACTTTCAACAAAGACTTTAAGCTTGTCATTTCTGCTCAGATCATCTGTTTGAGGCTAGTGTGGCTCAGGTCATCCGTTCCAGGCTACTAGGACATCACATCCCCACAAAAAGCAAGATTTGATTCTTCCAGTTTAACAGTAAGAACCCTCCACAGACAAAATGCCAATCTGGTTGAAGTGTCTGTTTCACCAACCAGAGGACCACAGGCTCTATGAGATGTGAATGCAACAATATTCTTGATGATGCAGGAAAACAAGGATCTTGTATTCAAGGATATACTTTTTGTGAGCTATTCGTATTGTGTATTTCTTATCCAAAAAGGTTGCGTATTGCTTATCCAAAATGTTTGGAACCAGAAGTGTTTTGAAATTTGTTCAGATTTCTGAATAATTTGTACTAGCCATGGGCCTGAAATTTGTCCCATTAATTTCATTCAGGTTTCTGTTTCATTCCATCCATTCGAATGGCACGAAATGGAAAGGCCCTTCCTGAAAATGCAATCGATACAAAAGGCAGGTGTGCATGCTTTTCAGATCAATTGTGTGGGGTCCGGCAGGGCCTGTAGCTGAGCACTGAGTAAGGAGCGTTCCTTACTTGGTACTTGGCTGCACGCACCCCAGTGCTTTGGACCTGCACCCGTGCCCCTTTGGGCCTGGGTGAAGGGCCTGCTGAAAGACTGATCTTTCAGACCTTAAAATGAAAAGCAAATATTTGACTTCCCGATTTTTGGAGGCTCACGGATCTGGGGGCCCACCGAAAGCTGGGAAATGTAACAGATCAAGGTAAGTCCCGAATGCACATGAATACCTTGTACATACAAAATGTATCTTGAAAATTGGACCCAAGTCTAAACACAACATTCATGTATGCTTCATATACACTATGGCGGTCCGCCTGGGCTTAGAGGGAGTGGCCACGTAAGTTGCTATAAAAATCCTATGCCCAGGGGATGCGGATTGCCTTCCTCTGAGGGAGGGAGAGAGCCCCAAAGACTTCACAGAACCAAGCTTCATGAAAAAAGTAACTGGGTTTATTTAACAAGACACAAAGCTGCAGGCGTCTGGCTCCAAAACCTTTACAAAGTTCACGGGCTCGAAGAATCCAAACTGTCTTCCTTAGTTGTCTTCTTCAGTCTGTGAGGGGTAGATGGTGAATGCCTCTCCTTCTCTCTCTTTGGTCAGCCGCCACGGATGGTGGACAGACCCCAGCCGCTGAATTCCTTTAAATTGAAGGGCGAGTCCTTCCTATGCTGAGTCCAGGGCTGGTTGAAGGCGGTATTTGGTCATTAAAAATGGGTGACAGGCCGGAGCTGACAACCCTGTGGCTCAGTCACACGTCCCTGGTAGTCACTGTGGTAAACTCAGAGAGGTTTCCCCCTTTTATAACCTTTCGCTTACGGAGAAACCTTGAGGAGAAAAATTGGCAGGAAAATCTAGGGTGCTGATTGGATGGAAAGGTCTGAGGTAAATTTTGGCGGGGAAGTCTAAGGAGATGAACCCCTCCCACCCAGGATAAAACAATAACCCCAGCCAAAACTGCCAAGAGGCCTAGAAACAAAAATGGAGGCTTGATAATCTTGCAAAGACATAAGATGTAATCATACACCCCCAATATAAACAGTCCAAGCTTAGCGCAGGCCGCAACATACACCTTATACACATAGTCTGAAGGCACTTTTATATAGAACATTTTGTGCATGGAAAAAAACCTGGTGGACATTGAGTCACAAGAAAGCAAAGATGTTACTCAGCCACCCATGTGTGGAATTTTGGAATGTTTCAGATATCTGAACAAGGTATACACAACCTGCAGGCATGTAGCCAGGGGGGGCTAAGGGGGCTTCAGCCCCCCCCCCTTTGAAATTCTCAGGGTGGTCCGCGAAAAGGCCTTACTGGTACATTATTTAAACTGTTATGTTTATTCATATCATGATCTGATCACCATGCTCATTATATCCCACATTAATGGGGTTATTGGGATAACAATACAAAAGGTTTGCTAGGGTAGACCCTCTTCCACCCAGTCTCAGCCCCCCCCTCCAAAAATCAAAATCCTGGCTACGGCCCTGTCAACCTGTATCACATATTATTCCCTTTTTAAGGCCATCTGGGATTGATGCCTTTATGTCTATATCTTGTTGTCATACACTTTGTAATTCAACATTTCATTTTGCAATAATTTACTCTTTTATTTTGCTTGTCCTGTTCTTTCCAGTGTTCACTTTCACTGGATAAGTTCAAATCAAGGCAATAAGGAGAACAGAAGAAAAAATAGTTTTGGTCATTGTACTCATATCTATAGCAAACACAGCCAGCTCCAGGAAGTAATTTTTGGTCAACAAAAGTCACAACCCCACCTCAAATCTGGAAATAGCCAAAACTTCCTTTAAAAAAGCAACTACCTTTTTCAGTGTGGGACAGATATGTGCAATGAGAATTCAATTCATTGAAGTTTCCAAGAGTGACAACTTTCTCTTCTTTCTTTCTTTCTTTCTTTCTTTCTTGCTGAAAAAATCAACTAGGAAGTTCTGGGAGGGACTCTGGGAGTGGCCGTTGTAGCTCATATACTTCATGATTATCACCTCCATTTATGCTGTCTGATTGCAGTATAGTAAAATTGACTTATATTTTCCCCATGGTGCATAATTTTGGAAACCTCTCAGTGATGTGGTGAATCTTTAAACTAGTGCCAGTCCTTATTATCTGGGTCTGTCACTTGTCACTGACTGCTCATTCAGGGATAACATGAGTTTTTGATATGAATACTGATCACTAATGCTGATGAGTACTACTGATTGCCATTCTCTGAGTATTTAAATGTTGTTAGATATAATACTTTTGGCTCTTTCTTGCTGTCTCATTGCCTCTAGAACTTAACTGTATTCACCAGAAAAAGAAAATGTGCATGTGCTGGAACTTGGTGATTATTTTTTAGGCACAGTGGATTAACCCAGTGTTCATTATAAGTACAGAAGGCCTCTCATCTCCGTTAGACTACGCTTTCATTTTTAGAGCTCAGCCATGGAGATAATTCAGTGAAATAAAGATGTTAGTTACAGAAGCATGAATAATGAAGCAGAGCAACACAACAAAATGTAGCACAATGCAACACAAGTCCCAAGATTTCCCACAGTTTGAAGTGAAACGTTGAAGCACCTCTTGGATACAACTGGTAGGAGGAGGAGGAGGAAAATATAGCAGCAGTGTCCAGCTAGAGAAGCAAATGATGATTACTTGCCTGGCCAGTTGCCTGACCAACTCCATTTCCAGGAACACCATGCACCATGGGAGATGTCAATAAGTGGTGGCAACATCAACTTTAGACCTTGCAGCCCTACCATCACCACCAACCAGCTCTTTTGTGCAGAGCTAGCTAGCTACTCTTAGACTATGCAGCTCTGTATTGTCTCTCTCTGGAAAGGAAAGAGGTGTCTTGAAAAATCACTTGTTGCACAGTACAGTTGACTCTCCATATTTGGGGTGTTCAAGTGTGACTCTACTCTATAGTCAACTTCCCCCAGTCATGTTGCAGGACCTAGAGAGTTAAGAGAGAACATCTTTCTAATAATTATGAGTCTGCTAATGAAATTCTGTTGCCAATCTCCAATGGAAGTTAACCATAGAATAGAGCTGAAGGACCTAAACATTTCATGTAAAACATTAACAATTTCTTCATTCATTGTTTTTCCCCTTAGTGGTGTCCCTGTGGCCCTAACCCTAGTGAATGTCAGGGCTGATTGTACAGGTGGTATTCTATGCAGCCCTCCCACATAGTCTGGCTCTAAAAAGGCACAAAGACATGTTTCCAGGAAGCATATGGTTTTATATAACAAACTAGCTGATGGAGACCATGTGAGGGCTGCAGCTCACAACATCTCTGTCTTCTCCTTCTTTGGGGAACCCCAAGGTGGGAAATTGTGTATATCAGTAGCAACTCTCAATTGTGGTGAAGGTTTTTACAAAGTCTTTCCTGGAGGTAAAAGCAGCAAATTTGATACTTTAAGCATCTAGTTACAGTTCATCCCCACATTGGCAGCTTTTCCTTGCATGGATTTGATTCCTGGAAAGTTTGTGGCTGCTGCTTAATAACTAATTTGGCATCCTTGCCCCATTCCTTCTATTGTCCACCTCTCTCTCTCCCTGCCAACAGAATCCATACCTCACTCCCTTACCTCACAGTTACTCCACTCCCTTCTCTCCTTTCCACCGTAATGCCTCATCCAGATTGTAAGCCCCTGTCTTCATCACACCATCTAGGAGATAGTAGTAGTAAAAAAGTGAGAGATGATTAAATGGAGAACTAGAGAGACAGGGACAGATGAAAATGGCAAAAGTAGCCAGGAGAATTAAGAAAGAGAAAAAGGGAGAGAAATTTTCACTGACCTAGTAAAAGCTACAGCTCCTATGATTCAATAGTATTGAGCCATGGCACTTAAAGGGGTGTCAAACTGTATTAATTATATAGTGTAGATGCAGCTGAAGAGTCAGCACAGATTAAGGTGTCCAGGGAAATCCCCTAGAGGCAGGCCCGTTGCCAGGATTTTGATCCGGGGGGACTGAGTCTGGGTGAGAGAGGATCTACCCTAGCAATCCTTTTGTATCGTTATCCCAATACCCCCATGCATATGGGATATATTGAGCATGGTGATCAGATCATGATATGAATAAATGTAACAGTTTAAATAATGTACCAGTAAGGCCTTCTCGTGGACCACCCTGAGAATTTGGGAGGGGGGCTGAAGTCACTCAGCCCCCCCCCTCCTGGATACTGGCCTGCCTAGAGGGTCTATTGCAATCATAGAATCAGAGTTGGAAGAGACCTCAAGGGCCATCCAGTCCAACCCCCTACCAAGAAGCAGGAAACAGCCAGGAGCACATACTAAACAATTTTAAGGCAGTGGTCTTGCCCCAAGAATAATTTTCTCACTCTTTGACACAGGGAAAAGGAGATGTGTCCTGACATCTGGGAGCCCTACTTAAGAGTGAATTGTTTTCATCTCAATGAAGCTTGTTTCTCAGGCAATGCATGTAGGCCTTCCCAAAAAGGAATCAGTGGAGAGAGCAGGCTGGTTTGTTTTCATCACAAACACGAATAGTTAAATTTCCCACATAGCTTTATGCCCAAAGTAAATCATAGCCACAAAAGAGCACAATACATTGGAATTGCACAGACTATCCAGATTATGCTAATATGGCCAGCACTTGGGGAGTTAGTAATATTCAATGTGAAAATCCTGTCTAAACATTTTATGTTTATGTAAAATATCCAGATAGGGTAAAATGTTTGTATAATGAATTCTTTTGTGTGCCTTACATAACTTCCTTGTGATGCCCTTATCTCCTTGTATAAGTAGAATAAAGTTTTCCAGAAGGAGAGGAGCAAAGGTGGAGATCAAACAGAAGACGATGAAAATACACAATCACAGATGCATGCGAGGCTTTGCGATTTTGTTAAGAGAACTGAAGTAGAAAACTGTTCAGAAGAAAGGAGATATTTGGCTTGAATATACGCCCACATGAATCAGATGAAGATCTTAGCTTTTTATTCAGAGATTAAGATTAAGAAGTACACAAATTTTCATTGGAAAGCAAATAAATGTGATTGTTCTGGTGTTATCCTGAAAACATTGCAGTTTTCTAGGCATCTTTCTTCAATTATGTTCCAAATAAAAAGAGACCAGATACTGCTACTGACAATCCATAATACTTGAAAATGCTTACTGAATATGATACTTCCCCTCATCTTCTTCCTGTTCCATTTCCTGCTTATAGAGAAGTAACAATATTTTTTTTAATCATGTTAGAAGCAACTTGAGGATATACTGCAAATCGCTTCTGGTGTGAGAAAATTGGCCATTTGCAAGGATATTGCCCAGGCGACGCTTGGATATGTTAGCATCCTGTGGGAGGCTTCTCCCATGTCCTCACATGGAAAGCTGGGGCTGACAGGTGGGAGCTCACCCCACTCCCTGGATTCAAACCACTGACCTTCAGGTCTTCAGGTCAGCAGTTCACCCAGCACAAGGGCTTAACCCAGTGTGCCACCGCAGCTCTTAGGCTAAAGTTAGGAGAAAGGAAGGTAAAGTAATTAGTTAGCAGAAGCAAGGAGTAGACATGGGCAGTAAAGATGCCAAAATGTCATGACACACAGAAAGCATTTCGGTCACACCTTCCTCATTTTTGCTGTTTTACTAGATCAGAAGTTCCCTAACGTTTTCAGCCACTGAGCCCTTTTTGAAGCAAAAAATTATTGTAGAGCCCCAATAAATGTTTAGTGTTTATTCTACCTGTCTATATTCTATGAGGCATATTACACATGGTTTGTATACAGAAGTATAAATAATAAATATTAATATGCCCAGGGAGGAGGAGGAGGAAGAGGAGAAGAAAGGAAGTAGCACACTGCCGCCACATACCCTTATGGCGGCCTGCAGAGGAGGAAGAGGAAAAGGAAAGCAGCATGGCACCACCACCATGTGCTCTTATGTCAGCTCGGGGAAGAGAAAGGAGAGAAGGAGAAAAGTAGCACAGGGTTCCACCGTGCCCTTACGCTGGCCCAGTGAGAAGAAGGAGGAAGGAAGTAGCACACTGCCACCACAGCAGACCCTTACACTGGCCTGAGGAGGAGGAAAGAGAAGGAGGAGGGAAGTGGCACAGTGCTGCCTGATGCAGAGCCCCTCACAATCACTCACATAGTCTCAAGGTCTCTGCAGAGCACTTTGGGAACCCCTGTACTAGATCAACAGAGCACTGGAGAAAAATAATATTTTCTGTTATTTGTTTCCTGACCCAGAAATGGGTGATGCCCAGAAATACAACCCCCACACATCCACAATTTGCTCTCTGAGCACTGGTTTTAGAACACACAAAAACATAAATCTCATGCCAACACACAGACAAGCAACCAACCAACCTCCTCCCTTCCTCTGCTTGTGCATTTTGCACTACATAACATCTTAAAACAGAAAAATTTGTTTTCTTCAAAGTGAGAAAAAAAACTCGAAATTCCTTGCTGAAATGAAATAGTTGAATACCTACCATGTAAATTGTGTTAGAACTAGAGAAACACAAAAATCAGTTGCAGAACACTTCAATCTTCCTGGCCATTCCATCTCCAACCTCACAACAACAAAAACCCTACACACACAAAACTTACAAAGAAAGAGGAAAATAGCAGAATTGGAATATATATATGACTTCCAGTCCATTGAAAGAGGGTCTAACAGACATTATAATTCCTTTCACACTATACATACTATATTATTTTCTTAAATGTGGTAAAAACACAGAGGGGGAAATTCCTTTGGTTTGTGAAAGCTTATGCTATCAATTTTGCAGAGTTGTTTCCTGACAGCCTCTAAGGCAGGGGTGCTCATTAGGTAGATCGCAATTTACTGGTAGATCGGATAGGCTGTCCTGGTAGATCTCAGGCAGGGCAGGAGGAAGGCTCAGTCCCGCCCCACAGGCTCCCGACGCCGCCCAAGTGTTGCCGGCCCTGGGTTATCTGAGGTCCTTTCCATACACCTGAATAAAATCCCATGTTATCTGCTTTGAATCGGATTATATGGCAGTGTGGACTCAGAAAACCCAGTTCAAAGCAGATATTGTGTTATATGTTTCACATTTTTGTAGTGCGTAGGTAGATCATTTTGACTTGGTTGTTTTATAAGTAGCTCGCATGCTGAAAAAGTGTGAGCACCTCTGTTCTAAGGTGCTACAAGATTCTTTTGCACACCTAGTGTATGCAATGATCATTCTTCAATACCTGGACAAGATCTTGATGTCAAAGGGTGCAATAGGTCAAGGGCAACTGGAAACAATGGCATGAATGCCTTTTTGATACACTCCATTTCTGAGCTAGGGAACGAAAAGGGATAACTCTTGCCTATTGTGGAAAAGGAGCAAGAAAAAATTGCCACTTTCCAAATGCTTTTAAGAAGAACCTGCAGTCTTCACACACTTCAACAATATTTGTTTGATCTGCTGAAACAATGATCAATTTATATCTTTTTCATTGCTATACCATCTCATTCTCACTGATAATGCTACAGGGATTTACAAACTAGCTAGTTAAAAATCAATCCAATTGTATATTAAATTAGAAATTTCATAATATAAAGGAGCAACTCAATTCAGTTAATTTTTAAAACTTAAATTACATTTTAATAAACATTTCTCCAGTGCTACAGAGCCAATAATTTCTGTGTTATCCAGCTGGTGTTTAATTTTACATTTGTTTATTTGGTGTAAAATAAATGTTACTTTGAATGTTGGATTTAGAACCATGAAAGCCCATTTCATAACACACAATAAATGAAAACTTTGTTCATTTAGCTTAGTGGTACCCAACCTCTGTTCTGTGGACCACCGGTGGTCCCCAAGAAATAAAATATGGTCCATGGCCTCACCCTTACTACACCGTTACAACAAGAGTGCCAAGGCTTTTTCAATATGGTTTTCTGTGGTTGAGCAGATGGCAACTAATGGATGGCCTATGTTCTGTATCGGAAACTAGAACTGATGTGGTCTATCCAATACAATTTTCTGAATCAGCACCCCAAATAACCAAACCAAATCTAAAGTTGACCAAAAACTGATTTGTAACCTTTCTGGTACTAATGTTGAAGAGTGGTCCCTGGTCAAAGTGGTCCCTGATCAAAAAAGAAAAGATTGGGAACCACTGATTTAGATCATTTCTAGATACAGTATATTTTAGTTGCAGTAATGGATTCAGGACTTAAGTGTTTCGAAATTAAGTTAACACATATAGATGAGGAAATTATACAACACAGGAGGACTATCTATCTGGATGCAAATACTACCCACCCTCCATGCTACTTATTGGTTTAAAATATTTTCAACCTAGACTTTTTTGATATGGACCCTATTGTATTCTCTTTTATAATGATGCTATGATGCAGTTTGAAGTTGACTTGAGGTTGCAGTGAATACAAAATGCACACGGACAGTGTGCACTGCAGCTCGTATCTAAGAGTATACAACAAAATGAAGAAACTCTCTGGAAAGTCTTGAGTTCAACCAAAAACATTTGCTGCAGCAGATGCCAAAGTGTACCAGATCCAGGGCATAAAATGCAGAGCACATTGTTGACACCTCCCCTAATGAAGTGCATTATAGGCTCGAGAAGACGGGCAGCTGAAAAGCATCCCAACCAAAAGCCAGACAGCAGGGGGCTAAAAGTCTCTACTGAGAATGGTAAATCATTACTTCTGCTGTTAATGGTCCCTTTTCCTTTCCCCCCACTTTATCGCCCACTGGTGCACTTATGCACATTTCTCTGGGAAATTGGGGGGGGGGAGGCACTTTACAAATTGGTTTAAAACCAAGGTCCACAATAAACCTACTTCAGGCATGGCACTCTGAACACTTGTGCAAGGAAACTGGTTCCAAACTGGATTATACTGCCAGTGCAGATGCGCCCTTAGGGAACCAGACTAGTAAGTTCTAGCTCCAAAGAGATGTAGTTGGATCAGACAATGAATATCATGATCTGTTGAAGAGGCAACATTTCACATCTTTAAAGATACTATAGCAAAACATCTTAACATCAAGGAGAGATTACTATGGAAGGGGGTTCCAAGTCTGGTGATAGGGCTAACCGTTTCCTGAAATGTCCCATTTAAGATCAGACCTATGACCTCAAGAGAAACCTGATGTGGCCCCAATCCTCTTTTCCTAGCTTGCAGAGTGATATGACTTTCTGTCCCAGTTTCAAAACATACAAGGCAGCAATAACAGTGTGAGTTTAAATGCATTTTGATTGTTCTTTCTATGTTTCCAAATCCTTATATTTCTCTATGTTCATTTTACAGCATCATAGTGCAAATCTCTTTGTGTGTTAACATTTTCTTCTAATCTCATGCAAGACCTTGTTAACATTTAGGTCATATACCACATCTTAATAGCAGTACATGTCTTAACTGGATTCAAGTGGAAATAATTCCAGTAGGTTTTATATAAGCAACAGATGGCTACTCTCTACTTCTGTCACCTTTCTTGAAAATACAATTTTTGCCTGACTGTTGGAGGATAGAATGGAAGAAAATGCATGTAGTAAAAGCCTTCTCTTTATTGTTTTGTTAAAATATAGCCGTAGGAAGAAGAAGTCATCAACTTACAGAGTTGGAAAGTCTACTTAGTCCTTTCTCTGCTAGCCATCTTCACACTCTCTACTCTTTTATTCAGTGCCACCTTTCTTTCCCATGAGGATACAGACATGTTTATAGGTTTATGACAGCCAGGAAGCATATTTTATTAAATTAACTGAATTTCATGTATTCCTTCCTGAAAGCACACGCACTAGGGAATGTCATAGTTGAGCTGCTGAACTTGCTGACTGAAAGGTTGGTGGTTCAAATATGGGGATGGGGTGAGCTCCCACTGTTAGCCCCAGAAAAGGATCTCGAAGGTTAAACATGTGCCAACAATGTCATGTAGTGGCAAAAAAACTCCAACGGGATTTTGGCTTGCATAAATTGGAGTATAGTATCCAGGTCCAGGGAACTCCTGTACCCCTCTATTCTGCCTTGGTCAGATCACACATAGAATACTGTGTCCAATTCTGGGCACTGCAATTGAAGGGAGATGTACACATGCTGGAATGTATCCAGAGGAGGGTGATTAAAAGGATCAAGGGACTTAAAGAGCTGGGCATGTTTAGCCTACAGAAGAGAAGGCTGAGAGGAGACATGATAGCCATGGATAAATATGTGAGGGGAAGTCACAGGGAGTTTTCTGCTGCCCTGGAGACTAGGACATGGAACAATGGCTTCAAACTACAGGAAAGGAGATTTTACCTGACCATGAGGAAGAACTTACTGACTGTTCAGCAGTGGAACTCTCTTTCCCGGAGTGTGGTAGAGGCTCCTTCTTTGGAGGCTTTTAAACAGAGGCTGGATGGCCATCTGTAGGGGGTGCTTTGAATGTGATTTTTCTGCTTGTTGGCAGGGGGCTGGACTGGATTGCCCACAAGGTCTCTTCCAACTCTATGATTCTATGATTCTGCCAACCTAGCAGTTGGAAAACATGCAAATGTGAGTAGATCAATAGGGACCGCCTCTGCAGGAAGATAATGGTGCTCCATGCAGTCATGCCGGCCACATGACCTTGGAGGTGTCTATGGACAACACTGGCTCTTTGGCTTAGAAATGGAGATGAGCACTGGCTGCTCCACTGGCTGCCAGTTTGCTACAGGGCACAATTCAAAGTGCTGGGTTTAGCCTTTAAAGCCCTAAACAGTTCGGGTCCAACTTACCTGTCCGAACGCATCTCTCCCTATGAACCATTGAGATGTTTAAGATCATCTGGAGAGGCTCTGCTCTCGGTCCCGCCTTCTTCGCAGGCGCGACTGGCGGGGACAAGAGACAGGGCCTTTTCAGTGGTGGCTCCTCGGCTTTGGAACGCCCTCCCTAGAGACATCAGATCAGCCCCCTCCCTCCTGACATTTTGCAAGAAAGTCAAGACCTGGCTGTTTGAGCAAGCATTTGCTAATGAAATGTAACGGTTTAATTAGATATATGGAATGATGATGATGTGACGGAAACTGATTTCAACATGACGCTGAGACTGCAATTGTATGTTTTTAATTGTTAATTTGTTGTTATATGATTATTTTTTTGGTTTGTTTTGCTTGGGTTGTATTGAAGGCAGAGACTGCCTTGTGTAAACCGACTCGAGTTGCCTTCGGTCTGAGAGGGGCAGTATAGAAACGTGACAAATAAATAAATAAATGAGCACCACTCCCCAGAGTTGGACACAATTAGACTTAATGTCAGGATAAATCTTCACCTATTCAACCTTTATCTAGAAATCTGGAATCATCCTTGAACTATGTTTTTTATGTTGAGGAAAACACTTTTATCCTGGAAAGGGTAGTTGGGAAACGAAATGAGCAGGACTTCCCATTCTTGTCTCCAGATTGCAGCCTGGGAGGATTACTTTTTAAAAAATAAATACATATGTCCCACTGGGGCTTTGTTACATATGCTTGCCAATAACGTGCAGTTTGTTCTCCGTTTGCCTGCTTTTCTACAATCTTCTTAAAATGGTACTTGACTTGTAAGATTAATTACAGAGGCAATTAAGTGGTTGTCACTGTAGGATTTCTGATAGGAAGAACTCAACTCCATGTGGTTAATAAGAGAAAACTGAAGAAGTGCCTTGAGGCCCTTAATATGCTGCAGAAAAAAAATCTTAGTTTTTATTGTTGCCTTTTTAGATCTTGGAGGATGTAGAAAGAAATTTTAAAATGCACTACCTGTTAGAATTATTCCCCCGTCCCACAAAACAGAAGTGAAGCTCTCTCTAGGGACAGTGCAAGAACAATAAGCCCAGTTTGCAATTCCGCTGTAATTGTTATCTGACAGCTTCATAAAAATATGTAAACCTAGTTTAGAGGCAATTAAAATATGAAAATTAACTCTAGCCTTCTGGGTTCATGATGATTCTTCCTCATCCTAATCCCTCGCTCCTATTCTAGGACACAGTTGGTATAAAACTGCTGGGAGAACATACGGTTTCTTTGATATTTCTGTATTGCTTCTCTGTTGTAAAAAAGGAGAGTCTGAGGGAAGGAACAGAAAATAAAGATACAGTGGAACTTCAACTTACAAGTGTCCCTACTTACCAACATTTTGAGTTATGATCTGCCACTTGCCCTGCTTTTGCTTTGACATACAAGCAGCATTTTGAGTTATGAGTTAGCACCAGAGGGCGCTCTAACACCAGAGGGAGTGCTAGCATGAGAAGGAGCACCAGAGCAAGAGTACATGGCTAAGGGAGCAGCCTCCCTGCCTCTGTGCCTCATGCTCTTGTCCGCTTTGGGAGATTGCTGCCTGCTCTTTCCAGTTTGGGAAACTGCTGTCTGCTTTTGTCTTCTTTGAGGAAATTTGGGTTAGTTGATTTTATGTGGTTTTGATTTCTGGTATGTTTGGCTTTATGAAGACAGAAAGGGAGAGAGATCAAGAGGGGGAGGGAAGGTGGAATGAGTACAGTATGAAGAAAATGATGCTTATGCCTCTTCACTTTGTGCTTTGTGCTTCCTTGCCATAATGTTGTGCTTCTACCATTTAAAAGTTGATCTTTCTTTTTTTTTCTTGTTCCATGTGAATGTGCTCATTGTGCCTTGCTGTTACACTAACCAACACACATTTTGTCACCTCAAACACACTTTTTTGCAACAACTTTGTGCTTCCAGCATTTAAATGTTGATCTTTTTATTGTTCCATGTGAATGTTCAGCACATTTTCTTATTTTAAAACACCTAACAAAAAGGGGGTGGAGGCTGGAATGGATTAATAACATTTCAGTGCAAAATCTTGCTTTGAGATAAGAGTAGTTTGAGTTAAGAGCTCAGTCACAGAATAAATGAAAATCTCACAGCATCACTGTAATAACTTTTTAACTGAAAGAGAGTTTCACACACATCGAAAAAGCAGTGTAATCAATTGTATACCTGTGAAGTTCAAAGGTCTACCCATGGTTCCCATCATTCACAATTTCACTTGCATTAGAAAGATACTATGTCCTGGAAGCACTGAATAAAAATACAGTTAAAATGGCTCACTCCAGTAGTTTAAAACTAAATGAGGATAATATATAAATTGCATAAATATTAGAAAATTCTGCATACAAGATGAAATAGGAATTTCTTTCATAAAGGTGACATGGACACTCATAGCAAAACACTGAGGAGCAATGTAAGACCTAGCACATTGTCAATATTTCCAAAAGAAAAAACGACTACAAATTACAGGTTATGGTTCCACTTTCTTATCTGTAAAAGAAATAAAGATAAAAGAGAAATTGCAGAGCCATTTGAATATTTTAAAATGCAATTTTGTTGAGTACTAATTTTGTAAACTCATGTTAAACCAGCTCTTTAGCTTAAGGTTTCTTAATTTTGTACGAGTTGACACTGGCATGTTCATTACAAGTGGCTTGAAATACTAAATGATTATGCGTAGGAAACAGTGGTCATGGATCAAGCGTAAACACGTGAGGCAGAATGTATTTCAGTCTGAAAAGTTCACACAATCAGCTATGGGTCACCGAATGCTTAGTAATTAATTGTGTGGGCTGTTACATTGCATTTCTGTATCAGCTAATAGAATTCCAGTGAATGAATTTGAGACAAAGCATCTGATAAAGAGGATGTGCGCAAGCCACGCCGGACTATGCTTTTTATCTTGGGGTTAGCGCTACAAGAAAGTATTGTATTAGCTGTGTGCTAGACTTTCATTGAGAGAGAGAAAGGTTATTAGTTTTGAGTACCTTCAAGTAATTTCTGATTTTGGTAATCCTCAGGTGCTGAGAGTCCTTTTACGCAGGCACAAAATGTGGCTTGGACAAGGGCATCCTGACCAGGTGCAGCAGTGCACCAGGAATGTGGCACAGCTGGCTAAGTGTCAGCTGCAAAAGATCTCTCTGACCAGTAGGTCATGTGTTCGAGGCCTGCCCAGTTCGAGGTGGGTGCTCGACCTTTAAGTGTAGCCTGCTGTTGACCTTTGCAGCCCGAAAGACAGTTGTAGCTGTCAAGTAGGAAATAAAGGTACCACATTAAATGGGGAGACAAATTTTGACTGAATTATGAGGCCATTAAAGAACTCCAGGAACGCTGAGGAATGCAGAAGGAACAACAAGGGACACTGGGAACGCTGAGAGATGAGGAGTGTGTCAGCTCCCCCTGGTGGCCAGAGTTTGCCTCTGTTTATCTATATGTGTTGTATGTGGAAACGGCAGGGATTGTCTGCTAAGTATGTGTACCTGTAATCCGCTCTGAGTCCCCTTCGGGGTGAGAAGAGCGGAATATAAATAAAGTGTATTATTATTATTTTCCACCCTTCTAGCACCCTGATCCCCACTAGCACCAAAAATAAAAGCCTACAGAAAATCCTACCTTACAATTGTGGCAGGTTCTTTAATTTCTAATTCCTTGTCATTCAAGAAGACTGGGAGGAGTAGTCCCCCTCTCCTCCTCCGAAGTTCAGTTGCTTGCAGAATGAAAAATCAGAAAGTAAAGACTCTACAGTGATGATATGTGGGGGGGAGGGATTTCCATAGTTTTGGGAGGCAATGGGGGTACTGGGAGGTAGAAAGTCACTGCCACCCTACCTTTCAGGGCTGCATGGGATGGCTGTGGGGATGTGATCCTGGATCCTGAATGGCTATCCGAGATGGCAGCCCCACTGCCCCAACACTGGGACAGGTCCAGTTTTTGTCACAGTGTTTTCCTGGTGTTATATAAACCCACAGTTAAGCCAAATTTTGGGCCCTTCCAGACAGTCCCTATATCCCAGGATCTGAACCCAGGTTTTCTGCTTTAGACTGGATTATATGAGTCTGCACTGCCAGATAATCTGAGATAAAACAGAAAACCTGGGATCAGATCCTGGGGTATAGAGCCTGTCTGGAAGGACTCTAAGTGGCTCACCCAGGTTCAATAGCATTAAGCTATATGCATTGTATGGATGCACCGGGTTAATGTGATTGCTACACTGCTTTATTTGACAGTTTAGAATAGATTGTGCCTGAGAGATTGTGAGTTGCCCAAGGTCCCCCAATGGGTTTCCATGATTGCTGAGTTGGGATTTGAATCCTGGTCTCCAGGGTCACAGTCCAGTGTTCAAACCACTACACTATGTCGAAACCTTTGTTAAACTGAAGGACTGGGATGCCTAATATTTATTCTGTAGCATCCTTTGAGTTGATCGTGTGATTTGTTCAGCCAGACACAAGGCATTGTTCCTGCTGCTTAGCGATAACAAATGGTACAGTTTTAATGTGTCGCAGATGTCTGTAATGGTGCATCAGAACCGTGGCAAGCTTCCAGAGAAGGAAACCTCTGCTATTGAAACTCGCGTGCCACAGGCTGGAGCCGGAAATCAGCTCAGCCCATAATTGCATACTTTGCAAGGGTGTAAATGGATCCAAAACCCTAAATCTCAATTTGAGGTACATTGTGCAGATGTTGGTCATTAGGACACTTTATCTGCTGCTCTCACATTCTCTTCTCTCCTGCCTCATTTGCAATCACTTTAAGCGGCGGGGGTACATATGAGCATGAATAATTTATGTGAGAACATAATGATTGCCTGGATTTGAGGCACGTTTTTCTTCCCAGATTGTTCTGATGTTATCGGTCCGCTTGCCATTTTATTCATTAGTGACAATCTCGTACAATATGGAATGAAGATAAATCTCCAATTTGGCTGGCTTGATAAGACTCCTGTGCTTTTAGTAGAAAAGAAGACTGCTTGCAAACACACATTTGTGGTCAACACTAACCAGAGTAGGTCATGCTAAAACAGTGTATCCAAAGCACACTTCACACTAGGGATCAGAAGCAACAATCCTACAGGGACAAAAATATGATAATACTGCCAATGGCTGTGTGAGGTTGTTGACAATTTACAAATTATGATCCAACAATGATAAAAATTAAATCTTCCGCAAACCTTACATCACTTACTATGTTGACAGCTTTCCATTCCTTGAACATCAGCCATCTGTGCTATTTTGAAGCACTAAATATTTGACTAGCATTTTACAAGCTAAAAGAAGACTGAATACCCCTATAAACAAATAAGAATAAAATCTTTGCACAGGCTGCCCTCCACTTTTGTGGATTTAACTTTTGTGGACTTGATCATTTGTGGATTTCATTAATACCTTCTCCCTAAGAAGTTCTAGATCAGGCATGGGCAAACTTTGGCCCTCCAGGTGTTTTGGCTTAAGTGGTTGAGGGGAGAAAGGAAATGGCCTGAGGTTGTTAGGAATTGTGAAAGTTGAAGTCCAAAACACCTGGAGGACCAAAGTTTGCCCATGCCTGTTCTAGATCCTCCATCGTGACTATGTGGTCAAGTGCCACATAGTGATTCATACAGAATATACGTCTCTAGGCATTTGTGCCTCCTACATAATAATTATGTGGTCAGCCTTTGGTGGAAGTTGGGATTTGTAGTTTTGCAAGGTCTTTAGCCTTCTTTACCAAAGAGCCCCCTGGTGACACAGCCGAACTTGCTGACCGAAAGGTTGGCGGTTTGAATCCAAGGAGCGGGGTGAGCTCCTGCTGCTAGCCCCAGCTTCTGTCAACCTAGCAGTTCGAAAACATGCAAATGTGAGTAGATCAATAGGGAAGGTAACGGCACTCCATGCAGTCATGCTGGCCACATGACCTTAGAGGTGTCTATCAACAACGCTGGCTGTTTGGCTTAGAAATGGAGATGAGCACCACTCACCAGAGTCGGACACAACTAGACTTAATTTCAAGGGTTACCTTTACCTTACCAATGAGTTCAGGCGCCTCACCAAGCTACAACTCTCCTGATTCCATAGCATTGAGCCTTGGCAGTTAAATTGGTGTCAAACTGCATTCATTCTAACGTGTGGATGCACCCAGTGACATGAAAAGTGACTTGTCCCTTCATTTACCCATTCCCAGGGCTTCAATGAGCATCCCTGTCAGTCAGGGATGCACCTTATTTTGTTGTTTCGTGCCTTCAAGTCCTTTCTGACTTATGGTGTCCCCAGGGTGAACTTATGAAGGAGTGTTCTTGTCAAATGTATTGAGAGGTATTGGGGTTTCTTAATGTATGTGCCTTTAATTTGCTTATTGAATTATGGTGATCTCATGAATTTCATAGGGTTTTCTTACGCAAGGAATGCTCAGAGGTGGTTTTTCCAGTTCTTTCCTCTGATGTTTGTTGTGAGCTCCCATTCACGTACTAACCAGGGGCTGATGTTGCTTAATTTCCAAGATCTGATGGAATCTGCGGCCTTTACAGTATTTAGGCCATTTGCTGTGTTTCAATGTTGAAATAAGCTAGTAGTTTAACCAAACACCAGCAGAGGGCATATACGCTTTCAAAATTGATGGCATACAGACACCCGTTTAATTGCAAAGGTTGTGCGTTCCTGAATTATTTCCAGGTTCCTCTGCTAGCTATAAAAGGAGTAATTATTTTATTGTATAACATAATTAGGCTTAAAAACTCATGAAATGAATTCTATTTTACTAAAGAATGCTATTGCTAGGTTATTCAAAGGGGCAGCTGACATTTGCAAAGGGCTTTGTGAACAGTTATCAAGACCTCAAAAGCTACATGTGAAGTGAAGTTTGGTGCTTATTTTTATGTTAATACAGCAACTACTGGGATTTTTAATGCCTCCCACTCCTAGTAAGAACTCAATCCTAAATGCGCAGCAGCTATTCAGGTGAGGCAACTTAGGGCCTCATCATAAAGGCCAGATGAGGCATCCTGCTTCACCTGGCATCCGGGAGAAAAGAGAGGGGCAGTGGGGCGAATCTGTCACCCCATGCACAGCTCTCTCTCTCTCTCTCTCTCTCTCTCTCTCTCTCTCTCTCTCAGTTACATTTTCCCCATCACATGGGGGAAGCATGGGGCTCCATCCATTAGATGGAGTGAAAGCGTCCTAAGATGCTAAATTCTCCACATCCAATGAGGTATATAGAAACATTGGATTCAGCACAACACGGGAAGCCTCCTGTCTTAGTGGGAAAAGGCCTGGCAACACTTTCACCCTGGTTGGGGATGGAGCCTCCACCAGAAGCCACACAACATTGTGTGATGTCTGGCATGGGGCTCCATCCATTAGATGGGATGAAATCATCCTAGGATGCTAAATTCACCACATTTGTTTGCATTCCTATGAGGCCCAACCACAGTTCTGTTTACTTTCCCGTTCAGCACTATTTTTTCCCTAAATCAGGGAGAAATCAGGGAGAAAATCCATCCTTCAATCAAACATATGGCTCCCATGGCCCCTGGCATTAAAGGAAACTGAAATCAAAACTCATGTGTTACGGGGGTTGAATGAAAAGTAATGCCTCCACCTTCGTTACTTGGGTTTGGATGGGAATATTTTAATAAATCAAACACAGAAATATTCCTTAGACTGTGCTCTTTAACTACCACTATTCACTTTTCCACATAATCACCAGACAATTGGATACATTTCTGCCAATGATGAACAAGTTTTCTGAAGCTGTCACGGAAGAAGTTGACACTCTGTTTCCGCAACCAGTGTCGCCCAGTTCCCTCAATGTCTTTATCAGAAGCATAATGGTATCTGCGCAGATCTTCTTTCATTATCAGGAACAAATAGAAGTAAGACGGTGCTAAATCTGGACTGTATGGAGGATGCCATACGATAGTGAGATCCAGACTCTGAAGTTCTGCTGTGTACCCATCGTGCACAGATCTTCCAATAGCCAAGGAAAGCAATAATGTGACCCACACGTTCTTGTGAAATGCCAATTATGCTTGAAATTTCTCTCTGAGTGTTACGACGATCATCCTGAATCAATCTATCAACCTTTAGCTTGTTAAACTCGGTGGTGGCTGTCACAAGACGTCCAACTCTTTGTTTGTCACACAAGTCAGATGTTCCCACCTCAACATCTTTAAACTTACTCGCCCAATGACACACAGTACTCACATCAACACAATCACCATAAACAGCTTGCATTCTCTGACTAATCTCCTTTGGGGTGACACCTTCTGCTGTCAAGAATTCAATGACTACACATTGCTTAAGTCGCATTGATTGACCATTTGTGCAGGGTTCCATACTCCGCACTTTAACAACACAATCATTCAATGCTAAGGCTTCCCGCCAAAATGGAACTATAGAGGAGAGTCTACTGAACAAGCCCGTGCCATTTGTTGAGGAGTTACGAATGTGGAGGCATTACTTTTCATTCAACCCTCGTAGTTCTAACTGGAGTGAATCTAGTAAATCCAAAACTACTTGGTAAATCAAGTCCTTGTTGATTTAATGTAAGCTCTGTTCATTCATTGGCTCAAGTCCAGTTACAACTAAGAACGGGATTTAGGCCAGGGGTGAAATCATGCAGCTGTGTAGATATAGCTGGACTATGTGCTATGTATGCTGTAAGGACTCACCTGCCTTAAGCAGAGCGGAGGCCTGCTTAGAAGGGGTTTAGAAATCCTGTTTTGGTTGTGCTGGCATCCATCTTGGAGAGGTGGCTGCAGCCAGCAACCATTAAGGGAAGGGAAGCCAGAGCAAGGGGGTGTGACCTTGCAGGCTTGTGCCTAGTTACAGTGAAGAGGCTGTGATTGGTTAGAGTTTAGAGGGGGAGGAGTTGGAGCTGACAGAGTAGAAGTCCTGTCAGAGAATGTTTCAGTCTGAAGTCTGGAGTTTAGAGCGAGGCCGTGCAGACGCACATCTCCAGCCTCTGCTGTTTAGAGTCAGGCTGTAGATTCGGCATCTACACCTGAGGCAGTCTTGAGCAAGGTTTCTGGGGGAGTATCACCAGAGCCTTGGCAATAGAGACTGACAGTCTGTCCTAAGCAATTCACCACGTAGGAATAGGCTGGACTAGTGGGAGTCACGACTCAGTTCTGACTGCCCTTAGGGCCAGTAGTCATTCTAGTGGGAACGCTTGTTGGAAGAGTGCCATTTAGAACTGTTCTTGTGATAGGCAGTTGGGTTACCTGGTCATCTCTGGAGATAGAGTGACAGGTAGTTGGACTCTTAGACTGTGTGGGTTACGAGTAACCCAGTAGTAGCCAGACTCAGGAAACGATCTAAGTGATTAGATGTTCCAGAAGTTTAGTACAACAACCATCTAGTGGAACTATTAGTTGGGAGTTGGGAGACAAGTCTCAGTACTGTCTGTGGAACTGAATGTACCATCCTAAGAAGTAATAATAGCCTTTTATAGTCAGAAACCTCTACGCTCTAGCACATATACTGAATCTTGTAACCATCACGCTATCCTAATACTATCATTGTTGTAACCGTACGCTAGTTGCCTCTTAGAAGAACCAATACGATCTGTGCCTATTTAATAGCCTCGTTTGTAGTTAATAAATACTTTTATTATTAACTTAAAAAGAAGCCTCCGTCATCTTTCGGTCTCCTCAGTTTACATTCTTGGTTGGTGGGTGGTTGTAAAAGCTAACGCTACAGACACTTCATTTAGTTAGAGTTTAATTATAAAGTAAATCCTAATGACCCATTAGGTTGGTGGCAGACTACCGGGAGTGTCAATTAGTCAATTTTGGTGACCGAGATCGTCACATATGCCTTCAAGTGACCTGTTGACTTAGTAGTCAAAGACTACTAAACTAGTTTTGCTATTTTCTTTCTCTGAAACATAGCACCTAGTGTTTGTTAATGTTCCCCATCCAAATATTAACCAGAGCTGACCCAGCTTAGCTTCCAAAATCGGATTAGGACATAATTGAATAACTGGAAGAGGTAATGGGCTGGAAGGAGAAAACAAATTGAAATTGAATCCTGTTAAGACAGAGGAGCTTGCCACTAGGGGTCCTAACCTGGGGATGGAGATGTGTTAGCCAGTTCTGGACAGGGTCGCACTCCCCCGAAAGACTGGGTCCACAGCTTGGGAGTGCTCCTGGATCCATCTCTCCAAATGTTAGCCCAAGTTGATGCAACCGTCAGGAATGCTTACTACCAGCTTCGGCTGGTAGTACCAGCCTCGCCCCTTCCTAGAGTTCATGGACCTATAAACACACTGGTAACCTCAAGGCTGGACTTCTGCAATGCACTATGATTCTATCATCATAGCAATAACAAAGAAATGGAGGAAGGATGAAAAAATGAGGTCTATTGCAAAAGTGGCAAGCAATGAGCAGAAGAATCAGGAAATAACAGGTGAGTGGAGAGAAAGTAAGAAATTTATTATGTGAGACATCTCAGACTAATGGTTTGATTTTGATATTCAATATGACAAGTGATCTCTATATTAATCACTGAAGATGATACCAAACAATGAAAGGTGTCAGACTCTGTCATGTTATTCACTTATTTGTATTTGCTATCAGTCTTCTATGGCTGCCAAGATTCATTTCTAGCAGCTTTTGATTTGTGTAGGACTGGATGACTCCTGTTTTAAAATGTACCTGTATATAGGCATTTGCAACAAATCATAAATACTATGTACATAAAAAAATTTGTATATATAGGCATTTGCAACAAATCATAGAGTCCGCCCGCTGCTGAAGAAGGTGAATCTGGATCCAGCGGCGCCGGCGAACTACCGTCCGGTCTCAAACCTACCCTTCCTCGGGAATCTGATTGAACGGGCCGCAGCGATCACATTACAGGAATTCCTGGAAACCTCAGGAAGCCTGGACCCTGCCAATCGGGTTTCCGCGCCGGACACGGGACCGAGACCATTCTGGTGGCCATTACGGACGACATCCGCCGCCAATTGGAGAAGGGAGGTTCAGCTAGCCTGGTGCTGCTTGACCTCACCGCGGCGTTCGACACGGTGGACCATGACTTGCTGTTGCGGCGACTATCAGCCATTGGGATTCAAGGCACAGCTTTGGCCTGGTTCGATTCCTTCCTGCGGGGCCACTTTGCAGCGTGTTGAGTGGCGAGGCCAAGTGTCCAAGAAATCCACCCTGGACTGTGGAGTACCACCCCCCAAGGCACCATTTTGTCACCAACGCTTTTTAACATCTACGTCCAACCCTTGGCAAGCATAGCCAGAAGTTTTGGTTTTGGGTGCTACCAATATGCAGATGACACCCAGCTTCTACTGAAGCTTGAGCCAGGCGTAACATCGGTGCCTGAGAATTTCAGACAAGGATTAGAGGCAGTGACCAGATGGCTCCGCTCATACAAACTCAAGATCAACCCATCAAAGACTGAGATTCTATGGCCGGGATGCCCAGAGCCACCTATTCCGCTGCCTCTCTTTGAGGGAGAGCCACTGATCCCGGCCCCGTCGGTGAAGAGTCTCGGTGTGATACTAGACTCAAGACTCTCACTGGAGGCCCAGGTTGCTGCGACAAGTAAGGGAGCTTTCTTCCACCTATGCCAGGCATGTCAACTGGCACCTTACCTTCCATCAGATGCGGTGGTCCATGCCACAGTGACATCACGGCTGGACTACTATAATGCCTTGTACGTGGGGTTGCTGCAGTCAACCACTCGTAAAATCCAGCTAGTGCAGAATGCAGCTGCCAGACTCCTCACCGGGACACCACTGAGATGCCATATCGCGCCATCTCTACAGCGCCTGCACTGGCTGCCAGTCGAGCTCAGAGCCATCCACAAGATCTTGTCGCTTACCTTTAAGGCCCTCCATGGCGCCGGCCCAGCTTATTTAAAAGACCGCTTGTCCGAACCAGCTCATTTAAGGTCGCCGCGTTCAGGAAACAGGGACCTTCTCCGCATCCCAGGTGTGAGTGAGGCCCGGCACCACGAGACGGAGAGCCTTTTCCATCGCGGCCCCTGTTCTTGGAACTTGATGCCGGCGGACCAGAGAGCTACCTGGGACATGCCCCAGTTCCTGACCGCATTGAAGACCTGGCTCTTCCGAAAGGCTTACGGCTAAGGACACCCTCCAGACTTAGCCTGAGTTACTGGAACTATTTTAATTAATCTTCCTATTCTTTTAGCTTTTAACTATTGAACTCTTTTATGTGTTTTATGTGTAAGTCGCCCGGAGCACTGACGTGGAGGGCGACTCATAAATAATAAAATCAATCAATCAATCAATCAATACTATGTACATAAAACAAATTGTATATTTAGGAAGTTCATTGATTTTTTTTTTACTATTTATACTGTAAAAGACTACATACAGTATAATAACAAACACTGTAAATAATATGTTGTTAATTGCTATCAAGTCAACTTTGTTTTTTGATTAATGAGAGACTTCCAACTCACTCTGTTGTCCACAGTCCCACTCAGGTGTTGTACATTCAGGTAAAACATGATTTCTTTTGAGTCCATCCACTTGCAATGAGGACTGTCTCTTTTCCTGCTGCTTCCCACTTTACATTAGGTTACAGCCTGTGTTGGATGGGGTTACACTCCCCCTGAAGACGCAGGTTCGCAGCTTGGGAGTGATCCTGGACTCATAGCTGAGCCTGGAACCCCAGGTCTCGGTGGTGGCCAGGGGACCTTTTGCACAGTTAAGACTCATGCGCCAGCTGCGCCTGTACCTTGGGAAGTCTGATCTGGCTACGGTTGTCCACGCTCCAGTCAAATCCCGACTAGATTACTGCAACACACTCTATGTGGGGCTGCCTTTGAAGATAGTTCGGAAATTACAATTAGTCCAATGGGCAGCAGTCAGATTACTAACCAGAGATACATACAGGGAGCATACCACCCCCCTGTTGTGTCAACTCCACTGGCTGCCTGTCCATTTCCGAGCTCAATTCAAACTGCTGGTTTTGACCTTTAAAGCTCTATACAGTTCTGGCCCAGCTTACTTGTCCGAACACATCAGCCCCTACGTCCCACCTCGTAATTTAAGATCATCCGGGGAGGCCCTGCTCTCGCTCCCACCAACTTCTCAAATGCGGTTGGTGGGGACGAGAGAGAGGGCCTTCTCGGTGGCGGCTCCCCATCTGTGGAACGCGCTCCTAAGCGACATATGATCAACCACATCCCTTCTGGCATTCAGGAAAGGAGTGAAGTCCTGGCTGTGGGACCAGGTGTTTGCCCATTAGCACAATGCAGCACTTTGGACTGGATTTGTAAGGGCAAATTGATGGAGATGGCTCAATGCCCCTGTTGTGGACGGAACACTGTTTTTAACTTAAGTGAATGTGTGTGATGTTTTAATGTTAATTGTATTTTAATGTATTTTAATGCTGAATGTTTTTGGTTTTTATATTGTATTTTACTGTGTGGGCATCAAATTGTGCCTTTTGTTAGGCTGCTCGGGGGTTGAGAAGAGCGGGGTAGAAATGTTGGAAATAAATAAATAAATATCTCTCTACCAAGTTTGGAAACTTCTATTAGTTTAAAACATGGCAGCCAACTTGATCACAAGAACATCTGGGAGTGAGCATATTACGTCCATATTGAAGCCACTCTACTGGTTATCAATTAGTTTCTAGGCAAAGTACAAAGTGGTTGTTATGATCTTTAAAGTCCTGATGATTTGGGTCCAGGTTTTCATAGGGTGCCCTCAGACTGTGGAATGACCTGCTAGAAGAGGTCTGACAACTAAATGACCTCTCAAAATTTAAGACACAGTTAAAGACTGATCTCTTTCACCAGGCCTACCCAGTCAATATTAAACTATGAATTTTAGCTTTAGATGTTATTACTATTCGTGTTTTACTCTTTGTTCTATGCAATTTAATACATGTGTATTTTAGTTGTATTGTGTTTTATCTGTGTGTTCTATCTATGCTTGTTGGGAATCAAGAGCTGTTAGGCTCAAAAATAACCCTCACTTGGGGATGATTCCACAAAATATAGCAGAGTGCCAGATGCACAGTTTATAAGCAGTAGAAACTTACATGCAGTGAACAAGGATTGGCTTCCATTCAACAGGATGAAACAGGATTGCAGAACCACAACTTCATAGGATCAAAATAATACGTTGATCAAAGATAAAATAAATCCATTCTGGATAGGAAAGGTTCTTGGAGCTAACTCGATTCACTGAGGAAAAAGGAAAAAATAATAAAAACAGCTATATCTACTAGGCATGCTAAAATTGAAACGGAAATCTAATTGATTCGTTAGAAATTCGTAATTAATGGGACTTTTGTTGTTTTTCTCTCTAGCCTGGAACCAGGAAGTAGACTTCCTTTACGGTCCCTTCAGGTCAACAATATAAGCGTTAAGGGTTGGAAGTTCTAAAGTTCAGCTAATTAATTATTGTAGTACTCACTTCTCCTTGTCTCTAGCCTTCTCCAGCTCATTTCCTTCCCGCCTTCATTAAGCTTCTTCTTTTTTCCGCATTTCCAGGGGAACTGGAAGTGACTCTGCTTGGGCAATGCATTCTTTCAGCTGTCCTCCAGGCTTCCCCCCTCCACCCTTCTCTTCCCTGTTCTCTCTCTAGGCCTGGATCCAGGCTAGAGATCCAGGCTAGAGAGGAGAGGCGAGGCGCCTTTCCAGCTGAAATATAAGCCAACCCGGCTTATATTTCAGCTCAGCGCCTTTCCAGCTGAAATATAACCCCGACCCAGGGTTGGGTCGGCTTATATTTCAGCTGGAAAGAGGCCCGCACACCCTCTGCTTCTCTCTAGCCTGGATCCAGGCTAGAGAGAAGCAGAGGCTTGTGAGGCGCCTTTCAGCTGAAATATAAGCCGACCCAGGGTTGGGTCGGCTTATATTTCAGCTGGAAAAAAGAGGCCTCTGCTTCTCTCAGCCATCCCCTCTGCTTCTCTCTAGCCTGGATCCAGGCTCCAGGAGAGAGGCGGAGAGGCGCGGGCGCCTTTCCAGCTGAAATATAAGCCGACCCAGGGTTGGGTCGACATATTTCAGCTGGAAAGAGGCCCCGCACACCCCTCTGCTTCTCTCTAGCCTGGATCCAGGCTAGAGAGAGGCAGAGAGGCGCGGGCGCCTTTCCAGCTGAAATATAAGCCGACCCAGGGTTGGGTCGGCTTATATTTCAGCTGGAAAGAGGCCCGCACACCCCTCTGCTTCTCTCTAGCCTGGATCCAGGCTAGAGAGAGGCGAAGAGGCGCGCGGGGCGCCTTTCAGCTGAAATATAAGCCGACCCAGGGTTGGGTCGGCATATTTCAGCTGGAAAAGAGGCCCGCACACCCTCTGCTTCTCTCTAGCCTGGATCCAGGCTAGAGAGAAGCAGAGAGGCGCTGGGGCGCCTTTCCAGCTGAAATATAAGCCGACCCAGGGTTGGGTCGGCTTATATTTCAGCTGGAAAAGAGGCCCGCACACCCCTCTGCTTCTCTCTAGCCTGGATCCAGGCTAGAGAGAAGCAGAGAGGCGCACGGGGCGCCTTTCCAGCTGAAATATAAGCCGACCCAGGGTTGGCTCGGCTTATATTTCAGCTGGAAAGAGGCCCGCACACCCCTCTGCTTCTCTCTAGCCTGGATCCAGGCTAGAGAGAAGCGGAGAGGCGCGCGGGGCGCCTTTCCAGCTGAAATATAAGCCGACCCAGGGTTGGGTCGGCTTATATTTCAGCTGGAAAGGGGCCCGCACCCCCCTCTGCTTCTCTCTAGCCTGGATCCAGGCTAGAGAGAGCGGAGAGGCGCTGGGCGCCTTTCCAGCTGAAATATAAGCCGACCCAGGGTTGGGTGGAAGCTTATATTTCAGCTGGAAAAAAACCCGCACACCCCTCTGCTTCTCTCTAGCCTGGATCCATGCATCGAGGCTAGAGAGAGCGAGAGGGGGTGAGCGAGGCGCCGGCGAGCGGGGGATCCCAGTTTGGCCCAATTCTGTCATTGGTGGAGTTCAGAATGCTCTTTGATTGATGGTGAACTATAAATCCCAGCAACTACAACTCCCAAATGTCAAGGTCTATTTTCCCCAAACTCCATCTGCATTCACATTTGGGCATATTGAGTATTCATGCCAAGTTTGGTCCTGATCCAGGATTGTTTGGGTTCAGAGTTATCTCCCCTAAATCACTGTCAATTCCTCCCAAACCCCTCCAGTATTTTCTGTGGGTCATGGGGGTTCTGTGTGCCAAGTTTAGTCCAGGTCTGTCATTCATGGGGTCTCAGCTGTGGAAGTCAGAGCTGAATTGGTCGAAAAGGTACTGCAAATCCCATCATCCGTTGTCCATCCTCCCCCAAACATATTGTTTTTGTGATTAATCCCTGTGCTTTAACTTTGGTCAATTTGTAACAATGAAAATACATCCTGCATATTAGATATTTGCATTAGAATTCATAAGAGTAACAAAATTATGAAGTATCAACGAAAATATGGATGGGGGTCACCACAACATGAGGAACCACTGCATTAATACATATCTCTCTCTCGGCATTACTTCACGAACGAAGATTCAGGAAGGACTCATCCCACTTTTTACAAGCGCTGATGACTAAAGAGGCCAATCTGAGATAGGCAAGTTCGGTTGCAGAAAGCACAGCAGAAAGTCTATATATTATACATATATCTTTCTGTTTAATTGCTATTAGGGAAATAAAACGTGAACAAAGGAAGGAAGGAGACAAAGGAAGAAGTAGAGAAGGGGGGAGGGAAGGAAGGAAAGAGAAAAGAAGGGATGGGGAACCAAAGAGCAAAGGAAGGAATGAAAGAGGAGGGTAGAGAAGGTCACAATTGTACTGAGAGCTAGTAGCTAGCTCTTATATTTATGTTATACATCTACAGTTTAAGGGAATGTTCCCCCATTGATTTTTGACTGTTTTTGACTTTAGAACCAATTTAGAATTTCGTTAGTAATTAAGTTACATTTTAGAACTTTTGCAAATTTTTTTTTGTAAGTATTTGATATACTAATCAAAAAAATCCCCCCCCCCCCATTTGATTTTAGAATTGCGATTTTAGGATTCTAAACCAAGCCTAATGTCTACTGCATCTTGCCTGGATAATGGCAAGATGCCTCCTCACTCTAGAGAAGACAAAGGAAGAAGAGGAGACCAATATGGAGAACAGATCACATAGCCTCACCAGGGCAATAAAATGCCTTTAAAGTGGGTTACGCTTTCCCTAAAGAGATCACATTGATAGTATTCAAAGGGGGGAGGAGAGTGGCATGCAAGATGAGTAAGACAACCTCCCCCTTCTAAGATAAGCTTTCTTGAGGAAATTGTGGAAGGAATCCCTCACTCTAATCTATCTAGGCTAACTTCTCATTGAGGGCTGCAGATTTGTGCAGCCAGGAATAAACCCGACAACGCTGTATCCCACCTTAAGCTGAGAAGCGAGATGGGTAACAAATAAAATTCATGAGGAGGAGTAAGGGTGGAAGTTGCAGTCCAATGGCAAATGGAGAGGTGCATGAATTGCACCCTGATTTACATTCATGTTACTGTGCATGTACATCCAGTGTGTCCCTTCCCCCATGCAACCAGCCAATGTCACTCCAGGTGGCAAGTGATGGACGCCATATTGCGCCCGGTGACGGCTGCTATGATGAGAACAGCTGGGGATGGCAAGTGCCATTCTGTGTCCCCAGGCTGCCCAAGCCCTGGAAAAATGAGATGGCCATGTAAACAGTTGCAGCTGATTCTGTCTCAGAATCAGCCCAATTGTCAAGATGGAACCAAAGTAACAGTTTACTCCAGATTCTCAGGGAAAATTCAGAGCAACCCATGATTTTTGTTAATGAGGTTCAAGACCATGTTAAGTGGCATTGGGTCCCTATAAATTAAATCAGCTCCATGCCTCATATCCTCCCCCTTTTGTTAAGATCACTGTAGATTTGCCCTAGGTCACAGTATTCTATTTTACTGTAAGTGGTGCACAGAAATTATGGAGAACTAATGGCTCAGTATTTGCAGTGGTTTTCCTAGCAAGACCACATTTTTACTAGAGTGTTTTAATGTTTTTACAAATCAGGTTTAATATATTTCATAACGTCTTTATTGTTTCTACAAAACTCTACAGTTACCCCTTAATCTTTCCCTACTTGACAGATGCTGCTGTCCTGATTCGCCCAACATTGTAATAAAGCAACACTCACACTATATGCCATAGTATAGCAACCAGAGTGTGGGCAGAATTTTCAGCCCTCGGCAAAGTTAAGTGGGCAGAGAGAGAGAGAGAGAGAGAGTTACGTGCTTGAAATCCCCTCCCTTGTACTCTTTCTTCCACGGGGTCTTTGGTTAATAGCTGGGTGCATTTAAAATAATATCAAAAGTTATGTTTGAGTTGATATAAATATTTGCATTTTGTAATTTACATCAAGTGAAAAGATCTGGAAGGCTGAGTTATGCTGAATCCATTTTGCTTTCTGTGGAAGCGATGGAATTTTAATTGGCTTTACTTCTCATGTGCATTAACCCATGTGTAATATCCGCTTACATGTAGAATTCAAGGAGAATAAAGCAAATCCTTCCCAACACATTAAAATTAGTGCTCACAGGGAGACCTACTTTTTTGTGGCAGATCTTTTCTCAAGACAGCCCATTTATGCATTTTCACAAAGAAAAGAAGAGGGAATTAAGTGTCCCTTTTCAACTTCTCCGGCACAGTTAGAATTTCTCCCTGCAAAAAAAGTGTCAAATGCAGATGAGCTGTATGCACTCAGCTGAGAAATCGTTTAATTTTAAAAGGAAAAAAAATCCAGAGGGGTAGTTGTAATAATCTGTTATACTGAATGCAATAAGTATCCCATGGAACCCTAAAGACTGACATATTGATGATGACATAAGCCTTTATAGGCCAGAACCAGGCATGTAGCTGGGGGAGGGGACTTGGGGGGGCTTCAGCCCCCCCTGAAATTCTCAGGGTGGTCCGCGAGAAGGCCTTACTGGTACATTATTGAAACTGTTATGTTTATTCATATCGTGATCTGATCACCATGCTCAATATATCCCACATTCATGGGGGTATTGGGATAACAATACAAAAGGTTTCGTAGGGTAGTCCCTCTCTCACTCAGACTCAGCTCCTCCCGAATCAAACTCAGCCCCCCACACCCCACCCCACCCCGAATCAAAATCCTGGCTATGGCCCTGGCCAGAACTTCCCAGTATACAGGTTCAGACAGCCTCTAAACCTTTGGGCCTACTGAGAAAATGCCAAGAGGAATGTACAAGTGTAATAAGCAAATACTCGTCTTTGCCAAATAAAAATATGATGATAATTCAGAATCTAAGAATGTCTGCAGCCCAGAAAATATAACTTTCTGCTGCTGCCCAACATCCCCAAATTTGGAACCTCATGCCTTCCAACATTTAATGGATGAAATGCAAGATACTCCAGTTAGGCAGAAAAATGAAATGCAAAGATACAGAATGGGGGATGCTTGGCTTGATAGCAATATGTGTGAAATAGATCTTGGAATCCATGTGGACAACAGGTTTAACATGAGCCAACAATGCTATGCGCCAGCTTTAAAAAGCCAATGAGATTTTGGCCTGCATAAACGATGTCTAGTGCCTAGATCTGGGGAAGTCATGCTACCCCTCTATTCTGCCTTGGTCAGATTGCACATAGAATACTGTGTCCAATTCTGGGCACTGCAATTGAAGGGAGATGTTGACAAGTTGGAATGTGTCCAGAAGAGGGGGACTAAAATGATAATGGGTCTGGAAAACAAGCCCTATGAGGGGCAGCTTAAAGAGCTGAGCATGTTTAGCCTGCAGAAGAGAAGGTTGAGAGGAGACATGATGGCCATGTATAAATATGTGAGTGGAAGTCATAGGGAGGAGGGAGCAGGCTTGTTTTTTTCTGGTGCCTTGGATACTTCTTTGGAGGCTTTTAAACAGAGGCTGCATGTCCATCTGTTGGGGGTGCTTAAATGTGATTTTCCAGCTTCTTGGCAGGGGTTTGGACTGGATGGCCCACGACAGGCATGTAGCCAGGGGGGGGGGAGCTTGAGGGGCTTCAGCCCCTCCCAAAATTCTCAGGGTGGTCCGCGAGAAGGCCTTACTGGTACATTATTTAAACTGTTATGTGTATTCATATCATGATCTGATCACCATGCTCAGTATATCCCATATGCATGGGGGCATTGGGATAATGATACAAAAGGTTTGCTAGGGTAGACCCTCCCTCACCCAGACTCAGCCCCTCTCGAATCAAACTCAGCCCCTCCCGAATATAAATCCTGGCTACAGCCCTGGACCACGAGGTCTCTTCCAACTCTTTGATTCTATGATTCCAAGTCCTTTTGGTTTCTGGAACATCGCCACATCAAGCCATGTTTTCTCAGTCTGGAAGCCCAAGTTGTTCTTTCAGTTTCTCACACAGCTGTCTATATAAAAGCCAATTGCATTTAGGGACCATTGGGTCCAATTGGGATTTCATTTCTGGATTTTCTAAGTCGGTCTGTATCAACTCCCTGTAGGTTAACCATTTCCCCTGTAAGATGTTCTCCCTTTTGTAATATGGCTCATGTGGGGATATCCAGTCTGGTGTCTTTGTGTAAATAGTGCAAACTATTTTCATTCTTAGAACTCAGTTTGCATTGGGTGAAGAAAACAGAGGAGAAAGGGGGAAAGTGGAAGGAGGAGGATGAAACTGGGACATTTTAACAAACAGCGGACAAAGTGGGGCAACAGAATATTAATCCAGAAGTGTCTGTGTCAAACCAGGACACTTGGAGATTATTCTCTTTCAGGCTTTGGAGCTCGCACAGCAGGGATACCTGGTGCTGTTGAAGCTTATCGGCTCTCATGCCATCAAGAACCTTATTTTCTGCATAGCTTGGAAAATTCACTTTGTTTGACTTCAACTCCCCAAATCCCTGAGCCTGCATGAACATTGCCTGGGTTTAATGTTGAAATGACTTTCCATCCCCTTGAGCCACATACTCAAGTAAAACGCATGAGACAAAGATCCTGCTTACACTCTTAAATGAATTTATAGTATCAAGGTGACTGTTCTATATTGACTAATACATCACATTAACAATATTTTAAACTCCCATTTTATTGCTTTGGGAAGTAAATGTTTTAATTTCATGAGTAGTAAATGGTTTTTTACTGTCTTCTATGCATATTGAGGAAGCATACAGCAAGCCTATTTCGCAATAGTTTTTAATAATCTGAAATCCTAAGTGTCTTGCGGCGTCAAAATAACTTTAGGCAGGGATAGAATTTTGTATAGCAAAAGGCACTCGTATTAATATCATCGCTCCCTTTGATCACAATTCTCTACTCAGTTTTTTGTAGAATGTTAAAAAAATTGAAATTAATATCTTTTAAAAATAAATCCAAGCAATTAAACTCAACCTTTTCTTTTGGGATGTCACATTTCCTTTGTAATAATGGATCATGCTAATTATCAAAGTGCTTTAAATAACTTCACTAGGCTTATGCAGTTCTGTCCAGTTATTAAATTCACCTTAAGGTTGGATATTATATATTCAGTTAATTAAATTGAAAAAAGAAATGAGCAAGTTTTAAAGCGATATGGAGGGGGCATAAATTAAGTACCGCAAACAATCTTCATGTTGCAGTCGCAATTATTTAACGTTAGCTCCAGGATTTCAAAATGCAGTTATGGTTAGATATTATGATTCTCTATGTGGGCTCACACATTCTTGCAACATTGATGGGATGCATCTACACTGTAAAATTAATGCAGTTTTTGCACCACGGTTCAATGCTATGGATTGCTATGGGATTGTAGTCTTACAAGGTTTTTAGCCTTCTTTGTCAAAGAATGCTGGTGCTTTACTAAACTACAACCCCCAGCATTCCATAACATCAAGCCATGGCAGTTAAAATGGTGTCAAACCATATTAATTATACAGTGTAGATACATCTGTAGCCTCCACTGAAGATACCATGCTGGAATAATTAGGAAAACAATATGCAAACTGAATTTACAGTTACTATCTAAAAGTATGATGTATATACTGGGGATAAAATTGGTAAAACAGGAGAGAGTTTAGCGTCTGGTTCTTTATAATAAATGTGATGGGTAAAAGTTTTGAGGCTCCAGTGACTTCCCTTCCAAAAGATAAGATTTTGAATGAAAATGGCATAAGGATAAAGAAGAAAATTGTATAATTACTTTATGTGATCATAAGAAGTCAATACAAACCAAAATTTAATCTAGAACTTTCTCCCTTCTGCCAGTTAACATATTTCTGTGCCAGCCCCAAAACTGGTTCTGAATTTTTTCTGGAAATAGCTTTAGAGCAGTGATTCTCAACCTGTAGGTCCCCAGGTGTTTTTGGCCTACAACTCCCAGAAATCACAGCCAGTTTCCCAGCTTTTAGAATTTCTGGGAGTTGAAGAGCAAAACATCTGGAGACCCACAGGCTGAGAACCACTGCTTTAGTGGTTCAGATGGCTCTGTAATGTGAAGGGAGGTGGCCTCCTCCAACTACTACTGTTTTCTGATATTCTACTAGTAGGCTGGATCCATGCTGCCATATAATTCAGATTATCAAAGCAGATAATCTACATTATCTGCTTTGATCTGGGTCATATGAGTCTACACCAGGGGTGGGCAATTACCAGCCCTCCAGGTGTTTTGGACTTCAACTCCCAGAAATCCTAACAGCTGGTAAACTGGCTGGGATTTCTGGGAGTTGAAGTCTAAAACTGCTGGAGGGGCGGTAATTGCCCACCCCTGGTCTACACTCATATTCCACCCTAAATTCCATTGAGGACATAGGGCGGGTTACAAATAAATTTTACTAGTGTTATTATACACTGCCATTAGGCTTGGTTGATTAAAAAAAGGTTCAGAACTCAGTAGAGGACACAGGTGGTTTGATTCTAAAGTCACTTCCTAATTTTTTCCTTTTTTTAAAAAAACTTTCCAAAATTTATGAATTGTTTTGTTATTGCGGATGCACATTCACAGTAGGAAAAAACAGCACTGGCACTGGAGAAACTTAAGGCGAATCTCTCCCTCATTTTTAGACCAATCCTGATTAAACTTGCTACACTGGTAGAACACACGGACCCCCATCAAGGGACATCGGGACTGGCGCCCTTCTTCTGGGCAGAAAGGCACCATTCAAACTCCTGACATCCGTTTGCCTCCTCTATTAAGTTGGAGGGGACCTTCAAGACACATCAATCTATTTATTCCTTTTTGGAAATGCAATCTATCATTTTATTTTATCATTACTTACTGACTGTAAAAGGCTGGCTGGCTGTGGCTGGCTACAGCTAGCTACCCCAGTGCCTTGTTCATGGCAATCAGACCAAAGAAAAAGGATTCTTATGCTGTTTCTGTTCACTTGGCTTTGCAAAAGTTGTTTATTGTTTTCTTTCTTTAGGCTTCTTTGAATTTATTCATTAATGATCTGGATGTAGGAGTGAATTCTGAGGTAGCAAAGTTTGCAGACGACACTAAATTGTTCAGGGTAGTTAAAAATGAAACTGATTGTAAAGAGCTCCAGAAAGATCTCTCGAAATTGAGTGAATGGGCAACGAAGTGGCAAATGCATTTTAACCTAAACAAGTGTAAAGTCATGCACATCGGGCAAAGAACCCCAACTACACCTACAAATTGATGGGGTCAAAGCTTTCCGAGACAAACCAGGAAAGGGATCTTGGGGTTTTGGTGGACAGCTCAATGAAGATGTCAACCCAGTGCGCTGCAGCAGTGAAAAAGCAAATTCGATGCTTGGCATGATCAGGAAGGGAATCGAAAATAGGTCAGCAAATGTTGTATTACCTCTCTACAAATCGATGGTAAGGCCACATTTGGAGTACTGTGTACAATTCTGGTCTCCGCACCTTAAGAAGGATATAACGGAACTGGAAAAGGTACAGAAAAGGGCAACAAGAATGATCCAAGGGATGGAGCGGCTCCCTTATGAAACCAGGTTGCAACGCCTTGGTCTTTTCAGCCTTGAAAGACGGCGTTTAAGAGGTGACTTGATCGAAGTGTATAAAATCATGCATGGGATAGAAAAGGTGAATAAAGAAAACTATTTTCTTTGTCACAAAACACTAGGACTAGAGGACACTCCCTGAAGCTCCAAGGTAGGAAAATTAGGACTAATAAAGGAAATATTTCTTCACCCAGAGGGTCATTGGGTTATGGAACTCACTTCCAGAAGAGGTTGTGACAGCTGTCAGCCTGAACAACTTCAAGGCAGGATTAGACAGATTCATGGATACCAAGTGTATCGGTAGTTACTGAAAAGGACATTCAAGCGCCACCTCGGAGTTGGTTGAGGTAGGCAGGATTTCCCTGGGTACTGGTTGTGGGGGGTCGGGAGCAGGTCAGGGTTTTGCCCTCCCTTCTGCTCGAGATCCCCGTGTACAACTGGTGGGCCACTGTGTGATACAGAATGCTGGACTAGATGGGCTGAGGTCTGATTCAGCATGGCTCTTCTTATGTTCTTATGTTCTTATGAATTCTTTGTAGATTCAATCCGTTTATTTTATAATTGGACAAAGACTGCTAGAGACAGCTATTTTTGGGTCCTTCAGCCATCACCATTCAACAGGTGTGCATTGTGGGAAATGTAGTTTAACAGCAGGGCCTTTTGCAATATCTACTATTGGGGGCCTGGCCTTTCCAAACAACAATTAAGATTGCTGTGACTAGTCACACCACCACATCCCTTCTGGCAGTGCTGGCAGAAAGAATGAGATTTTTAAAGTTCCCTTGTTTTACTTTATGCTCTTTTTTTTGCTTTACCAGAGTTTATATTTATTTATTTGCTATATCTCTATACCGCCCCTCTCAGTCCGAAGGCAACTCGAGGTGGTTGCTTAATGTTAAAGTTGCTTAATTAAAGTTGCTTAATGAGTGTGAAAATTAAAATAACCTTGGGAGACAACCAAACTTTACAGAATAATTCCGAAAAAAAGGGATAAGTGGTTCAAATTCAGAATTCCCCTCTCCACTTTTCCAGCATGGTTCAAAACCTGTTTTGGATGTCCAAATTCATGTGTTTGCTTTTTTTCCAGATTTCAGTCATTTCTGAGCGAACCTATCCAACTCTAATTGCCATATAATCCAGTTCAAATCAGATAATCTGAATTTTATATGGCAGTATAGATGGGGCTGCAGTCTTTTGCTAGATTCTGGTCATACTGCTTACACTGATATTATCTGGACTATAACCCCAAATATGCTTGGATCCAAAAGGTTTTCTTTTCTTCACGTAAACTTCTTCTGTTTACATATTCACATCAGTTTCTGATCCAGAGCAAAAAATTTGCATGAGAAAGTTGATAGCTGCCCCCTGTCAATAATTATTATTTGGATTCCAACTCTTAATAAAGTAGCATATTCACATAAGAATCTCCTGCTCTTAAGAAAATTTATACTACAAGTTCAGCTGTCAAATCATATTAAAATTAAGAAGAATTCAAGAACATCATCAACCATGGTGAAGAAGAATGGAAGTCACATCAACAACACCATCAATCCCCCTCTCTACCCCCCTATACCACCCCTCCCCATGATTCCCACCTCTCATTCCCACCCCGTCTCCATCAGACCCTCCCCAATATCCCTCCCTATTTTAACCTATTGTAACTAAAATCCAATAAAAAGCATTTAAAAAAATCTCCCGCTCAAATATTTCATGGAGTATCAGTTTCTGGCACAATGGGAAAATGTTGCATGAGAAAATTGAGTGCTGTCCCCTATCAGTAGTAATCGGTAGTAATCAGTAGTAATTCACTCACATGAACTTGTTACACTATGCTTTGTCCATATGCAAGGCAGTTTAATGGCTTGGTTGTGTTTACATGCTGCAGATTGCATCTTGCTTGCTTGCCAGATTGCTTGTCCTGTTGTTTTCAGCCACAATAAGCTGCAACATCTCCCTGCAAGGGAATTATTCTTCTACTTGGCTCTTTGAATCCAAGAACAAATTTCAGGCTGAATGCTATGAAATGACCTCCCTGGGTACTGATTTAAATTTTAAGCATTTTAAAATACACATGGAACTTAGAACAAAATACTGCAGGGTGGTGTGTTCATCTTTAGGATTCTAGTCATTCATGCCTTCCTTTTTTGGCATTCAAGATATCCCATTTCATTTCCCCAACTAAATGTAGTCTTCCATTTCCCCCATATCCAATTCATATTCCAGCTTTCCATGGCTACTGAACATGCTCTGTCCTAAGTATTATGTTTTGGGATTTCATCCCCTCCCATGAGGAGTTATTTTCTTTTTTCTTTTTTAGTACATCTGTAATTAAAACTTGAAAAACCAGGCTTGGCCACAGTGGTCCATGCTCTCGTCACATCTCGAATAGACTACTACATTGTGCTCTATGTGGGGTTGCTTTTGAAGACTTGGCTGTGGAACCCCCTCCCCAGTGAGATTAGATCGACCCTTCTCTCCTAGCATTTAGGAAACAACTTAAGACCTGGCTATTCAAGAATGCATTCAGCGAATGACAGAAATATGGAAGGCAATTCGGGATTGATACAAGATCTAAATGTTTTATATTGTGTTTGTGTTTGTTTTATAGTTTTAATGGTTTAAATCTATTGTCATATGTTGTTTATTTGATATATTATGTTTTTATACATGTGGGGCATTGAATTTTGCCATTGATAACGTTGTGAAACGCTTTGAACCCCCCCCCCCCCGGGGCGGGAAAGGTGGTATATAAATGCAATAAATAAATAAATAAATTCCAGTTTTCCCAGAGTCTACTGAAATCTCCCCATCAGTTATATAAAGATTCACACTCGAGAATGGGTTTGCTATTTGAATACAGCAGTTCAGCCCTGTTGCTATTACACTTAGCTTTGGAAAGAGAATGCATAGATTCAATTGAAAGCTTACTTTCTCTGTATTCAACTCCTTTTGTCCTTAAGTGTCAACCAAAATCACTTGGCTTGTTTTATTCATGCCATCTCCCTTTTCCATCCACCTCCATTGTCTGCCTTCAGGATATAAGCTAGCTTTTTGTTTTGTTTTGTTTTGAGGACATGCAGCATAAGAGGTTTTGGAAGGCCGATGTAGTTGTCAAAAAAAGCCTTTCTAAATATGCTCAGCTTTTACATTAAAAGAACACGATTGCGTTCCACATAGTGAATCAGGACAAAGAAGCCTGAATAGGCATTATCTAATCTATTAACTGTAGCACCCAGCCTTGTTTCAAAGAATAATTAACCAATGTGAATGATCTTCACTTTGAATCACTGTGGAGATGGAGTGTCTATGTGTCCAAATGTTCACACATTTGGGCTCATTTGCCCTTGAGAAAGAGCATGGTTTCTCTGATTATCCTCCAAGTGATATTTACAGGAATGATTCAGGTTTCCCCAGGAACTTCAAGAATTTCTTCTATGCCATGAAGCCTAGATGTTACCAGACCCTCCCAAATATTATTAGATTTGATTGAAATTAGTCCAGGCATTTACCTGTGATACAGAAATAAACAGCCTGGCATGGGTTGGTAGCCTGTTAGTCTCAGCTAGAAGAGACCTATTGTTGGATGGTGTGTTGACATTTAGATGAACCTCCAAATTAAACAGCATAATCAGCATAAAAGTAGTGTTCAAACAAAAGATTTAAAACTATGGGGAAAATTATTTATTTATTTATTTGTCACATTTCTATACCGCCCTCTCAGCCCGAAGGCAACTCGGGACGGTTTACACAAGGCAGTCTCTGCCCTCAATACAACACAAGCAAAAAACCCAAAAAATAATTGATGTTTCTGGAATATAAAGTAGGGGAACATTGGATGGATTGAGTCACCCATCTGCTATGAGATCAGTCAAAGCATGTTATTAGAATAGATATGGGAAGACGAGAGTGTTATTTGGTTCCTATGTATGTAGTCCTCAAAAACCACAGGTTGCATTCAGAAAAAACTTTTCCTCGCTTTCGAGTGCGGTGAAGCTACGTTCAAATCAACCGGCTGGACAGGGTGGACCCTCTCTTAAAGATCCCACCGCTGCCGCCAATATGTGACCACTTCACTTCTTGACCGGCCTCAGACTGGACAATCTTTCTATGTCCACACTGCTGACCTCCAATCCAAGGAAACCTCGAAGTTACCTCAGCAACTTCACGTTTATTGGCAGGGTACTGTCTCACCCCTTCACCATTTAACTGACTGGAGTTTTAAAACTTCTCAGTGACCACTTGACCACGCTGCCACCATTTATCCGGCTGACCACTGACTTTGAGGGCCACCACCAATAAAAGAATCAGGAGAGGTGTTTTCCTTTTAAGATGCAAACAATTTATTTTGACACAAATGGGTACAATCTTGGTTGGTTTCAAACTTCCTTAGAGGCACAACTTTTTCTGTTACATAACACAATGGGGACCTATTATAGGGTTTCCACTAAACCTCTATAAACCCCTGCAACTTTAACTAGGGTCTCTATACCCTTTAACTGGACTGCTCACTAGCAGACCTTAAGACACACACTAACACTGGACCGTTCTCTTTCAGTCCTTAGGACACTCTCAACTAGAACATAACTCCTCCCCTCTCATTTGGCAGTTGGCTTCCCGCTCTTTTCCAACTGTAGAATTCAAACCTGAACATTCTACTAGCCTCTAGCCCTGGTTGCCATGGCGACAGCTCTTCTAAGCTTCTGCCATGCCTCCCTTCTGTTTCACCCACAGAAACAAACCATAGAACATTCAAAACAACATACATTTTAACACATGTCACACAACATTTACACACAAATAATCAACATCATTACATCGAGTATGATAACGTCCTTAGGTCTGCTATAGGTGAGTTTGACCTAAAGAGAAAGAAATGTAGAATGCAGTGGGTAAAGCTTGCTTGCCTACCTGCCTGCCTCTCAACAGCAGGACATTGAGAAAGGCATTGAAGATCATCAACTATTGGTGTCAAGTGGGCATGGGAAGCTGCCCACCTTTTCTCACCGCTTCGTCCCTTTACATCTTCTCCCACATAATTTTTTCCTTGCATGAAGGAACAAACTCCCTTAAAGGCCTAGAGTTGGGCTGATGACAGAATTACTGCAGTCCAGAGTTTCTCAAACTGTGCTCCTCCAGATGTTTTGAATTTCTGCTCTACAATTCAACAGCTGGTAAGCTGGCTGGGCTTTCTGGAAGCTGAAGTCCAAAACACCTGGAGGAGCACAGTTTGAGAAACACTGCTGTAGTCATTCTCCAAATCTGGAGCAGGAATATCCACTACCTACCTTTCCCTTTTATGTGCTCTGGTTTTGTGCACAAATCTTACTGCTCTTATTTTTCCTAAAGAAGTGTTGCAGTGTCCAGGAAATTTATTTTTCAAGTGGAAAACAAATAACTGAAATATTGTTTCCATTTGTAAATAATACTAAAGGTAGTATCATGGCTGGTTTTGATCTTGGATGCTCACTGCAAGATCGTGCTTGTAATTTTCCCCCTAAGGAAATGTATTGCCTGTACACAATGTAACAAGAGCTCCCAGGAGTGCTGATTTATTTATGAGTCTAACCAAACAGTTATCCAACTTGCCTAACATAATTGCTTTTTAATGTTGTAAAAGGGTGTACCAAACAATGCACGTGTTAATCAGCTGAGTGACCAGAACCATAAAACACTGACTTCTGTGAATGAGACACCTTTTACTGAAAACCTGGAGAATGCAAATTCTTTCTTTCTTTGTTTGTGTAACTACTTAAATATGTTTATCTCTTCTTAACTTGCTTTGTAAGGAACTGTGTACTCATAGGTTTCTGGCCAAGAATTACTGTAGAATTTCCATTGGTGTAGGAGAATTTCAGTTGGAAAGCTAATTTAGACACATGCACATGTTTTCAAGAGAATAGACTGTGCAGTTCAGGCCTGAGTATATATTTGATTTATAGCATGAATTTCTGCCTAAAATGATATTCCAGGTAGTTTACAGCTAGAGTCAAATAAATGCAAATATAGGTTGGGCATCCCTTATTCACTATTCTATATTTATCTATTCACTATGCTATGTTTTCCAAAATCCAAAATATATAAAATAACCTGTAATTGCCCACATGCATGTCTGAGATATCCTGTTATGTATGTATATGCAAATATGGGTATCCCCAAATCCCCCCCATAAAAAAATCAATAAAAAAGACACAGATGACCCCCTTCACAGGTAACCCTGATGCCAAAAGCAAATAAGATGTTCCAAAATATTTTTTGCCTGCTGGCAGAAGGAAAATAGAGAATACAGAATAAACCAGCATAGATTTGTTTAACAGTGAGATCAGGGAACAACCACTTGAGAAAATCTCTTCTCCTCAACATTATTTATTTAGCAAATTTGTATACCGCTCCCTCTCAGCCCGAAGGCGACTCGGGGCAGTTTACAAGGCAACAGATTGAATGCCATCAGCATCCTAAAACAGCATTTTAAACAGTTAAAAAATTAGCAATAAAACAAAACATGACAATAATAAAAACAACATTTTGTCTCCTTCATAAAACAAGATCCAATATCGTAGTCCAGTAATTCCAATCCTATGTCAGTTACACTGCCTTTTCGAATGCCTGCTCAAACAGCCAAGTTTTGACCTTTTTCGGAAGGCCAAGAGCGAGGGGGCTGATCTAATGTCCCCAGGAAAGACGTTCCACAGCCGAGGGGCCACCACTGAGAATTACACTATCTCTCATCCCTGTCGTTTGTGATGCAGACGGAATCGAGAACAGGGCCTCCCCAGATGATCTTAATGTCCTAGATGGTACATAAGGGGAGATGCGTTCGGACAGGTAAGTTGGGCCAGAACCAACATGTCTCCAAAAGCCAGCACATAATAGTGGCTCATGGTGAATTTCATGTTGTTGGAGTGTGACTTCACTGCAGTTATTATCTGAACATTAAGTGCTAAATCTTATCCCGCAAATAGATTCAGCACCTTGGATAGCTCTTGTAAAGCTCAAATTAAAAAGTCAGAATGCCACTATAGAGCAATTGTGCCTTTCTTCAGAAGCTGCTCCAACAACTTTCAGCGTGAAGGTAGTCACATATCAGTGTCTAAATCATTTAAGAGTATTCATTATTCTGTCTTGTAAAAAGATGTCTCTTGATGTCTCGTTTAATTTTATTCCACCTAAAACAATTGTAGTTAAGGTGATGCAAGGTATTTTATCTAAGTTGGCAGTTTCAAAAATGTAAGTTATTACAAAAGCATTTGCTACCAGGATACTATCAAAATAGGTTTTTTTCCCTATGGCTATGTAGAATAATTTGTCACCTTGACCAATTACACTATGCAACAAAATTGGGGAAAAATCTGTTCTTGGTTTGAAAGTGTCATTTCCTATTCGATAGTGCAGTACTTACTATGAAAGTAGTAGTTATATTCCAGAAGCTTTGTTTTTATGTCTGCCATTTTTTAACCTTTCATATGCCATTTTAAACCTTTAATAAACTTTCTCCGTGTTTTTTGATTGAACCAATTAGAAAATGGCATTTATAACCCAGGAACAAAAATCATGTTACACAGTGTTATTTCAGGTCATGAATTAATACTTTAATTTCAGTGATAGCCAAGATCATGGAAATGTTTAATGTACAAATTCAGAACCCATGGTTCATATACAACTTTCTGGTGTGTGTTGTTTGGCTTATGCTTCCTTCCACTGTGCAATGTATACACTACACACAGCAGAAGTATCAGGGCTACATAAGCCTTCACCATTTGTGTCCCTTAATATGGGACACAGAAAGGTCATTGCATTTCGTATTCAATATGGCCTTTTATTACATCTGCCCAGGTCTCTCAAAGTATGATGTATGGAGGAAGCTCTGTCACTAGACCTTGCACTGAATCCCTTTAATAGCTCAGCAATAAAAGTTAAAGGCCTCAGAGTTCAAGAGGACTAAATTCTATTCCTGCTTTTGCTACCTTCTCAAACTCTTCCTTAGACTCATATTCACCCAAGCTCCTTACTCATGCATTAAATGTGAGGATTGAAAAGAAATTTTCAGGACATATATGGTGCTTGTTTTGAGCAGCATTTTGGAACCAATGTCAGTCAAGCCCCATCATCATGGACTCTAAACCATTACCTGTGTTGCCAACTTGTAGCCTTATTACTTCATATTATCTACAATAATGCAATTCAACACAATTTTAACTGCTAAGGCTCAATGCTATGAAATCATTGGAGTTGTAGTTTTACAAAGTCTTTAGTCTTCTCTGCCAAGAAATCACGACACTACAACATGTGTGATTTCAAAGCATTGAGCTATGGCAGTTAAAATGGTGTCAAACTGCAGGAATTCTACAGTGGAAGCACCCTTTGAGGAAGAACAGCTCAGTATCTACAAATAATGATTATTTGTGTGCAGTAGAACCATGACCTGGGCAACCCAAGTACCATTACAGATAGATAATTATCAAGAACTAACATTTGCATAATGCAGTAACCCCTAACATTGTTTATGGCGTTATATGCATGCTCCATTAAATAAGCTGTTCCTCTCTGCCCCCACACTCTTGATCCCACTTCCAGTGGACACAGGTGGGCAGTCAGATGTTTGAGAAAGTAATTGGATACATTTGCACATTCCCTGGATGGAATAGCTTGCCCAATTTTAGTTGCCATAGCAGTTGAGTGTTCCGTCAATGTAAGAAATAATTATAGTGATTATAGAATGTGTCCCCCACCTTTTTTGTTTTTTTGATCAGCTATTGCAAGTAGTTATATTTCTGGTCCAGAATACATCGCAAACGACACGTTAATTGTACTTGAAGAGAAGAGAAAGCTGCTCTTTTGCAGAGAAAATTACTGTGAAGCAAAGTCCCCAGAGGTGCAAATAAAAAGTCAATGGTAGCAAAAAATAAAATAAAGAGTGCACAAAAAATACTTAACTGCCAGTAAAATACAGTACATTCTGTTTCATCAGATGTCCAGTAAACATGTTGTTTTGTTGAGTATTAATACCAGGGCTGCCCAGGAAGTCGATCAGGATTGACCAGTCGATCGCGGAACCGAAGGAGGTAGATCGCAGCCGGATGGGATGCTTCTCAGAGGGGGGCGGAGTCAGGCCACACCAAGCCCCGCCCACTCCCCAGCTTTGGCACTCCCAGCAGCTGCTCCAGCATTGAGGAGGGCAGGGCCAAGCCAGCCTTGTACTAGCTATGCCACCACTGGCTTGGCCCTGCCCTCCTCAAGGCTGGAGCAGCTGCTGCCAGAGCTGAAGCCAGAGGGGGCGGAGCCAGGCTGCAGCAAGCCCAGCCCCCTCCCCTTGCTCCGCCCTGCTTCTCTCTCATCCGGGAGGCATGCGCACGGAAGGTAAATCTTTCTGACTTGGTTTTATTATAAGTAGCTCACATGCTGAAAAAGTGTGGGCACCCCTGATCAATATCTTGTGCCATTTTTCAGTAACAGGGCTTACCTATTGTTATCTCGCACTTAAACTTCCTTCACCTGATATTTATTGTTACATTAATTGGTTTGCTGCTTACTGTTATCGATAACAATCCTTGGTTAAGCACAAAGATCTTTTCAAGGTAGAGAATGTCACTTTTCAACTCTTTCCCATAAAACAATCAAGTCTGGCATGGTGTGAATGGTTTGGGAACATTCCAAGGTGTTTTGGAATCCAGTGCAAGTACATTTCTGAAATGTTGCCTTGGGCTGCATCTACACTGTAGACCAGGGCTGCCCAACTGGCGGCCCGGGGGTATACGGCCCCCAGCACCTTCCCTACGGCCCCCGCCTACCCTGCAAAAATTAATATTTTTAAAAATAAAATAAAAATTCGATCTCCGGGCGGGGCTGGGTGATGTCAGGCGTGGCTCGGCGCGCGAGCGTCAAGCCCTGACGTCCACCCAGCCCGCCTCCCCCGCGCACCAATCGGAACGCCGCCGGCGCCTTCCTCCTCCTCCGTCCGCCTCTCCCCGGCGCACCAATCGGAATGCCGGGGGCCTAAAGCGGGCCTAAAGAGGAGGAAGGGTCCCTCCTCCTCCTCCTCCTCCGTCCCACCTCTCCCACCGGCACACCAATCTGGAACGGGGCCAGGGGAGGGAGGAAGGAGACTCCCTTCCTCCTCCTCCATGCTCTCCCCCGGCACACCAATCTGGAATGCCAGGAAGAAAGCTAAATAGCGCTTGCCTTCCTCCTCTTTAGGCATGCCTTCTCCATTCTGCCTCTCCCACCAGCGCCCTGATCGGTGCGCCAGTGGGAGAGGCAGAACAGAGGAGGAGGCTGGCGTGACACTTTAGGAGGGAGGGCGAAGCCATGGAGGACTCCCTTGGCTTTGCCCTCCCTCCTAAAGGTCACGCCAGCCTCAGAAGCGAAATCGCCACTTCTGAGGCTGGCGTGACACTTTAGGAGGAGGGGCCAGGGACGTGGCCGGGGCGTGGCCAGGGGCGTGGGCAGGGCGTGGGCGGGCGTGGGCGGGGGCAGGGCGGAGTGGCGCAGAGCGGCCCCCCAGGTCACCAGTGACTGGAAGTCCAGCCCTAGGTCCGGTAGAAGTTGGACAGCACTGCTGTAGACCACACTTTAACTGCCATGGCTCAATACTATGTAATCATAGGAATTGTAGTGGGGAAGTAGTACTGTCTGGTTTGTAAGTGTGTGTATGGTTTGTAATGGTGAACTCTTATTATAATAATAAAATTATACTTGAAGAAGTTGTAGTTTTACAAGATCTTTAGCATTTTCTGCCAAATACGGTAGGTGCCTCACCAGACTCCAAATCCAAGGATTCTATAGCATTAAGTCATGGCAGTTATAGTGCTATCAAACTGCATTAATTCTATAGTGTATAGTGTGCCCCCGGTGGTGCAGTGGGTTAAACTGCTGAGCTGCTGAACTTGCTGACTGTAAGGTTGGCAGTTCAGATCCTGCTGTTAGCCCCAGTTTCTGCCAAGCTAGCAGTTTGAAAACATGCAAATAGGAGTAGATCAATAGGTATCCCTTCGGTGGGAAGTTAATGGCACTCCATGCAGTCATGCTGGTCACATGTCCTTCGAGGCATCTACGGACAACACCGGCTCTTTGGCTTACAAATGGAGATGAGCACCACCCCTCAGAGTCCGATACGACTAGACTTAGTGTCAAGGGGAAACCTTTACCTTTATAGATGCACTGCTCATCCCAGGAACTTGGAAGCGATATCATGCAGTTGGAGTTTAACATCACCTTACAGGAATTTGCAATCAGTGGCAAAACAGGGCAGTATTTGATTGAGAAAACAGCTAAACTGAGTTGTAAGTTGGAATCTGTTATAATGCTGGAAAGGGATCTTTTATGGGCCACATTGAAATCTATATTTAAGTATCCTCTTCATAAAATGTCTGCTTATGAAAGAGAGAATTCTCACAAGAATTCTAGTACTTTTCAGATTCTCCACTTTGTCTCATTTGCCAGCAGGATGTGATCACTTCAGCTCTTGTTGATTGTAACTGAATAGAGAAGATTTTTTTTGTAGTCCTTCACAGAATAGGAAAAAAATACTAAATATTTTAAAAAGATGGGCCCAGTTTGTAAAAAGATGGGCCCAGTTTGTAAAAAGATGGGCCTAGTTTGAAATCACGCTATCTCTGCAACCATGAAGATGCCCATAAATGAAACTCTTGCCATTTGGAAGGGTGGGCCATAGAGTTTCAAATGATTGCCACTAAATTCTTCTCCCAGCACACAAATGGCTCAATTTGCAGAGTAATTTTTTAGATTTGCTTCTGGCTCAAAATGCTTAGTAGAACTTGATAACTCATTAAACCGTAAGTAACTTTTTGTAACATGTTACCATCATGAAATATATTGCTTTGAAATTGAGTCCATCATTTGGAAACATCCTGGAGTTTTATCCAAAACCAGTGAAACTGAACATGTGGCACCTTGGTCGGGGAGTCAGTGAAACAGTATATAGCCCTTTGCTGAGCAACATTAATTTCAGCTGGAAAAAGTCAAGTGACTATAACTATTCATCTATCATTCAGTTGTGCATCTTTTTATGAGCTAAAAAACAGCAACACTTTCAACCTGAGAGAAAAAGAGCCCATTTTCTATTTCAGATTATTCAAACTTTGGAACTATTTCTTTAAAAAATTTAAGTACTTACTAATGTTATTTTTATAACAGTGAAAGCACTATGATCTTTCTTAATTTGTGGTTTGTAGTTTCCTCATACCGCCACTAGAGAGCAACAGTGTCTTCGCTACAACACTGCCTTGGTATATAATGCAGTTTGCTCTTTTTAGTGGGCCTAATAAAAATCAGTGCTTGGTGTATTTTTGTTGTGTTTGTTGAAGAAAAGACATAATGTTTTTTCTTGGTTGTGTTTTGATGTGTTTACAACTTCCCAGCGGATTTTAGAGATCTGATGAGAGACTGTAACAAGACCATGTTGTGTATGAAGAATAAATTATTGGCACTGGCAGTGTTTATCTTCTGGTTTTTGAGAACTCCTTAGCCTTGGCATTTGAGCCAAAACTCTTGAGTTCTCATCATACTTTCCTTCCCTTTGTTTTCCCTGTGCTCCTTCAGAAGCATGGAAGTCTCTTTGTAACAGTATGAAATGGAGGATAAAGTGGTGCAGAGAATCAAAAGGAATCTGCAAAAACTGCTTCACCTCCTTTCATCCTCTTGCCAACTATCCTGTTGTTATCGAACAACCGCCAATCCCACAGGCCTGCTGTCGGACAACCGGCAAGCCCGTGGACCGACCACGGGCAGAGACCGCGAGGGTTCAGTTAACCTGGCAAGCCCGGAGCGGCTAGGTCCTCGTAGCCTACCCGCCTCCCGTAGATCCAATTATGCTCACCAATGCTGCAAGGTAGATGCCACGAAATTGTTTATTCTGCTCAGCTGAGAGGATGCGAACCGCAATACCCTGATTCCCGCAAAGAACGCATACATGTACATTCAAAACATTGGTTTTTAAAGGTTACAGAACTGTCAAAACAATTGAATTTCCCGCCCGCCTTTCTTCTGAGCCGGCTCTGCTGGTGATTGGTTGGAATGTTTGAGGCCAGCTGATGGGCGGGAGGCCGGCCAGTTCCAGGGAGCCTATCAGCGCCGCTCCCATTTGCCGGCTTCGCCAATCAGAGGTCTGTGGCCATATATGGAGTTCCAGGAAGGAAGGCTGGGGGCGGGATTACTGACAGGTTGGCATATCAATGTAAACAAAGAGTCCGAGCCAGGTAATGACCTGGGGCAACACCTGGAAGTGATGAAATCATTGAGTTGATGTGTCCCATCCGTATGTGAATGGGGAAGAAGAGGAAGAAAGGCCTGGTGATTCACTCAGACCCTTTGGTGACAAAAGGACTTATTTTGGGGCACACCTAAGTTCTGAGG
>JARBWK010000001.1:11346432-11617564 GCA_030556195.1 Anolis apletophallus
GGAGTGACTGAGGGAGCTGGATATGTTTAGTTTGGAGAAACGAAGACCGAGAGGGGACCTGATAGCCATGTTTAAATATATGAAAGGATGTCACAGTGAGGAATTGGCAAGCTTGTTTTCTGTTGCTCAGAGCAATGGATCCAAATGGCAGGAAAAGAGAATCCACCTAAACATTAAGAAGAAAGAACCTTCTGAGGGTAAGAGCAGTTTGGCAGTGGAATATGCTGCTTTGGAGTGTGGTGGGGGATTTTAAGCAGAGCTGAATGGCCATCTGGCCATCTGGTAGCAACAAGGAGAACCACAGTGAATATACAGGTTCGCAATAGTAATAAGGACAATGAAACAATGACTGTGGTATCAAAAATAGCATATATAATGAGAGTGGCTAAGCAGCAAAGTGATACAATATAGGTCTACACATTAGGACATATAAATTGCATAATAGCAAGGAACATCAGAATCATTAACTAACTGGCAATACTGTAGGTCTACACATTAGAACATATGAATTGCATAATAGCAAGGAACATCACAATCAATTATTAACTAGCAATGCCTATGACATGTGTGAAAATGCTAAATATACAAGCGAGTGGAACATATCATTGGTATCAGTATCTATATGCTAGTAAATATGACATATATGGCAGTGTCATGAATTTAGACATTCAAGCATATGTAACATATCAGGATAATATCACAAATCTCAATATTCATATGCAAGTATATGTGCCTTGTATGGCAGTGCTATAAATTCAAACACATGTATTGCAGCATGATACAATGGTCAATGTTTGCATGTATATGCCATATAAAATTAGGAAGTAGAGTGGAAAAAAAGCATATTATGCCAAAAGCCTGAAAGAACAATGCCAAAGAAAATCTTGTGGATAAATGACTGAGGGAGCTGGATATGTTTAGTTTGGAGAAACGAAGACCGAGAGGGGACCTGATAGCCATGTTTAAATATATGAAAGGATGTCACAGTGAGGAATTGGCAAGCTTGTTTTCTGTTGCTCAGAGCAATGGATCCAAATGGCAGGAAAAGAGAATCCACCTAAACATTAAGAAGAAAGAACCTTCTGAGGGTAAGAGCAGTTTGGCAGTGGAATATGCTGCTTTGGAGTGTGGTGGGGGATTTTAAGCAGAGCTGAATGGCCATCTGGACATGATGCTTTGATCATGTCTTCCTGCAAGAAAGAATGGGGTTGGACTGGATGACGTTTGAGTCTCTTCCAACACTAGGGTTCTATGATTCCAGGATCACTTGCTTTTCATGCAAAAAAGTGGAAGTTCAATCTGTGACACCTAGACTGAAAAGGACTCTTATTTAAAATCCTGGAGATTTAATTATGGATCAAATGGGACAACTCTTTGGCTTTTCTCCGTCCATTTTTTTCCTGGTAGCAACCCAGCCACACTACCAGAAAGTGGTCTGAGAAGGCAAGATCTCATTGGGAATGACCTTTTAAAAGACCATTGTGTATTAAACACTCTACGATATGACTATTAATTCTATGAGCAATTTGTGATGCTTCAGATGTTAATGGACTTCTTCCATCATCCTTCAGCATTGCCTCTGCTGTCTAGGAATGAGGTGATTTGGAATCTCTGGAGGCATGATTCCCAACTTTGATTTGCTTGGTAAACTGAGTGCCTTTCTCAAAATTTATTTGAAACTCTTTGCACATTATAGGTCTTTTATCTATGGAGGTTTTCAAAAATGAAACTAAATAAAGCAAAAGGCTTATTAAATATCTGAAAAATAAAGGGCAACTAAGTAATTCCAATTTGTTGCCTTTAAGTTGTCTCCAATGAATGACAACCTGATCATACAGCGGGGAGGGGGGGAGAAGATTTCTTCAGAGGATGATTGCAATTGCTTTCCTGTGAGGCTGAGAAAGTATAATTGGCCCAGGGTAACTTGATTGCTTTTTATGTCCAAAACTCTGATTTCAGGAGTCCAGGTCCAATGTTCCAACAAACTTGAATCCAGTTTCTTCTATCTTGAAAACATTAAGATCTGTTTTTTTTAAAAAAAAAACAACAACCCACCAACAACAACATAGTGTTAACACCCATTTATGCTTACTATGCACCTCCTCATTAAAGTCTTGTACTAATAGCTTCCGAATTCACTGTTGATTTTCATTTGTGATTGCCATTTTGTCTGCATTGCAAGCACCTTCTTTCTCTCCAGGTTTAGGATGCATTCCTATGTAGCAACAAACTATGCTCATAATCATCAATTTTATGTGTTACCCATCTCTCCTCATGGCTCTCTCCCACCTGAACATTGGAAGGAAATAAATCTAAAGTATTTGAAATATCATCCAAAACCAAATGTCAGCACAGAATTCTGTGTGGATCCGGTCTATTGGGGAGGGGGGATCCAGTAATGTCTTTCAGTTGGTAGAACAATTGGGTCTCTCCATTGCAGTCCTTTGTGGATCATCATAACCACATTGAGTTGTAAATTTGAAATCCAACCAGGATGGTTGTCGGAAGGATTACAAGGAAGTGAAGAAGAGGAGGGAGTTCTCAAATGCCATTCAGCATATCTTCGGCATTAATTTTATATCCCTACTAGCTAGAAGTCATATTTTGTATTTTACAATATGCATAAGATTGTGGGTGTACTACAGCTCATATCATGCCAGATTAACTCCCTAAAACTCCATCAATACAAAAGTTTGTTGGTCATGTTTGCTCTAGATGCACCGGGAATGTGGCGCAGCTGGCTAAGTGTCAGCTGCATAAGATCTCTCTGACTAGTAGGTCATGAGTTCGAGGCCTGCCCGGGTCGGGGTGGGTGTTCAACCTTTAAGTGTAGCCTGCTGTCGACCATTGCAGCCTGAAAGACAGTTGCATCTGTCAAGTAGGTGATTAAGGTACCACATTAAGTGGGGAGGCAAATTTTGACTGAATTGTGAGGCCATTAAAGAATTCCAGGAATGCGGAAGGAACAACAAGGGATGCTGGAACACTGAGAGATGAGGAGTGCGTCAGCTCCCCCTGGTGGCCAGAGTTTGCCTCTGTTCGTCTATATGTTGTATGTGCAAACGGCAGGGATTGTCTGCTAAGTATGTGTACCTGTAATCCGCTCTGAGTCCCCTTCAGGGTGAGAAGAGTGGAATATAAATAAAGTGTAATAATAATCATCAACATCATTCATCATCATCAGTGGAGTTCAGTATGCTGTTCAGCTGCAGGATGAATTACAACTCTCATCATGGTGGGTCTGCCCCATCAAATTCCTCCAGGACGTTCAGATGGTCATGGGGGGTTTCTGTGTGCTAAGTTAGGTCCAGGTGTCAGCTCCGGTTGGTTCGTTTCATGCCATAACGGACCAAGCCGATCGCGCCAATTGATATGGACACTGCCAAGCGGGAAACCACCAGGCTCATCCCCTTTGATCTGCCAGATACCTTCCTGGTCTTTGATATGTGGACTGGCCATTTGGTCAAGCCTTGGAAGGAGGGGCCCAGCGGGGGGCGGGCCGGGGAGGGATTCTTGAGGAATGTTTGCGCGGGCTTTTCTTTAGTCTATCTTTGTTCAGCCTGGAGTAAGGAGCCAATAAATGATTTATCTTCCAATCTGCTTGGAGTGAGTTTGGTTTATCGGAACCCCCTTTCCGGAGCATTACATAAAGATAGACTCACCAATTTCTACGGCCGTGAAAGCCCTCCGACCGTAACCAACCGCAGAGATGTTTCAAGCCGAAGGGGACGCCTCGCGAGCAACCTCCGGTAATCCCAGACGAGGAGGAGGAAGGGCGAAAGCGGGACGAGGTCGAAGCCGGAGCATCCGGTGGGGAACCGCAGGTGGTGGTGCCCGGGATGGAAGATGGGGGGATCCCTGACCAGACCCGACCACCGAAGGATGTTCGGCGCAAAGTGCGAGCACCCAGCAACGAAATGTTGCGGATGGAGGTGCAGATGTTCCAGATGTCGGAGGCAATGCAGAAGATGCAGGCGCAGTTGGACATGCTGATGAGTAGGCCGGAGGAGAGGCCTTGGGGGACCCCTGAGCCCGTCTTCTCCGGAAGAGGCAGGAGCCGAGGAGCGAGCCGGTCCGGGAGGGCCGCGGTGAGGTTCTCGGAGGAGCTCCTTCCACCCAGAGGGGATGCCTCTACACCCCATCCGGGCCTGGGGGACCAGAGCCAGGAGATGACGGGATCGAGAAGAGACTTGAAGGTAAAGTTCGACGGGGACCCCCGCCAACTATCATACTTTGTCACCAACGTCCAGAATTACATGGTGGACTATGGGGATACGTTCCCCTCGGAGGCGGCCAAGGTGCGGGCTGTGGGGGCCAACCTAAAGGAGGCCGCGGCCGACTGGCTGATACAGCTAACAGACACTCGATCGCCGCATCTGCTGCGGTTGGATGCCTTGTTGGAGGCCTTGCGAATCCGGTTCGGGGACCCGTTAGCTGGGGAGAAAGCCAAGGCCCAGTTAAGGAGGATTTACCAGGGCCAGAAAACCGTCTCAGAGTACGCTCTGAACTTCCGAGCCCTAGCGCGGAAGATCCGGGGTTGGTCAGAGTCCACCATACTCGAGTGCTTCAAAGCCGGCCTGAGGCAGGACATTCTAGCATGGGCAATGCACCGAGGGAATCCGAGACCCCGGAGGGTTGGATAGCCCTCGCCGGGAGAGTGGAGTGCGACATGGAGCAGATTCCCCGGCGCCACCGAGATGGCGGGAGGTCCCGTGGGACAGGCACGGGCCCACCGGGCGGTCGGGGCCCTCCCGCGACCTTCCTCCCGACCCGGTCGGCCAGCCGGGAAGCCCCGAGAGGGAAGAGAGGGGCCTGCTTCTCGTGTGGACGAGAAGGGCACCGGGCAGCGGAGTGCCAAAGAAAAGTCCCCTCGCCAAAGGCGGAGCGGCGCCGGAGGTCAAACCGGCAACACCGGCCAAACCCCTGGCCGAGGCAAGGCAGCAGCAGCAGCAGCGGTGACGGCGCGGGCACCCAGGCCCCTACGGGAGGCTGAGGAACTAGAGCCGGAGACGGAGGAGAGCGACTCAGTGGATGGCGGGAAACGACAACGATCTGCTGTAGACGCCCGACGGCAGATCCAGACCCCTTCGGGCGGTGAGTTAGATCCTCCTGGGTGCGGCACATACAAGCTGGACATTCAGGTGTGGGGCCCCGAGGCCAGCCAACCCATAGAGACTACAGCCATGATAGACAGCGGGTGCACCAGGTGCCTGATGTCCCCGAGATTAGCGAGGCAGCTGGGGATAAGGCCACAAGCCCTGATCGAGCAGATCTTATTCTCCCAGCTAGATGGGTCCCCGGCGAATGGGAAGCCAGCCACCCATAAGACAGGAGAGCTCCGAGTGCAGATGGGGTCCCACCGAGAAAAGCTAAGATTCGTCATTTCGGCAATGGCGCACCAACCCATCATCCTGGGGGCTCCCTGGCTGCGCAGCCAAAACCCTCGGATCAACTGGGAGACAGGAGCGGTGCAGTTCGGGAGCGGAGAGGCCCGGGCAAGGCTAGATGACCTTGAAGACGCGGACACCCCAATCCCTGAGGGAGCGGGCGTGGGGGCAGCAGAGAGCCTGCCCAGCGAAGTCCCGCGAGTATGAGGACTTAGGGGAGGTCTTTAGTGAGCGGGAAAGTGACCAGCTGCCCCCCACCGGAAGTCCGATTGCGCAATCGAGATTGAAAAGGGCGCCAAGTTGCCTAGCCCAAAACTATACGCCCTGTCGGAACCCGAAAGAAAGGCCTTAAGAGACTTTATTGATAAAAATATGGACAGAGGCTTTATTGAGAAGTCAACCAGCCCGATGGCGGCTCCCGTCCTGTTCAGACCAAAGGCGGACGGGTCACTGCGACTGTGTGTGGATTACAGAGGCCTCAATGCTATCAGCACCTCTAGCCCCAACCCGCTGCCACACATGACCGAGATCCTGGCCCAGCTGGGGAGGCGCAATCTTTACCAAACTGGACATCCGAGAAGCGTTCTACCGGATTCGGGTGAAGGACGAAGACTGCTGGAAGACCGCGTTCAACTGCCACCTGGGGCAGTACCAATTCCGGGTCACACCTTTCGGACTTAAAGGTGCTCCCCGGATTTTCCAGCAATTCATCAATGAAATCTTCAGGGACTTACTCTACAAGGGAGTTCTAGTGTACCTGGATGACGTGTTAATATATTCCAAATCGGAGGCGGAGCACGTTGAGATGACCCGGGAGGTGCTGCGGCGGCTGCGAGAGAACCAGCTGTTCGTCAAACTGTCCAAGTGCGAGTTCCACCGACAGGAACTGGACTATCTAGGGTACCGCATCTCCACGCGAGGCCTGGCCATGGACCCAAGTAAGGTGAGGGACGTGCTCGCGTGGGAGGCCCCGCGAACCTGGCGGCAACTACAGGGCTTTTTGGGGTTCGCCAACTTTTATAGGCAGTTCATCCAGAACTTTGCTAAAATAGCGCTCCCCTTAACTGAACTATTAAAAACCAAGGGATTGGGGGAGACAAAGAAAGCCAAATCACCCGGGGCGAAGCTCAACTGGACCCCGCAGTGCCAGGAGGCCTTTGACAGCCTTAAGAGGAGCTTCACCAGTCAGCCGCTGCTGAGGCATCCCCAGCCCGACAAACCCTTCACTGTGCAGTGCGACGCCTCAGAGGCGGCCTATGGGGCGATCCTCCTACAGCGAGATGAGGACGGGACCCTGCGACCCTGCGCATACCTGTCCAAAAAATTCACCCCGTCAGAGAAGCGGTGGCATGTATGGGAGAAGGAGTCCTTTGCCGTGCGGGCGGCGCTGAGCCACTGGAGGCACTTCTTGGAAGGCACCGCTCTGCCCTTCGAAGTGTGGACAGACCACAAGAACTTGCAGGCACTCCAAACCCCCCAGAGACTCAACGCCAAGCAGCTGAGATGGGCGCAGTTTTTCAGCCGCTTCAACTTCCAGCTCAAGTATCTGCCGGGCCCGAAGAACGTGTTGGCCGACACGCTTTCCAGAATGCCTGAGGCTGACTACTCGGCGCCGGAAGAAGTGGGGACCGTGTTCTCCAAAAACCAGTTGGGCTTAGTGGCCCGCACCCGAGCAGCGGATAAGGCCCCAAACCCCACGGTCCCTGGGACCCCAGAACTGTTAGCAGAACTAGCAGCAGCTTATGGAGCAGACGCCTGGCTTAAAGAGCACCGCGAGGACTTAACTGAGGCTAAAGGCATATGGTACTACAAAGACAAGTTATATGTCCCCAAAGCCAGAGGGCTCCGGTCCTGGCCCAAGCCCACGACTCCAAATTGTCTGGCCACTTCGGCCTCACTAAAACTCTAAAGCTATTGGCCCGGCAGTTCTGGTGGCCGGGCATGAGAAAGGACACCGGTGACTACATAGCGGAATGCGAAGTGTGTGCACGGAACAAGCCCAAGGTGGGCCGGCCGACGGGGCTGCTGCAACCGGTGGCTGACCCGGCCGAGCCTTGGAGCGAAATAGCAATGGACTTCGTCGTCGACCTGCCGCCCAGCGGCGGATACACCACCATTTGGACGGTGGTGGACCTGTTCTCAAAACAAGCACACTTTGTCCCGCTCCGGAGATTGCCCACGGCCCCGGAGTTGGCACGCCTCTTCACCCAACACGTCTTCCGGCTCCACGGCTGCCCGCGACGAGTGGTGAGTGACAGAGGGCCTCAATTCACGTCCCGGTTCTGGAAGGCGTTCCTGGCAGGGTTGGGGTCCCAACGGGCTTTGAGTACGGCGTTTCACCCGGAGACGGATGGCGCTACGGAGAGGGTCCAGCGGTGCGCAACAATACCTCCGGTGCTACTCAACCTACCAGCAAGACAACTGGGCTGAGTTGTTAGCGGTGGCGGAGTACAGCTACAACAATGCCGAGCACGCCTCGACGGGGCCTCTCCTTTCCGCATTGTCTCCGGCGCGACTTTCCGCCCTTCCCTGCGGCGAGCCCCCGCCCCCGGCAACTCCGGTCACCGAATGGGGAGCCAAGGTGGCGGCAGCTTGGCCGGCCATCCAGACGGCGCTGCGACAGGCTCGGGACTCTTACAAGCTGTACGCTGACAAGAAGAGGGGCCCAACCTACGTATGCAGTGGGAGACCGCGTGTTCCTTTCCACCAAGAACCTGAAGTCGACTCAGCCGTCCCGCAAGTTTGCCAGCAAATTTGTAGGGCCCCTCAGCGTGGTGGAAATAATCAACCCCGTGGCGGTCAAGCTGGACCTGCCGCACACCTGGCGCAAGGTCCACCCTGTGTTCCATGTGAGCTTATTGAAAAAGCTGTGTCTGACCGGAAGTGGTCCGCCGAAGAGGGCGCCCCGGTGCCTATTATGGTGGGGTCCCATACCCACTTTGAGATTAAGGACATCTTGGACTCGCGGCGCCACAAGGGCCGCCTTAGGTACTTAGTTAAATGGACTGCCAAGGACTTACACCCTGAGTGGGTGTTGGCACCCCACGTTAGCGCCCCAAGACTAGTTAAGGCTTTTCACGCCGCTTTCCCGGACAAGCCGGGTCCCTGACCCCTTTCTTTTTCTTTCTTTGTTCTTTCCCTTGCAGGTCGCCATTTTGCGGAGGGCGCTATGTCAGCTCCGGTTGGTTCGTTTCATGCCATAACGGACCAAGCCGATCGCGCCAATTGATATGGACACTGCCGAGCGGGAAACCACCAGGCTCATCCCCTTTGATCTGCCAGATACCTTCCTGGTCTTTGATATGTGGACTGGCCATTTGGTCAAGCCTTGGAAGGAGGGGCCCCAGCGGGGGCGGGCCGGGGAGGATTCTTGAGGAATGTTTGCGCGGGCTTTTCTTTAGTCTATCTTTGTTCAGCCTGGAGTAAGGAGCCAATAAATGATTTATCTTCCAATCTGCTTGGAGTGAGTTTGGTTTATCGGAACCCCCTTTCCGGAGCATTACACCAGGCCTGTCATCAGTGCGGTTTGGACTGCTCTTTGATAGCAGATGAACGATAAATCCCAGTACCTACAATTAACAAATGTCAAGGCCAATTCCATTCCAAATCCACCAGTATTCAAATTTTGAGATATCGGGTATGTGTGCCAAATTTGGTGCAGATCCATCGTTGTTTGCATTCCCAGTGCTCTCTGAATATAGGTGAACTTATTTATTCCTATAAATTAATATGAACTTCCCCCAAAGCCCTCCTGTATTTTTGTTGGTCATGGGGGTTCTGTGTGCCAAGTTAGGTCCAGGACCATTGCTGGTAGGGTCCAGAGTGCTCTTTGATTGTATGTGAATTATAAATCCCTATAAATCCAGGTGAATCCCATCACCCCAAACCTCTCCAATATTTTTCTTTGGTCATGTGGGTTCTGTGTGCTAAATATGGTCTAGGTCCATTGCCAGTGGGGGTCACTGGTCTGCCTTGATGCAGGATGAACTACAATATCCATCATGTGGAGTCAATCCCTCAAACTCCTTCAGTATCTTTAATTGCTGATTACTTCTGCTCTAATTGCTGTGCAGACAGAGTTGATAAGAGTAGGAAAGGGTTAAGGGAGAGGCAGTGGGTGGGATCATGCAAATTCCACACCAATGGAAAGAGTAAGAAACACTGGGATGTTGCTTGTTGTACTCTGTAATGTCATTGGAGGGAGGAATTTTGGTGTTTCCTCAGCACTGTCAGTTAAAGCTGTTTGTGGAAGTGGGCCTGTCTGTGGAAGTGGGCACCCCAGCCGCATACACACATACATATTTTCACTTTTTATTAGGTATATAGATTATATTGGCTATACTGGGTATAGTTCTTGGTCACAGGAAAAATGAATGTAACACAACCTCAGAGAAAAAAAAGTTCTTTATACTTTCTGTTCCAGGCAGCAACTTGGGGATTTTGATTGACAGGTATTCTTGCGAAGGCAATACTACAAGTTAAGCTATGAGTAAAATAATTATCCTTGTGTGGGAAGTGGAATCGGGGAAGGCAATTAGAAGTTGAATAGTTGAAAACTTGAAAATACAATTGACGGTAATTAGCTGATTTCTACTCCTTAGTAACTACCAAAAAAATCACAATAGAAATGCATCTTACACCTTCCTACACTTCATTGTTTTATGTTTCTGCATGATTGGTCATTTATTTTCAATGCTTTGTGTTTGAGAAAGGAAGGAAAAGAAGTTGTATCTGGAAATGAGCAAAGAAAAAATGTGTGGATGAAGAAGAACAATGTTAATATGGTGTGATAAATGCTGTCATGAACTGTGGAGTAGCTGCTTTCAAGGGCTCAGAAGGTTTATCAAGGTTTGTCAGTATTGCTTAGACCAGTGAAACTTCTGCTTAGAGTCATCTATCATCTATTTATCAAGCAATCAATCAAATATTCTTATGATTCATTTCCTTCTTCTGGTCAGTCAACCTTACCTGCTTGTTCTCTGTATGTGATTTGTTTCACAATGGGAAAATATTTTATTAGCAGAGACATTTTACACAAATCCAAAAACGTGGATTTGAATGAAGGGGGAAACACCATAGAACAACCCAGTGATTCCGGCCATGAAAGCCTTCGACAATACATTGACAACAGTCAATCTCACCATGAATTGGTTGATTTTGATTTATTTACGTCTCTTAATTACACTGGGAATGTGGTGCAGCTGGCTGGGAGTCAGCTGCATAAGATGTCTACTGGCCAGAAGGTCATGAGTTCAAGGCCTGCCCGGGTTGGGGTGAGTGCTCGACCATTTGTGTAGCTCGTTGTCGACCTTTGCAACCCGAAAGACAGTTGCATCGTTGCATAGGTGCCACGTTGTGGGGAGGCTAATTTAACTAATTTACGAGGTTATAAATCTCCAGGAAGTGCGTAAAAGGAGTGAAGGAGTGCAACATCTCCCCCTGGTGGCCAGAAGCTGAAATGTTATATTGCCTCTGAGTGTCTTGTCTTACATGTTTGAATGTCAAAGGGCATTGAATGTTTGCCTGTATATGTGCATTGTGATCTGCCCTAAGTCCCCTGCGGGGTGAGAAGGGCGGAATATAAATGATGTAACAATGTGTACATTTTACTTGATTGGTGCCATGTGAGAGTAATTTTGATCAGGAAAAATTACTTTTAATAAAATACTTGGGATTATTCGTATACTTTCCTTAACTTAATAGGGTCTAATTCAAACACAAGATAATACAAGAAAAGGGTTCCTGGACCAAATTTCCCCAAACTGTTACTACTTGAGAATTATAGGGTTTTTGTCAATCATTTAATCAATAAATCCTTCTTATGGGTTCACAATGGCTTCATCTCTGATGTTTGAAGAGGCAGAGTGCAGTGATGTCAATCCAAAAGTCCTGTGAGTCGTGGGGGAAACAAGAAACCGCTTGCACAGCTGGTGCGGAGTTATGGGCTGGTCTGTCACCAGTACGCTGATGACACCCAGCTCATTCTGAGGATGGGGGGCAGGCCGGAGTCCGTCCCCGATAATTTCCAGCATTGCCTCGAAGCCGTCACTGGATGGCTGCGAGCCAGTAGGTTGAGGGTGAATCCGGCGAAGACGGAGATCTTGTGGCTGGGCCGCCCGGGCGGGGTGGGTGACCGGCTTCCGACCCTGGACGGTGCGGCGCTGCACCCAGCGCCGTCAGTGAAGAGCCTGGGTGTCCATCTGGACTCCCAGCTGACCATGGAGGCCCAGGTCTCCATGGCTAGCAAGGCTGCTTTTTTCCACCTCCGCCAGGCAAGGAGGCTGGCCCCCTACCTCTCCCGGAGCGACCTAGCCACGGTGATCCAAGCCACGGTCATCTCGAGGCTAGATTACTGTAACGCGCTTTACGTTGGCCTGCCTATGTCGTCGATCCGGAAGCTCAAGCTGGTGCAGAACACTGCCGCCCGGCTCCTGTCTGGGGCTCCAGCAGGTTGCCGTATAACACCAATTTTGCAGGATCTGCACTGGCTGCCTATTGAGCACCGGGTCGCCTTCAAAGTGCTGGTTCTTACCTTTAAGGCCATTTACGGCCTGGGGCCAGCGTACCTGAGGGACCATCTCACCCCATATTGCCCAGCGAGATCACTACGGTCCGAGGAGGCCAACCTCTTAGTAATACCATCTGTAAGGTTGGCCCATTTAACATCCACTCGCCGGAGGGCGTTCTCTGTGATAGCCCCTATGCTATGGAATGCCCTCCCGGCCGAAGCCAGGGCCCTGAGGGACCTACTCCCGTTTAGACGGGCCTGCAAAACTTATTTGTTTAGGCAGGCCTTCGGTGAGTAGGCCCGTGTGTACATTCACTCGGCTGTTATATTTGCTGCTGCTTATTGTTTTAACTGTCTTGGCAGGCACCGGGCATGTTATTGCATGTTTTAATTGTGTTTTTAAGTGTTTTATGTTTTAACCTTTGGCGCTGTGCCACTGGCTCTTGTGAGCCGCCGCGAGCCCCCGGGAGTCGGCGGTTGAGAAGCCTCAATAAATAAATAAATAAATAAATAAATAAATAAATAAATAAGAAACCAGAGTGCTCATTCATGTAGTCAGTAAAGATCATCCAATAAATGTGTCACTTTTGTTGTGTCCACATCATTGTTCTTATATTTGGTGAGAAGCTAAACAAGGAAAGATGACACTTCCGAATAGGGGATGGCGATGGCTTATGGTCTATAGAAACACTAGAAGATACCTGAAGATCCCCAGTTTGCAGATATGAGCTACAGATTTTGTGATTCAGAAATGCATGCAAGGCGAGAAATACAATCTCATGTGCCTGATCACTTGGATACTAGAAAGTTAGAATATTTATTAAAATACCGTATGTTCTCATTAGGCTCGTTTGATCCCCAAAAAATTGGTTCAAAACTCGTTTTGGATGTAGGGGGCACTGGTGGTTTGGATCTAAAGTCAATTCCGATTTTCACAGAAAAAAAGTTCAAAACTTTTCCAAATTGCCGAGACTTCCAAATCCTTCGTTAATGGTTTCAAAGAGTTATTTCATGTTTCATTGGATGGTCTTTACTTTGAAAGTAATAGTTTGCCTCTGTATGTGTATATGTGTATGTAATATGTCAAAATGTATGTAGTGTACTGTGATAAATGTCATATGTCTCTATGTCATATGTTCAACTGCAGGGATTGTCTGCAAGTATGTGTACTGTAATCTGCTCTGAGTTCCCTTGCTGGGCACCTTGACCCTGCCCCCTTCTGTCTCTGTGCAACCATCGCTGCTGGGAACTCGGCCAGAGACACCTGAAGACCTCAACGTCTCCCAGGTATTGGCAAAGGCCCCTGGGGAGCGGCCCCGTCGTCGGGCCTGCCGCTTGTTGCGTGTCCCTCTGGCACCGCCTAGCCCCCAGCATCCCACCCTATTGCTGAGGGGTCGGAGAAGAAAGAACAAACCTGGCCAGGCAAGATGCAAGTGACAAGGAAAAAACCGCTTGGCGGTGAGCCAGGCCTGCCAACGACCTCCCCCCCCCCCCCCCTTGACTGTCCAACCTGAGGCACCGGCCAAGACCAGTAGCCCGGTGCCTGCCAAGACTACCACCGGTGACTGGCCAGAGGCTGGCCCTCCCCCCTTATATCTGGACCCCCACTTATTACCACCTGTCAAGCCGAGCACCTACAGACCATCATCTGGTGCAGTGATGCAGCCCCCACGGGGAAGAGGGAAGTCCAGTAAGCAGCGGAGAAGATGCTTCGAACCGCGGACCTTTTGGGGGGCGGGATTCAGCCGCTCGGCCTGCGCCTCGGGCGTGCCCGCCGATGGAAGTCCTGATGGGAGCGTCAAGAACCCCCATAAAGGGGGGAGGGGTTGTCCCAACAGGTCGACCCCAAAGACCACTGGAGGGAAGGTCTTGCCCGCAGGCGAAGGGGGCTCGACATCCTCTACTCTGACCCCCCAGGCCCTCGAGAGGGCTGAGGCTGGTGGGCGGCTACAAAGACCAGCAGGAAACGGCCAGGGTTCTTTACCATCTTCCCCTTTTCACGGGGTCTGCCGGAAGCTAAACCCCCAGCAGATTCCCCGGACTTAGGCCCCCTAGGCATTCCAGTGATCTCGGGACGGGGTGAGTACGGTAGGCGCAGGCCGAATGCGAGACCAACTGCGAGATCCAGGCTGAGTCACCGCACGACTCGGCCTGGCTCTGGCCTGCGTCCTATCCCCAGACACGCTGTTGATAGACATCCAGCTATCTCCCCTTCCTCTCTGGTGCTGGTGAATGCCCGATCCATCAGGAATAAGACCGCTGTCATCAGGGAGTTTTGCGAAGACATCAAAGCAGACCTTTTCTGTGTCACAGAGACCTGGCTCCAGGAGAGTGATAGCATCTGTCTCCAGGAATTGGTTCCCCCTGATTACGTTGCCATGCACCAGAATAGGAACGGGGGACGGGGGGGGGGCAAAACTCTCCCGCGATGGATTACACCTTAGAGCGATCCCCGCGCTTACCACCTCGGGGCTTGAAAGTGTTGGCTTGGTGTGGGAGTCCCAGGAGAGCCTGGCTATTCTGCTGGTGTACCGTGCGCCTAGCGCACCGGCGGAAAGCCTGGCGCGACTGCTGGAGACTGGTTCGGAGTGGGCATTGAGGTTCCCCAGGCTTATTGTCCTGGGGGACTTCTATGTCCACGCCGACACAGCCTCCGTTCCATCTGCTGCCGTGGACCTAATATCGACCATGGCGATATTGGGCCTCTCCTTATGCAACTCGGGACCCACACACTCGGCTGGGCACACCCTCGATCTGGTCTTCAGCGCGGGGGTTCAAGTGGGCCTCCGTAATAGAGGTTCCATGGTCGGACCACTGTGCTCTAAGGATCCGGGTTGAGCAACCGCCTCCCCCATGCAAGGACGGCGAACAGATTTTGGTTCGCCCGAGGAGACTCATGGAACCCGAAAGGTTCCTGAATGCTCTGAGGGATCTGGAGTCTATCAGCGTCTCAGTCGATGAGCAGGTTCAAGCCTGGAACTCCTCTTTAGCTAGAGCTCTCGACGAGATTGCCCCCAGGCGCCCTCTCCGGCCCCGCAAACATCGATCTCCCTGGTACACAGAAGATCTCAGGTCGATGAAGCGGGAAAGGAGACGGCTAGAGAGCGTGTGGAGGGAACTCCGCAACGGAGCCTCACTATAAGCTTATAAGCTATTTAAAGATGCTTATGAGCGTGCTGTCAAGGCGGCCAAAAGTGCATATTTCTCCGACACGATAGCGTCTGCTAGCTCACGCCCGGCTCAATTGTTCAAAGTAATCCGGTCTTTGACGACGGTCCCTACCGTCCCAAAAAATAGCGATCAGGCCCTTGCTGTCGGTGCTTTTCAGAGCTTCTTTGCAGACAAGATACTGAGCCTCCGCCGGGACCTCCTTGCCACGGTTGATACAGTAAGGGAACTCGAGACCCCGTGGCCCTCCGCTGGGCCCACTCTCGACCGGTTTCAGCCACTGGACGCAGATGCTGTTGATAAAATTGTGGCTGCAACCAGGTCTACCACCTGCTCCCTCGACCCGTGCCCCTCCTGGCTGGTTAGATCTTGCCTGGAGGGGTTACGTGGGCCTCTGTTGAACATCGTTAATAGCTCCCTTGAGCAAGGAGTGTTTCAGAGTGCTTAAAAGAGGCGGTGGTAGCTCCATTCCTGAAGAAACCGTCTTTAGATCCGGCGGTTCTCTCCAACTACCGACCAGTGTCGAACCTTTCGTACCTGGGGAAGGTAGTTGAGAGGGCAGTAATGGAGCAGTTGCAGTCCTTCTTAGATGATGCAACATGGCTAGACCCCTTCCAGTCCGGCTTCCGTTCGGGGCATGGGACAGAGATGGTCCTGGTCTCCATCACAGACCAACTCCGCTGCCAGCTTGACCAAGGTGGGTCTGCGCTGCTCGTGTTATAGGACCTCACGGCAGCATTTGACACGGTCGACCAAAATCTTTTGATCCACCGCCTGGCCATGGCTGGAGTGAGGGGGACAGTCCTCAAGTGGCTGACCTCCTTCCTCCACCAGCGGTCTAAGCGTGTGAGGAGGGGCAGAGTGATCTCCGAGGGCTCCCCATTAGTTTGTGGAGTTCCGCAGGGGGCCATTCTTTCCCCTCTATTATTCAACATCTACATGCAGCCGCTTGCACAGCTGGTGCGGAGTTATGGGCTTGAGTGCCACCAGTACGCTGATGACACTCAGCTCATTCTGAGGATGGAGGACAGGTCCGGTTCCGTCCCGATTGTTTCCAACGCTGCCTCGAAGCCGTTACTGGAGGGCTGCGAGCCAGTAGGTTGAGGGTGAATCCGGCGAAGACGGAGATCTTGTGGCTGGGTTGCCCGGGTGGTGGGGATGTCCAGCTTCCGACCCTGGACGGTGTGGCGTTATGCCCATCGTCTTCCGTGAAGAGCCTGGGTGTCCATCTGGACTCCCAGCTGACCATGGAGACTCAGGTCTCCGTGGTCAGCAAGATCGCCTTCTTTCATCTCCGACAGGCAAGGAGGCTGTCCCCCTACTTGTCCCGGTCCGACCTAGCCACGGTGATCCAAGCCACGGTCATCTCGAGGCTTGATTACTGTAATGCTCTTTATGTTGGCCTGCCTCTGTCGGTAACCCGGAAGCTCAGGCTAGTGCAGAACACTGCCGCCCGGCTCCTGTCTGGCACGCCAGCAGGTTGCCACATAACACCTACCTTGCAGGATCTGCACTGGCTGCCAATTGAGCACCGGATTGCCTTCAAAGTGCTGGTTCTCACCTTTAAGGCCTTACACGGCCTGGGGCCAGCGTACCTGAGGGACCGTCTCACCCCATATTGTCCCCCGAGATCACTGCGCTCGGAGGACACCAACCTCCTAGCTGTACTCTCCATTAAAGTGGCCAAAAGGACAACTACCCGGCGAAGGGCCTTCTCGGTCGTTGCGCCGACTCTTTGGAATGCCCTTCCAGCAGCTACTCGGGCCATTCATGACCTGCTCCCGTTCAGGCGGGCGTGTAAAACCCACCTCTTCCGGCTCGCCTTTCAGGTGCAGGCCTAGTGGATTGCACCCTGGCTGGGAATAACCTATGTCCAGCCCGTGCTAATGGTGTTAAACTGTTTTTAATTGTTTTAAATGCTGCACTCTGTATTTTAACGATGTTTTTATTTCTTGTGTTCTATGCTGTATCTGTTTTTATATTGTTGCCTCTGGTTGTGAGCCGCCCCGAGCCTGTTTGGGAGTGGCGGCATAAAAGCCGAATAAATCAATCAAATCAATCAATCAATCAATATAAATAAAGTAAATAAATAAATAAGAAATCCATCCACTCTGGTTTAAATCGCTGGGAAAGGAATCCATCCACACTGGTTTAAACTGACACGGATACATCCTATCCACACTGGTTTAAACTGACACGGATCCATCCCATCCACACTGGTTTAAACTGACACGGATCCATCTCATCCACACTGGTTTAAACTGATCCACACTGGTTTAAACTGACACAGATCCATCCCATTCACACTGGTTTAAACTGATGCGGGAGAGAAAGGACAGGAATCCATCCACACAGGTTTATACTGACATTTTTCCTGTTGTTTTTTACCCTTCCCTTCTCCTCTTTCTTTATCTCTCTTCCTTTCCCCTTTCCTTTTCTCCTCCAAATCCCAGACCATTCAGGAAAACATGGGGGGTATTTTACTAGGTTCCCCAGGTATGTTGTTCCCTTGCAAAGCGGTGCCGTGGCAACTTTCCCACCCAAGCTGCCTAGTCCCTTCCCATTTGCATCCCTGGCTGCCGTGTCGAAACCCTGCGCCTCCTAAGGTGGTTTCCCCTCATTGGCTGGAGGCAAGCATCCCAGTATGCAAGCTACTGCTTGCCTCCAAATGCTGGGTCTTTGTCGAATCACTTCCTGAGTCAGAACAAAGATGGTGACAGTGGCTTCGAAAGGGCAAGGATACTTCCGGGTTCCCAAATCACTTCGAAATCGCTTCAAAAAGGAATTTGATCTGAATTTAATCCGAATTACGAAGATTCCGACTGGACCTAACTATGCCTAGTGCTTATGTATGTCAACCTCATGTATGAGTCAAAGGTGGATTTTGGAGCCAAAAATTATGGCTTTTCTATGACTCATGGATAAGTCTTAGGAAGGAGAAAAACATCAATGCTGCCTCAGAGAGACAAGCAAATCCTCGGTGTTGTCACCATTGCTCTGCCCAAGCATTCAACAATCTTTCATCACTCTACTTAGAGAAGGCAATCATTCTCATTCTCTCTCTCATTCTGTGTGTGTGTGCGCGCACGTGCGCGTGTGTGTGTGTGTGTGTGTGTGTGTGTGTGTGTGTGGACAAGTCAACCCAGGATTTTGATTTTATTTTTTGATGGAAATGTCTAGACTTATATGTGAATATATAGTGTATCCAGTGCTGGTTTCCCAAATGTTAAAGCTGGCCTCTAGAAACATGTACCTTTTTTCAGCCTTGACTATAATCCTGAAATAAACTGCTTTCTATCTCAAATGAAAATTGTGGCTGTTTCCCTCAAGAGGCTAGGATACAGCTTTTCCCTCCAGGTATTGCACTGAATAAAATTCTTAGGAAATCTGGGAAATGAAAGTGACTTATGACATGACTGTGAAAACAGAAAGCCTCACAGAGAACTACATTATGCAAGAGAACAAGCGGTTCTGAAATTTTCTACCACACTGAGCACTGTGCATCATACATAGCTTAGTATTTTTGTGTTGTAATTGAAATTGGTGTAAATCAGGAATAATTTCACTGATGTCAGGGAATCAGGTATGCAAAAACATGCTCTTTGGTAAACATATTTTCTTTTACTTTTTTAGAAAGTGGATGCCAGGGGGTTGATTCTCTTTACATTTGTTGTGCCAGAAATCTCTCTCTGAAACTGACATAAAAGTGTGTCAGCCATGTTTTTCTCATTACCATTTCAAACTTCAGCAGCAAGCTATGGACTGACGCACGTTAGGTGACATTTGAATTCAAAAATGAATTGGCGAGTGTTCATTAAGTAGCATGCAATTTGCAAAAGGAAAGGAAAAATACTTTGTATTTAAACCATTTGTATTTCAGATTCAATTAATTTGGATGCTCTGCCAATAAAAAAATTAGGAACCCAGATGTAAGGAAAGTTCCCCAGAGAGGTTTTGCCAGGACTGTTATTAGAAAATGCATATTGTCATCTCCTTATTTTACTTGCAGGGACTAAGTTGTCAGCCTGTTAAGAGTGTAAATGCCTTTAGTCTTCTGAATATAATCAGAGATTCTGAATATAAACTAGGTTCTGTTTCCAGAAAGAGAGTAGGGCTGGTTGGATATTTTCATGGTTCCAGTCAGTTTTAAGGGCTGAGTCTATTGTCTTCCAGGTTACTTCTCTAAAGGCTTCACTCCACAAGGAGAGCAAAGCAGGTGATATCGTCTTCTTGGACGGGGGGCCACAGAGGAGAAGGCTTTCTCCCTAGTACTCACAAGCTGAGTTTGTGAGACTGGCAGGGGCGAAAGGAGGGCCTCCCCTGAGGAGCGAAGGGCTCGGGCTGGTTCATGGGAGGAGAACCGGTCACAAAGGTAGGCGGGTCCCAAACCATTTAGGGCTTTATAGGTAATCACTAGGCATGAGAAAAAAGTTATGAAAATTAAATGAAATCAGAAGGGATTCGTATGTAATGGGACTTTCAGGTTTATACGCATCACAGTGGCGATCCCGGAAGTGGGCTTTCTTTTCCGCACTTCCTGGGCCCAAATTTTTGTTAGATTTGTAAATATTTCGGATGCCCCCCTCAACAGGAAAAATTTTTCCCTACAAAATAGCTTTCCAGACATTACTCACAGTCAGATCGGGGCCTTTCCATGCTTGGAGCCTAATTAGAGTGAAAGGCCTTCCTCTAGGAAGTGAAAAACCAGCCGGAAACCATAGACAACCAGATCGGGACTCCTAGAGGGGCCTGGAGGACTGAGGAAAAAGCGGTTTAAACCCCCAGGAAGGGGGTTTAGATAGAAGGACAGAGCAGAAGGACATAAGAACTGCTGAGAGAAGGGGAGCAGGGAGTGAAAACAGCACGGAGAGGAGAAGGAAGAGTTCAGAATCAAGAAAAACCATAGAGATCCTAGAGTGCTATGGTAAAACTGATAAGGGGAAAAGCTGGAGTGAGGGAGTAAGAAGAACTCTACAGATTAGCAAGTCCTAGACCACAGGTGGGCAACTATTTTATTTAATAATATTAATAATAATATATGAATCCATTATATCTCCCTGCAAGCAGGCCCAGGCCTTTTATAATAATATTAATATTAATAATAATATATGAATCCATTATATTCCCCCATAAGCAGGCCCAGGCATTTTATAATAATATTAATATTAATAATAATATATGAATCCATTATATTCCCCCATAAGCAGGCCCAGGCATTTTATTATAATATTAATAATCCATTATATTCCCCCATAAGCCGGCCCAAACATTTTATTATAATAATATTAATAATCCATTATATTTCCCCCCAAACAGGCCAAAGCATTTAATAATAATAATATTAATTCATTATATTTCCCTCCAAGCAGGCCCAGGCATTTAATAATAATAATAATAGGTCCCAGTGAATTGCACTCCAGAGAAGGGAAATGTTGCCCCTTGATTTGCCTGTGCTTAAAACAGTGTCAGTCCTGTTTCCATGCTTTGCCTACTTTAGAACTAATTAAGAATTTCGTTAGTAATTATGTTACATTTTAGAACTTTTTGGAAATTTTTTTGTAAGTCTTTCTATTACTAATCAACCCCCCCTTTGATTTTCGAATAGCGATTTTTGGGTTCTAATCCAAGCCTAGTAATCACCTGCACCTTGAATTGGGCTCGGAAAATAAATGGCAGCCAGTGGAGCTCTTTAAATAGGGGGGTCGACTGCTCCCTGTAACCTGCCCCAGTTATTAGTCTGGCAGCCGAACGTTGGACAAGTTGAAGTTTCCGGGCTGTCTTCAAGGGAAGCACCATGTAGAGCCCATTGCAGTAATCCAATCTAGAGGTAACCAAGGCGTGGACCACCATGGTCAAGTCCGACTTCACGACTATATGTTGTATGTCAATGGCATGGAATGTTTGCCTGTATATGTGCATTGTGATCCGCCCTGAGTTCCCTGCAGGGTGAGAAGGGCGGAATATAAATGATGTAAATAAAAAATAAAATTAATCATTTCAAGGAAAACACTGCTTTTCATGGGATCGTTCCCCTTAAGCCCTTACAGCAGTGGTTCCCAGCCTTTGGACCTCCAGGTGTTTGGGACTTCAGCTCACACAATTTCTAACAGTTGGTAAGCTGGATGGGATTTCTGGGAATTGAAGTCCAAATCAACTGGAGGACCGAAGGCTGGAAACCACTGCTCTACACTAAAAGCAGCAGGCATCCTTTCCTTTTTGAGTCCCCACTTTCCATGGGATCATTCCTTCCCCTAAGTCCCTACATTAAAGAAGACAGGCAAACTTTTTAAAACACTTATTTCAATGGGATCCAGGTTATCTTCAAACCACTAATGAAAGCATAAGAATGCCCACTCTGAAATGTCACAAAGTAATTGGACAAACTTCCCATCACAACAAAAATACCAATTTTTAATGTTTCTGTGTACAGCAAAGGGCTCAGAATTGATTGCTGCTCATCTTTTTAATCCTCCCATTTCTACATGCTGCAGAGACAGAGTCTTTTGGGCAACCATCATAAGTGGTCCTGAGTTGTTTTTTGGGCTTCGTGGGAGTCCTTCTTTGAAATGTGTAAAAACAAATAAAAATGAAGGAAAATTTCCATATGATGGGGCCCTAAGAGCGTGTCTACAGCATAATTATGGCCTTTTAATGCTACTTCAACTTTCTTTAACCTTTACTCTGCATTCATGGGATTTGCTGTTTGGAAAGGCACTTCTGTATGGTGCACAGAAACCTAAATGTGACGTGATGTGTGGAATATTTATAGTATTTTTTCAGTTTTGGAGGCAATACAAGTAACGAGGTACACCATAGAGACTCGGGAAATTATGCATGGAGAAAATATATATGGAGAAGTTTTTCTTCTGTCCTGTTAACTGCTGTCAAGACAGTTTCAATGTTCGGCTAGCCCTATGAATGAGAGACCTCCAAGACCTCCTGTTATCAACAACCAATGCTTTGGTTACACATCCAACTTCATGTCATGTTTGGAAAAAAACATGAAAAAAAGCTAAGCACCCATATGAGGCCCTGGCAACAAGATGGTGTAAAAGAAAGGAGCAACACCCACTATCGCTCTTTGGAGGGGTTGTCGAAAGAAATGTGGCATTCCATCACAAATATTTTTTATCATCCTAGGTCTACACTGAATTATGCTGGCCTTCCAGGTTATTTTCTGAGTCTTTCTTGGTGAAAATTGAACTTGTCCACTCAATGAGCTGCAGTATACCATCATCCAAACCCTTAAGCAGTTCTGAACATACAGAAATATGGTTAACTTGTATACTTCTGTCTGACTCCAGGTAGCAACCTTTGAGTTGTGTTCTGACATGAAGTTTCCAACTGCCTTCAAAGACCAACCCCATATGCAATGTGTTGTAGGGCTACAGGCAGAAGGATAATTATAATCATAATGTCCTTGCTTCGCATTACAGATCTGCTGACTTAATCAGTGATTCACGGTATAACTTTATACAAGTTTATTTATGTTCAGACATTTGTTCCACATTAGTGTAACGACTCTCCAACACACGGTAGGGATCACGCGAAGATGGTATCTTGGTCCAACACGATTTTATTGAAGGTACGAGACATGTGAAGCTAAAGCACCGGCCCGCCACCCAAACACACCTTTTATACCCCCATATCCCCTCCCTTACCCATGCAATGTCTGGGCAAGGTTACATCAGCTCCCAGTGAGTCAGCAATCCCAGTAATCCCCAGGGGCATGACCTCAGAGGTCATGAAGTCAGTGTCACCAGTCCGAATGTCCAATGTCCATGCTTGGAGGAGTTACCTCACTTCCCTCTCAAGCACCTGGAAGTTGCATCACTCCCAGTCAGACTCAGCAGTCTCAGTGTATCTGGGACAAAGGTCACCCCAGAACTAAAGTGAAGGTCGCTGCTGCCTCATGACAGGCTGGGAACCTGGACTTCATCCAAGCTCAGGTTTCCCAATCCTGACATAGCGGTCTCCTCCACCTCGTCCTCCCCCTGAGGAAACAAAACATCATTCAATCTACAGGAGGAAAGGGGTTCACATATTTCTTTAAAAGGTTACAATGAAAGGTGGGATGCACCTTTCCCAAACTTTTAGGCAGCAAGAGGGTATATGACACTTTATTCACAACCTTTTCAATCTTAAACGGTCCAATATATTTAGGACTCAATTTCTTCGACTTGTAACCCAACTTTAAATTCTCCGTCGATAACCACACTAAATCTCCTTGGCTATACTCCTCCCCTTCCTGTCTCCTGCGGTCTCCAAACATTTTATACGATTGCTGCGCTTTCTTTAAAACCTCCGTCACCTCCTTCCACTCCTCCTGGGCTCTAATCCTCCACTCACCCCCTCCTTCCTTCCCCAAGTCCAACAGCTGGGGCAAAGGGGCCACCTCTTGTCCGTATATTATCTCAAAAGGGGACTTTCCAGTAGAAGAATGTACTGAGCTATTATATGCCATTTCGGCATAGGGCAGGAGATCGGACCAGTTGTTTTGCTCCTTATTACTAAACATTCGCAAATATGCCCCCAAGGATTTTTGTACTCTCTCCACAGCGCCATTACAGGAAGGGTGATAAGCAGTGGTCAAACGCCTCTGAGCCCCCAATGCTTCCAAAAATCGGTTCCAAAACTGAGCCGTAAACTGAACCCCACGATCACTCAACACCTGCTCCGGACAACCATGCAATCTATACACATGCTGAACATACAACTCAGCCAACCGTTCTGCGGAGGGCAATCCCCTCAATGGAATGAAGTGGGCTTGCTTTGAAAACATATCTAGTACGGTCCAGATGAAACGATAACCTCGACTTGAAGGCAGCTCCCCCACAAAATCCGTACTAACATGTGTCCAGGGCCTCACCGGCTCAACTACCACCTGAATCAACCCCTGCGGTCTTGCAGAGGGAACCTTATTCCTCGCACATACCTCACAGCACTCCACATAACGCCTCACTTCTGCCTTCATCCCAGGCCACCAAAACCTTCTCTTTATTGCCAAAAGAGTCTTCGTCATCCCCCAATGACCCGCAGTCTTATGGTCATGGTGCAGCCCCAACACTTTCGCCCTCAAACTTTGAGGAACATAAATCTTGCCTTCAATAATCCACAAGCCATTCAACATCTGGCATTCCTTTCCGTGTTCTTGTAGCCACCTGTCTCCTACATAGCTCCTTTGCACCTCTAAACTCCACTCATCTACGACTTCATCCTCCTTTTTCACTCCCACAGTGTGAGACCTGGTTTGCACAGCCAAACCCCAATGCTCTTTAGCAAAAACTCCTTCCGCTTTATGCAACCCATTCTCTCCCACACTTGGATACCGGGACAACGCATCCGCCACCACGTTCTCTTTGCCTTTAATATGCTGCAACCTGAAATTAAACCTATTAAAAAACTGAGACCACCACACCAGCTTCGGAGACAACTTTTGAGGATTCCTCAAATATTGTAAGTTCTGATGGTCTGTCATCACTACAAACGGAAAGGCAGCCCCCTCCAAGAACTGACGCCAGGTTAACAATGCATTACGTATGGCAAACGCCTCTTTCTCCCACACCGGCCACTTCCTTTCATGCTCTCCAAACTTTTTGGAGAAATAAGCACAGGGTCTCAGCCTCTTCTGATCATCTGCCTGCATCAAAGCTCCTCCATAAGCCCAGGCAGAGGCATCACATTGAACAACAAAGGGCTTATCCACATCTGGGTGTAGCAACAACGGCCCTTCAGTAAAAGCCTTCTTTAACCTTACAAACGCCTCCTGGCATTCTCCTGTCCAATCTAATCTTGCACCTGGAGACTTGACCTTCTTCGACTCCCCCTTGCCTTTAGTCTTTAACAACTCTGTGAGGGGGAGAGTCACAACTGCAAACTCAGAAATGAAAGCCCGATAAAAATTTGCTAAGCCCAAGAAAGCCTGCAGCTGCCTGCGAGTACGTGGAGCCTCCCAGCTCAACACATCCTCCACCTTGGCAGGATCCATCTCAACTCCTTTCTCGCTAATTCTATAACCCAAAAAATCAATCCGATTCTTACCAAACTCGCACTTACTCAACTTTACATACAACCTTGCTTGCCTCAACCGCTCTAACACCTCTCTCACTAACTGCACATGTTCTTTCTTTGTAGCTGTCACGATCACAATGTCATCTAAATACACAAACACCCCTTTATACAAAAGGGGGTGCAACACCTCGTTAATCAATTGCATAAAAATACCTGGAGAGCCTGCTAAACCGAATGGCATTACGATCCACTCGAATAGCCCGAGAGGGCAAGAAAAAGCTGTCTTCCATTGATCGCTTGCTTTCACCCTCACCATATGGAAGGCATCAATCAAGTCCAACTTGGTAAAAACCTTCCCTCCTCCTAGCTGACCTAACAAATCCTTGATCAATGGCAACGGGTAGCAATTGGTAGTACTGACAGCATTCAACCCTCTATAATCAATACACAATCGCAATTTCCCATCTTTCTTTTCTCGGAACAACACAGGCGCAGCAATGGGGTACTCAGACCTTCTAATAAACCCTTTCTTCAGATAATCGTCAATTTGTTCCCTCAAAGCCAACTTCTCTTTAACAGTCATGGCATAAATCTTGGGTTTAGGCAGTACCGCTCCTTCTTTGACCTCTATGCTACATTGCACATTCCGAAGGGGGGGAAGGTTCTGAGCTAATCTGGGGTTAAACACATCTGCATAATCCTGATACTCTGCTGGCACTCCCTGCACCTCGCTCTCGACCTCTTCCTTAACATTAGGAGCACATTGTACAGTCCCAGCCTTCCAATCTATTTTGGGGTTCACCTCCTCCAACCAAGGCATACCCAACACCACCTCATGTCCTTTTATTGGGGCCATTATAAAATCAATATTCCCCTCCCAGGGTCCTACCCGGCCCTTTAAACCTTTTGTCCCCACAGAGAACGGTCCTCCCTCTATAGACGACCCATCCAATTGAGTGAAAGTAACAGATGTCTTCAATGCCTTTGTCTCGCCTCCCCACTCCTTCACTAATTTAGGGGACATCATATTCTCTAAGCACCCACAGTCCACCAGAGCTTTCCTCTCTACAATTTTATTCCCCTTAATTATCCCCAGGGTACATTGGATATTAGTTCTCACCCCAACACTTTTACTCTCATCTTTGTCCATGAGGACTGCTTTAGCTGCAGCCTCCTTAACTGGGCCCAATCCTGACTTTCGCCGGCATTGAGAAGCAAAATGTCCGGGCTGATTGCAGGAAAAACAAAGCCCTCTCCCGAACATAGGCTTCTTCGCCCCACTGGAACGATCATCATTGCCTCGCTTAGTCTCTCCTCCTCGGGCTCGGTCCTGAGCCACCCCACGGCCCGTCCCACGAAACCTCACAGGCTGGGACCTTCGTCGCTGCACTTGCGCAAGGATTCCCTCCACCTTGCCAGCCAACTGGATCCAGCCATCCAAATCTCCTGGGTCATCACGGTGTAGACACCACTCAAGGATCTCCTTACGTAGACCATCCTTGAACAGCTCCAACAGAGTAGCATGGGACCACTCCGCAACTTTTCCTGCTAGTCCCATGAATTCCTCAGCGTACTCCGTCACCGATCTGGATCCCTGGGACAAACAGCGCAACGCCTCCTTCGCCTTGATCCGCTCCAGCGGATCCCGAAACCGGTTCCGGATCGCTCGCAGAAACTCTCTCACCGATCTCAAACAAGGGTCCCGCCGGTCGTGGCATTGCACATACCACTCCGCTGCTCGACCCTTGAACACAGCTCCAACGGCCCTCACTTGGCTACCTTCGCTGGGATAGAGGTGACCGTAATCTTCCATGTGGTCTTGCACCGCTGCGATGAAGAAGGCGACTTTACTAGCTTCGCCCTCAAACTCCACCCGCAACGGCTCCTTCTTCATGCGGCCACCGAACTCCTGGGAAACTATGCCTCTCTCTGGGAAGTCCCTCGGACCGGAGATGCCCCTTCCCATACCTGCTGGTGGCGCAGTTCGCCTCGCCCCTGGGATTGGGCTCACTGGACCTCCGTCTCTGTTCCTCACTCCCGAAGGAGATCTAGGACGCTCGACTGATGGTCCGCCATCCATCCACGAATAATATGTGAAGTCTCCTCCTCCCGGGGCCTTCCACATCGATTCTCTCTGATCTCTCTGGAACATCGCCTGAGACATTCGCTTAACGGTCTGCACCACCGCTTCCATCTGGCAACTCAACACATCCAGCCTGGATGGTGACTCAGGTTCTGGGGTTTCGCTACCCCCTTCTGCTGGGTTCTCTTGACCACCACTGGCCCCGCAGATCTCCGGATCCTCCCGGGCTGCTGCCAGATGGGCGCTCCTACGCTCCCTGGTCTGCTGAGCGCTCCTACGCTCTTCGATCTGCTGAGCGCTCCTACGCTCCTCCGTCTGATGAACGATCTCACGGGCCTTCCTCCGGCAGGTCACCAATCTGCTCACCTGAGCATTCCACAATCGCTCCCCCTTCGCGGAGCTCTCTCCATCTCACTTCCCGACGCCAACGCCGTTCCGGAATTGTCTGGGACTCCCACCTGGTCCAAAGTGGTCCAATCCCACTCCTCAACTCTCCGGACTTCCTCAGGATCCACCATAAACTGATCCAAATACGCTTCTTGCTTCCAAGCCAACCTCTCCATTGCTGGGATAGTTGAAAAGGGGCTTTAGCTTCTGTAACGACTCTCCAACACACGGTAGGGATCACGCGAAGATGGTATCTTGGTCCAACACGATTTTATTGAAGGTACGAGACATGTGAAGCTAAAGCACCGGCCCGCCACCCAAACACACCTTTTATACCCCCATAGCCCCTCCCTTACCCATGCAATGTCTGGGCAAGGTTACATCAGCTCCCAGTGAGTCAGCAATCCCAGTAATCCCCAGGGGCATGACCTCAGAGGTCATGAAGTCAGTGTCACCAGTCCGAATGTCCAATGTCCATGCTTGGAGGAGTTACCTCACTTCCCTCTCAAGCACCTGGAAGTTGCATCACTCCCAGTCAGACTCAGCAGTCTCAGTGTATCTGGGACAAAGGTCACCCCAGAACTAAAGTGAAGGTCGCTGCTGCCTCATGACAGGCTGGGAACCTGGACTTCATCCAAGCTCAGGTTTCCCAATCCTGACACATTAGTGTATTTGGGATTATAGTCAGATGCTTGTTGTGCTTTTACTACCACAACTGCTTGTTGAAGCAATATGATTTATGTTTAGGTAGCTACATTGTGAGGAATTCACACATCATATAACACAAACAGAACTGATTGTGACCCAAAACAGGAACTTGAGATGCAACTGAAACATTATATTTCTTTTTTAAAAATTCCATAAAACCACCTGTAAAATAACCATGACTATGTAAATAAGAAGCACTGTGAATACCTCTTCTTTCAGCGTGCTTTCCTTGAAGAACTAGAAATCAAGTTGGACTTGGACCTAATACTTGCTTCCAGGGAAGATGTTCCTGCTCTATTTCCAAACATCTTTCTCCTTCATCCCTGTATTACAGTTCACCTGATTCAACATTTGAAACAGTAGCTCAGTGGACTCTTATAGGAAAGAAGAAACAATTAAGGCAACTTCAGTAAGCCTGGTTGGACGTGCACTGTTTAGCTTTCAAAAGAATAACCTAGGCGTACAATGTTTTGTCTCCTTGGAGTGAACTGGCATCTTAGGACCCTTCTACACAGGGCCAAAACCAGTGATGGGTTTCAAATTAGCCTGAAACATCCAAACGACTCAGGCTAGTCTGGATTAACATGGGGTAAACCTGGATTTCAATCAGGTCCAAATCTTTGCAGGTGCAGACCCTGTGGGGATTGAGTCGCAGGATTGCCTGCTGTGATCCCAAGGGTCAATCCCCACTGCCATCCCATTTTCAGAGTCTGTGTGCTTGAAGAATTGGGATGGCACTAACATCCTGCCCTCCCTAGCCCCCTTTTCAATTTTAAAGCAATTTAAAAGCAGAGAATTACCATTCCTAGAGTCTTTAAAGCACTCTGTCATGCTTGGAAATGATGCAACAGAGCTTTCAAGAGGAGAGTGGAAAATGATGTTTTGGCATGTGAGGGAATATTGCCACACACAGAATTTGGACCGACTATTTTGCCTAAATCCCAGGTCCTTTCAGGATTTAGTCCTGTCTGGAAAGGCCCTTAGATTAATCATGGGATTTTGAAAGAAATAAAGAGTCATGGAAAAATTAGAAGCAGGATGTGTCTGCTATTGGATGAAGACCTGAAGAAGTTCCAATGAAGTCAGTTGACATTCCTCTTTGACCTTGACTTGGATTCCTTCATATTATTAGATGAGTAAAGAGCATATTTTTCCCCAGACAAACTCCTGCGTTTGCTGCTAGCTGTTCTGGACGTCCATAATGTGATCTCTCAAGATTTTTAGAACTTAATCTATAAAGTTCGATGAGTGTTGGGATAAATAACAATAAGAGGAGAATGAAGAGCATTCCTAATCTAATTACAGTGAAAGTTTGTGGTAAGTTTGTATTTTTTCCCCTTCAATGTTTATCCAGACAGTTGTATGTTTGTATTTTTTCCCTTTGATGTTTGTCCAGGCAGTGCAAAAATATGATTGTTGGTCAGTCTTGCATGTTGTTATTTATTGTAAAACACCATTGTAAAATGTACCTGAACTTTTAACATACAACTACTTTGTGTATGTGTGTGTTCTTTTTTTTAAAAAAACCCACAACAAACCTGGTTGTTTTATTTATATCTCACCCCTTTTCAACAAGGCAGCCATACCCTGTGTATTGTTTACTGTGAAAAGCCTATTCATATGGGGCAACTCTGCTATATTCAAGAAGAATCTGTGGATTTTCTTTTCAGCCAATGTAATCTGTGTGTTTTTTTTGTTTCGCAGAGTTGGTGGGAGAAAAGAAGAAGCAATGGCCTGGCTTCCAAATTACAACTAAGCAACCTGGTTGAGAGATTGTGGGAGTTAAAGTAGCCTTTTTAGTTTCTGTTTATTTAGTTTTAAAATTCAGGATGTTCCTGCAAATGTCTCTCTGAGAATTCAGATTAAGAAATTATTTAAGAAAGTGGGTATACTCTTGGACTGTGCAAGGACTAGCAGTATCACTTCCCATTTCTATTTCATTTATCTCATGTTTTAGACATTGGAAAGATCTGGGATATATGTTGTTTAAAAATATATCAAAGAAAAAGCTTGCCTGAATGTGTGATGCTGTGCTCCACTCTGAAAGTGCCATCAGTTTATTGTGCATGCTTTGTACTTCAGCTCCCCCAATTTGAGCAAATCAAAAAAGAGCTTACAGTTGTGTATATAGAGATATGCGCTTGATATTCTAGATCAGTAGTTCCCAACCTTTTCGATCTGGGACCACTTGACCAGGGGCCACTCTCCAACTTTATTACCAAACGGGTTATGAATCTGTTTTTGGTCGACTTTAGATTCAGTTTGGTTATTTGGGGTGCTGATTCAGAAAATTGTATTGAATAGACCACATCAGCTCTAATTTCTTATACATAACATATGCTATTTTCCAGACCACCTTAAGAAGCCAGGCATAATAAAGTAAGTTTGTTAGCAACAGTCCCAAAGCTTCTCACAGTGTCTCAAATATGATAAAAGGCACAGCAAAATGATGAGAAAAACTAACAGATAAAAAACTCCAAGTTCCAACTCTTTCACATGAGGAAATGAGGCTGAGAGTGTGTGTGAGCAGCCCAAGGTCACAACCAGCCCAGAAGAACAGGGTACTCCAAGACAGAATAACAAACAGATGGTAACAGCGTTGTCAAGAAGTAGTAGCTTCGTCACACAGTCCAAACATCATGCCAGGAGGACAAGAGGATGAATAGAGTCACCACCCAGTCCTTACATCAAGCCAGGAAGGATGTAAATGAAGCAGTGAAGTCAGGTCCATCTGGAATCCAAAACGAAGAAGCAGGGAAATCTAGCACAGAAGGGATTTAAGGTGGAGCAGCCAAAGGCAGGATACAAAGATGTGGAAGCCCATGAAATGCAATACAAAGATCCAGAATTCCATGACCACAGTCAGTCCAACGATCAGTCCAGCAGTGACCATGCACAGAAGGCAATGGCCTGGATAGCAAGAACAATGCCTTGCCAGCTGCAATGAATGGTTAATTGCAAGCCTCCTTTATTCAGTCCTCCTCAGGGCTTGATTGCACCAACACCCCGTCCCTATTTCCTTCAGCTGCCAGTATCTCCTCCCGTGCCACCCTTTGTCTTTCTCTCCAGGCGATCCATCTCCTGCGACAACTCAACTCTCCCCAACAGTCCACATGAGACCCATTCCCAGAACTCCAACTCCCATCTCCCGTGAATCCTGCAAACGAATCACTGCTAGTGGGTTCCAAGCAGACATCCTGTATTTGTTGCACCTTAGTCCAATCCATCTCATTACAGTCTCCTTCAGTACTCTGTGGACCCTCATCCATACCTCCCAATGACTGCTCCTTGTCCCCACTCCCAACATCTTCCGAAAAATCCAGAAACGTTTCATCCCTAGAGTAATTGCTAAGTATTTGCCTCAATCTCTTCCTTTCTTGCTCCTCATCCGACTCTTGCTCACAGGTAGACCATTTGGCAGTTCTAGCTACAGACTTCTCTCTCTCAACCTCAGGCTAAACAACAACAGCTATCCAGTAGTTTACCATCTGCTTGCCCACATAAAACCATATTTAATAATCTAGAGATTATGTGGTCTATCTAATGCAATTTTCTGAATCAGCACCATAAATAACCCCAGAATCAGGCCTAAAAACAGAGATGCCAAAAAATGTTTTTTTTAAAAATTTGGTTGGGCTGTGTCATTATTCATAGATTTTGTTAATACTCTGCACTATAAGATGTGCAGAATTTTTGCAAAACCAGTCACTCTAGTTGCAGTGGTGTAGTAACTGTGAGGTTGTGGATCATATTTTAGTTCTTGCAGACTACTGGTGGTCCACAGACTAAATGTTGGGATCCACTGTTCTAGATGGTAGGATAGTTCATGTTTCCTTCCAAAATTAATATCTGTGAAAGATAAAAAGTACACTTAACATCACATGAAGCATGTTGCAGTTAGCTGGCTTTAGATCTCGTGTTTAGGGAAAAGCATTATATAAATTAGGTAGGTAGGTAGGTAGAGCACCTGTGATGACCTTGGGATTTCCTTCCAATTGTATGTCTAATGATAATAATAATAATAATAACAACAAAAACAACCTAATTTTATATTCCTGCCTGGCAGAAAAGAAGGGGCTCAACTAGATGACCTTGGGGTTCCCTTCCAATTGTATGTCCAATGATAATGATAATAACAACAACAACAACAACCTAATTCTATCTTCCTGCCTGGCAGAAAAGAAGGGGCTGGACTAGATGAACTTTGGGGTTCCCCTCCAAATGTATGTATAATAATAATAATAATAATAATAATCTAATTCTATCTTCCTGCCTGGCAGAAAGAAGGGGCTGGACTTGATGACCTTTGGGATTCCCTTCTGACTGTATGAGTCTTATAATAATACTACATAATAATATAATGGTAATTCTATCTTCTTGCCTGGCATAAAGAAGGGGCTGAACTAGATGACCTTTGGGGTTCCCTTCCAATTGGATGTCTAATAATAATATTAATAATAATAACAATAATAATATACTAATTCTATCTTCCTCCCTGGCATAAAGAAGGGGCTGAACTAGATGACCTTTGGGGTTCCCTTCCGATTGAGCCTAATAATAATAATAATAATGTACAATAACAGATCAGTAACTCTTATCTTCCTGCCTGGCATAAAGGAGGGGGCTGGACTTGATGGCCTTTGGGGGTCCCTTCCAACTGAGTCTAATGATGATGATGATGATGAGTCTTTTAATAATAATGTATAATAGCAGTTTCTTGGAGTGACTGCAGGTGCAATAAAACCCCTCTGGTATTTTCTGTTGGTCATGTGAATTCTGTGTGCTAAGTTTGGTTCAATTTCATCATTAGTGGAGTTCAGAATGTCTTTGATTGTAAGTGAACTATACATCCCAGCAACTACAACTCCCAAATGTCATGGTCTATTTTCCCCAAACTTCACCAGTGTTCAAATTTGGGCATAATGGTCCAGATCCATAGTTGTTTGGGTTCACATTTGCTCTCCGGATGTAGGTGAACTACATCTCTCCTAATTCACTGCCAAACCCCTTCAGTATTTTTTGTTGGTTATGGGGGTTCTGTGTGCCAAGGTCTGTCATTCGTGGGGGGTCTCAGTGATCTGTGGAAGTCAGAGCCGATTCGGTTGAAGGCACTGCAAATCCCATCATCCATTGTCCATACTCCCCTAAACATATTGTTTTTGTGATTAATCTCTATGCTTTAATCTCTATGTTCAATTTGTAATAATGAAAATACATCCTCCATATCAGATATTTACATGGCGATTCATAAAAGTAGCAAAATTACAGTTATGGAGTAGCAACGAAAATAATTTTGTGGTTGGGGGTCACCACAACGTGAGGAACTATATTTAGGGGTCATGGCATTAGAAAGGTTGAGAACCATTGATCTATCATGTCAGAAGTGAGTTGAGGGTACAGTCAACATGCATTTATAAACAAAAATAAAGTTTTAAAAACATCAAATAGACATATGTATGTCTTACTTCTCCACCAGCATTGATTCTACCTGAGGCAGGATAATTTCTTGATTCTGGAATGTGAGGTTTATTTCTTCTTTGATCTCCCCATTCTTGTCTTTCACCTCATGTGATGCCTGTTATCATAATTTGGACTCCAGCCCAGTGGCAGGAGGACAAGTCCTGGTCTGATTATGCTGATCCAATACCAGAAAACTTGCAGAACATAGTCCGATACTTCCCTTGGACTTGAACCACCTCTTGATTAATTTTTTAAAAGCATGGCATGCATTAAGTTTATTTTGAGATAGTGCTTGTTTTCCTCTGTCTTTGATGTGAAACTGCAAAAAGATTTGCCTTCAATAAAAGATTTTGCTCCAGCGTTATGTCTTTTGGTTTTTGTGAGTGCATTTACTCCGTGGGATTAAAGTGGAGTTGGGGGTGGGGGACAGTGAACTGACCTCATTTCGAGTCGGTAAAATCAAACGGTTCTGAAACAAGTGACTCATCACCGGAAACCAGATCACTTTCAGGCATTATTTTTGCAATACATCCAGTCTGAAGGATTGACACGCAGTTCCCTATCACCATGAAGGAATTACTTTTCAATAATTTAAAACTTATGGAAATTTAAGTAAGGCAATTTGCTGTGTGCACTCAAGGAACAGGAAATCGATAAGTCATCACACCAATGCCTCCTTCATTTTTTTATTCCAAATTTCAGAATGGGGAAATTGTGGGGTCATTTTAGAGATCAGAGTCTATATGGAGATCAGGTTTTCAATATCCCAATAGAATAAATTTCCTTCTTGCAAAAATTTTCTGAACTAGGACTAGAGAAATTCATTCATCTCTCGAATAAATACACCTTCCAACAGAAAGCTGAGTCAAATACATAATGTGAATTCTACACTTTGAGAGTCATTTTGTATCATACTTCTGGCTGTGATCCCAGAATGAAAACCATGTTACCTGTTGACCTGTGATCCATCCAGAGATTGTATTGTAAATGCATCATTACCCACTCCCCCGCCCCCCAGGTATTTTAAGAAAGAATCACAATTTATCATGCACTGTTTGTCTGCTTGGAAATGAATGGGAGCCCCTGAATACAAGAGTTTGGTGTATGTATCTTACACTGTGTGGAGAGAATTGAAAGTTTTCCTTGTCTGCACAACACAGTTTAGCATATGCCTCGAAGAACTTGGTGAGACACTTTCCAAGAAGCAAAGTTAGTCTAATGAGTGCTGGTTTTTTCTTGGGCTAGTTTTTAGAGAGTGGTTAAGTAAACATTACGGAAGCAGCTCAGGCTCTTCTCAACCAATGTGTAGAGGGGGGAGACTATTAAATCCCTGCCCTTAGACTGTGAAGTCATTGTCTAATAATAATAGACAATTCCCCCACCATTATCACTCCCCCCCCTCACCACACACACACCAGCAAATAAGGCTGTGGCTGCAGCCTGATTGGTATATCATCTCACTTTCCCTGAGCATTGATTTTCCTTGCTCTCTTTTTATTTGCTTCATAAAAAACCAGGGACACGGAGCTACTGTTGGCTACTGAGCGGCTTTTTTGGTGCTTTTCTTTTTAGCATGAGCCAAACGTTGTCTTCTTTCAGATGAGGGGAGTTGGATTATAAAACCTTTTGTAAATGTGTATGGTGATATTTGCTCCGGTAAGTTCACATTGTTCCCTCGGTGGCTGTAACTGTCAGTTTGTCTTGCCTTAAGGAACCTGTTTTAAAACCTCAATCCACCTTTGTTGTGTGTGTCTCTGTGAGCAATTGCATCCTTATCTGATCGAATTATGTTTGTGTCTCATTCGGTGATGCTTTATAAGAATATCTGGTACTTTGTGTGGAGGGAGAGAGCTTCAGTGAACTTCTGTAGTTCATGAAATTGCAATAATCTGTGCATAAGCAAGAAATGATAGAGACTTAGATTTAATGTAACATAGACTGTTTGGTTTGAAAAGATAGATGATGAATGAAAGATATATAAGTAGATGGATGGATGGATAGATTAGATAGATATAGATAGATGATAGAGATAGATAGACAGACTGTAGTCTGTTGAAATTAGATGAAAATGAAAGAAAGATTGTATAGCACCATTTAGTAACAATGGGTGAGGTGCAGCTATTGCTGTATTAAGTTAAATAAGAAAACTTATGCCAGTCTTTGGATATACATTTAATTTGACGTAGTTTATCTTCCTGAAGGCTTCTTAAATATGTTGTTTTGTATGAACCTTGTCTAATATGTAATATTCCATATAGCAAAATAAAAAATATGCAAAATAGCACACTAGATGCAGCATTTTGGAACAGTATATTATTGTGTACAATAGGGATATAGCAGAAGAATTTGGGAATGAGAGAAATTGTACAATGGGCTTCTTTGGCTTCTACTGCAAAATTAAGTGTTTGTAAAGTACAGGAAAAGTACATTAATTGTTGTGCTATGGGTATGCTATGGTCTTAATACTCAGAAACACACAGTAGGTTTGCCTTTGTCACACAGTGCTTAGCTCTTATCTGCGGGATTGCACTTTTGTCGTGTTTTCTTTGAAAGTTGGGTGTGCTTAACTAGAAAATGGGGGGGGGAGAGGAAGATGGAATGAAGTATTTCAATTGAAAAATTTGTGTTCTGAGGAACCCAATGGGCATCAGGATGAAACTTATCCAGTTGTAGTTTTAGGAGACAAAATCGTATTTCTCAACACCAGTAGGACCAATTGGGTGCTCCTTTTGTGCAGTGTAGTACTTTCCTAGTAAAGTGTGCCATTAATAATGAAAATTGCTACTGGATATAGTCATTTTAGTCTCTGTTAATACATTGTACTAATAATAACTAAGGTTTTAATGACTATTTAATATATTCTAAAGCATTGTGTTTTAATGCTGCTTATTTTAGACCATGCATATATGTATAGTACTTAAAAAACAATATATTTATTCTGGAGTATAAACATATTGTTGTTTCTAAAATATTATGCTTAAGCTTGATAATACATATGCCTCAGAAGTGAGAATTCAGAACATATTTCTGGGTACATTGAATAATTATTATTTGGAAAAAAAATCATATTTCTTTAATTTTCATACTGAAAAAAGCAGACCTGAATGTGTCACTTTCACAATGAGTTTTAACATAAGCTTAGAAAGAACAAAGGTGGCTTCATACTTTTAAAATCAATCTCTCTTGAATGGACCCACTGAACTAACTTGCATGTATATTATCCTTCACACAACAACTGCCACAGTCCCGCAATACTTCAGTACCAAAAAGAAGTTGTTTGATTTAGTTTGTAATTCAAGAAGTGGGTTTATCTTTTGTTTCTACTTACTTTCATTGCTCCTTGTCCAAACACCAAGTGGACCCTTTGGTGGAAAATTAAATGGCCCACCATACTGTGCTTCCTCCATGTGAATAACACTATCATTTTCAGGGAGCAGTCCATTCCACTGTCACAAGCCGAGTCAAATTGTTGTGCCACCATGAACTCGGTCTCAGCTCAGAAAATGTATAAATGTTGGCTGAAAAGCAAGTATGTGCATGCACACCTCAATCCTGCCCATTGCAACACATGCAATGGGTTGGATAGAGCCCCACATATGGTCATTAGCGTACAGGTATAGGTTATGCCAGTAATTCTCAAAACTTTGTCTTCCAAGTGTTTTGGACTTAAAACTTCCTGAAGCTTCAGAAAACTTGCGCAACAGTCAGAAAGTTTGAAGTCCAAAATCTTTGGAGAACCAGTTTGAGAGCCACCAGGTTATTCAATTCAAGTATACACAGTAAGTGAAAATCATTTTCACTCTACATATTCCAATTCCTTCCTTATCCTTCCAAGATTCTGGCTTTTTCAAGATGGAATTTGTGGAATTGACAATTTTACTCAATGGCCATCATTATATCATTATATCCTATAGCAGGCCTGCACAATCTGCTTTAGACTAACTCCCAGAATTCCTGAGGATTGGACAAGCTGACTTCTGGGAGTTGGAGTCCCAAACCCCCGGAGGACCATAGGTTGTACAGACTTGTTTCCTTATGTTTGTTAAGTGATGAAAGCTTTGAGTGCTACCAGTGGTGTATTTAAGGCAATATGGTTCCAAATAGCAACCTTCCTTCTTTATTGGGTATAAACATGTCTTGAAATCAGTTTGATAGCCTCAATGGCTGTTAACAGATGGACATTGGCAACTCATTAGCTGAAATGATTGAGCCCAAATGTGTTGGAAGATTAGAGTAAAAGCTTTTCCTAATTAAAAAGTGGTATCAGTTTACATCACTGAGGCCAGATGAGAAAGAGCTTTCCTTGCATAGTAAGAGACTGGTCTAAGATATATATTCATGCCTAAGTGATATAGCTATAGCTCACAGTGCCATTATAATATAATGATGTCTTCTGAGGTGTGAAAATTTTCCTTAACGGCTATTGTGGTTTCGGTTTTGTTTGTTTATTTTTGCTCCTAGAAGAATAGATTTTCTTTCCTCTGCTACCTTAATGTCTAGTCTACAGTAGCCTAATGACTGGTGCTAAAAAGTAGCAGAGTGCTCATTTTCATTTCTTTCCACAGCAATATATTAAAATTGATTATATATTTTCTCACCTTGGTATTCCAAAGATGCTGTGATCGGAAAATGAATCTGGACTTGTGGACTCCTCAGAAGCAGAACAAGGACCTCAGCAGATTATTTATTTATTTAATTATTTAATTATTTATTATTTCAATTTGTATACCGCCCTTTCCAATAGGCTCAGGGTGGTTTACAGCATATCAACATAAAAGCATTAAAACAGTAAAACAATAAAATATCAGATCATTAAAACAGTATTATCAGCAACCAAGGAAATGGCTAGCGGTTAAATGCCTGTCGAAAGAGAGCTGTCTTACAAGCTTTCCGAAAAACCGGCAGCTCTTTAATCGTTTGAACTTCGGCCGACAAGGCGTTCCACAGGCTCGGTGCCATGACAGAAAAGGCCCTCTGTCTAGTTGATGACAAGTGAATGGATCGTATAGAGGGGACCTTCAGGAGGTTTTCATCCTCTGATCGAAGGGATCACTGAGGAACATATGGGAGTAAACGGTCCCTCAAGTACACTGGCCCCAGACCATACAAGGCCTTAAAGACCAACACTTTGAAGGTGACCCGGTGCTCAACTGGCAACCAGTGCAGATGCTGCAGAGTTGGAGTGATATGAGTCCTATCCGGTACTTCAGCCAGGAGTCTCGCCACAGCATTCTGCACCAGTTTAAGCCTCCGAATGACCGACAAAGGTAGACCAATGTAAAGGGCATTACAGTAGTCTAGCCTCGAGATGACCGTCGCCTGGATCACCATAGCAAGGTCATTCCCGGTGAGATAGGGTGCCAGCTGCCTAGCCTGTTGCAGGTGGAAGAAGGCAGATCTGCTGACATTTGAGACCTGAGCCTCCACTGTCAGCAGCGGGTCCAGCTGGACCCCCAGACTCTTTACTAAAGGCAACGGGCGTAATGCCTCACCATCCAAAGTAGGCAGCCGGAGCCCACACCCCCCAGGGCGACCCAGCCATAGGATCTCCATTTTCGATGGATTCACTCTCAACTGGCTGGCTCATAGCCAACCAGTCACGGCTTCAAGGCATAATTGGAAAGAATTGGGGACAGAGTCCAGCCGGCCGTCCATCCTCAGCACCAGCTGGGTGTCATCAGCATACTGGTGACACTCCAGGCCAAAGCTCTGCACCAATTTGGCAAGTGGTCGCATATAGATTCAAGGGATCCCTTTAACATTCTAATTAATACTAATATTTGAGTGCTCAAAAGACCTATGGTAATATGGTGGCATCTACATCTTGCAGTAAAAAAAATGTGACTCACCTCTGGCACACTTTGTAATGTAAAATGTAACTGATATTTTGTTCTCAAGTTTCAAATTAATTGTTGCAGTCATTTGCAGTTCCTCAAGAATAATAACTTGCTGGCCACATGAGAGGAGAATCAGGGGCCTCTTGGTGCCACATGCATACATACATTGTGTTATACAAGTAGAGTGACTTTTGTGGATAATGCAGAAATGGAAGCATCTAGCTCAGTGGTTCCCACCCATTTTTTGGCCATGCCCCACTTAAGCATCTCTAAAATCTTGATCCCCCCAGGAACATATAATTCTTATTATTCAAAAAGTAAACTTCTATTCATGTGGAGGAAGGTATTTTTGTTAGCAATTTGATGGCATGTTTGATTAAAGAGATACAGGCAGTGAAACTAGGTCCAAAACTTCAGGTTGCGGGTTTTCTGACCTGACAGTCAACATCAGAAGACAGGAGCAGAATTCAAAACAATCTGAACAGATTAGAGAGATGGGCCAAAACTTTTAAAAAAAATGAAGTTCAACAGGGACAAATGCAAGATACTCTACTTAGGCAGAAAAAAATGAAATGCAAAGATACAAAATGGGGGATGCCTGGCTCAACAGCAGTACATGTGAAAAAGATCTTGGAGTCCTCATGGACAACAGGTTAAACATGAACCAACAATATCATGCGGTGGCAAAAAAAATGGCATTTTGGCCTGCATAAATAGGAGTATAGTGTCTAGATCCAGGGAAGTCATGCTACCCTCTATTCTGCCTTGGTCAGAACACACCTGGAACACTGTGTCCAATTCTGGACACCACAATTTAAGGGAGATGTTGACAAGCTGGAATGTGTCCAGATGATCAAGGGTAATCAAGAGTCTGGAGAACAATCCCTATGAAGAGCGGCTTAGAGCTGGGCATGTCTAGCCTGCAGAAGAGAAGGCTGAGGGCCCTTCCACACAACGCTATATCCCAGAATATCAAGTTAGAAAATCCCACATTATCTGAATGTGGACTCAGATAACCCAGTTCAAAGCAGATATTGTGGGATTTTCTACCTTGATATTCTGGGATATAGGGCTGTATGGAAGGGCTCTAAGAGGAGACATGATGGCCATGTATAAATATGTGAGGGGAAATCATAGGGAGGAGGGAGCAAGCTTGTTTTCTGCTGCCCAGCAGACTAGGGTGAAAAATAATGGCTTCAAACTACAGGAAAAGAAATTCCACCAGTACATTAGGAAGAACTTCCTGAATGTGAGAATTGTTCAGCATTGAAACTCTCCGCCCCTGGGTATGGTGGAGGCTCCTTCTTTGGTGGTTTTTAAACATCTGGATGGCCATCTGCCAAGGGTGCTTTGAATGTGATTTTCTTGCTTCTTGGCAGTAGGTTGGACTGGATGGCTCACAAGGTCCCTTCCAATTCTATGATTCTATGATTCTATCATGTGTTGATGGTTAATGTTATGTCAATGCACATTCTTTCTATATTATCTGCTCAAAGAGTTCTTTTTTCCTAAAAAGAACCCCAAATATTTTAAGAAGTGAGCAAAATATCAGGAAAAAATCATAGGAATGGAAAATGTGAGATTTCTGTGCTTAAACTTGATGATGAAAACCTTTTGCACTTGATAATATAGAACAACTATCGAGGGGACAGTAGTAATATTTGAGGCACATTTGATTTGAGCAATGTGCCTCAAATTCAAGGTAACTTCAGTGTCCAACTTCATTGGGTGCATTTATTTATTTATTTATTTATTTATTATTTATTATTTGCATTTGTATTCCGCCTCTTCCCGAGGGCTCGTGGCGGGTTACAAGACATACATAGTGATCGGCAGGCAACACTCATGCCGACTCACGAACAAAATAAAACAATGCTATAACCATAAAAATAACAAAATGATACTAAAAACATCATTAAAACATTGTTAAAATTACACTAAGTGACAAAACACGGTAACACAGAGTCATAAGTCGATTGAAAGCAAGAGGCGTTATATGTCAACCGAAGGCCTGCTTGAAAAGGAAGGTCTTACAGGCCCTGCGGAAGGGGGCGAGCTCCCGTATGGCTCTAGCCTCCTCCGGCAGGGCATTCCAGGCCGTTGGAGCTGCTACTGAGAAGGAGCGCTGCCTAGTTGATGATAGGCGGCAGAGGCGGATCGGTGGAATCTCCAGCAGGTTTTGCTCTGCTGAGCGGAGTGATCTCGGGGGGATCGTATGGGGCAAGGCGAGAGAGAGATATGCTAGATCCTTTCACCTGATGTTAATTTTCTTGCAGCGGATAATTATTTATGTATTTATTTTCATTCAAAAATACTGACTTAGCCATGAAAGTAATCATGCTTTGTATTTTTTTCACAGATTTCTTGCAACATTGATATGTAGCACATTTTATTATATATTTTGTATTGCTTTTAATGTTAAAAGAACACTGAGAGGAGTGGGGTGTTTTGAATGAAAGTTACCTCCTTTTTCTGTTCTCATGTGCTCTATCCTTAACCCTCTATGCCAGTGGTTCCCAACCCGTGGTCCATGGACCACCAGTGAGCCTCAAGAACTAAAATATGGTCCATGGCCTCACTATTACTACACCGTTGCAACGAGAGCGACTTGTCTCAAGAAACTCTCTTATAGTACCAAGGCTTATTAAATATGGGTTTTTATAGGCGAGCTTATGGGGACTACTGGATGGCATATGTTCTATATCAGAAACTACAACTGATGTGGTCTATCCAATGCAATTTTCTGAATCAGCACCCCAAATAATCAAACCAAATCTAAAGTTGACCAAAAACTGACTTGTAACCTGTTTAGTACTAATGTTGGAGAGTGGTCCCTGGTCAAAGTGGTCCCTGGTCAAAAAAAGGTTGGGAACTATAAGGGGTCATACCACCCCCCTGTTGTGTCAGCTCCACTGGCTGCCTGTCCACTTCCGAGCTCAATTCAAAGTGCTGGTTTTGACCTTCAAAGCTCTATATGGTTCTGGCCCAGCTTACTTGTCCGAACGCATCAACCGCTACGTCCCACCTTGTAATTTAAGATCATCCGGGGAGGCCCTGCTCTCCCTCCCGCCAACTTCTCAAATGCGGTTGGTGGGGATAAGAGATAGGGCCTTCTCGGTGATGGCTCCCCGTCTGTGGAACGCACTCCCAATTGATATATGATCAACCTCATCCCTCCTGGCATTCAGGAAAAAAGTGAAATCCTGGCTATGGCACACTACCCCGATGCAGCACTTTAGATTGGATTGTAATGGCAAGCTGGTGGACATGACCCAATGCTTCTATTATGGACGGAATACTGTTTTTAACTTATGTGAATGATGTATTTTAATGCTAATTGTATTTTAATGTATTTTAATGCTAACTGTATTTTAATGTATTTTAATTCTGACTGTTTTTGGTTTTCTATTATATGTATACTGTGTTTTTGGCATCAAATTGTTGCCGTTGTTAGGCCGCTCTGAGTCCCCCCTCAGGGGTTGAGAAGAGCGGGGTAGAAGTGGTGGAAATAAAATAAATAAATAAATAAATAACTACTGCTCTATGCTCTCCCCACTCCTTCCTCTCTATTAGTGGCCTTTCCTCCTCTCCACTGATTTTATTTTTTTTAATGTGGATGTCACAATACACATTTATATACTGTATATGAGGCCTCTAGAACCATAAGAAATGCAAAATAAATACTGTTAATAACTCATTCTCAAATCTTACCCCTTTAAAAATTAAATTGCGCCTTTGCATGTGTGCCATGTTGGGAATCAGGAATCTAGCTGATTGTGGTGGAGCACAGTTCTATTTATGGCAGTGGGTTAGAAGAGATGTGGCCTCTTCCAAGTCTATTATTTTATGATTCTATTATTCTGATGTGTCCATGGGAATTACACAGTGTGCACTGAATACTGTGTCTCTTCATTGTGCAAAGAAGTGGCCACTATGTCCATTCGCCACAATGAGAGGTGGTTAAGAAATAAAATTATAATTATAATTATTATTGCCACCAGTCAAAACACTGGAATTGAGCTCCTGGTGGAAATATTAGAGGTCTATACTGTTGCTTTTAGCTGTAATTACTTCTATATTCCACTTATAATGATATCAGAAGTAATATACAGGATAGGGATTTGAGGGGGAGAAGTTTGAAGACCTTTGTAATACTTGTTGTCAGCTTCCCCTGCCCCCCTTGGCACTCCACAATGGCACCTTTGCTCTTTGTGAGCTTGTATATAGCATCTCATTTATTTTAGCTGCGAGAAGAGAGAAGGAGTGAATCATTTATGTCCTGAATAGCAATGTGTCAGGATCGATCGTTGAGCCCTGTTATCACTGAGCTATTCTGAGAGTTGCTCATCCTCCCCTCTCAGCTATTGAACTTTACTACTAGACAGCCCTGTCTCAGGGCTAATTCTGGCATATAATATTTTCCTCTGCAGGAGAGCACTTCAGGTGATGATTGTGGAGGACAATTCGTGTGGCTTCTTTTGGAAAGATCAGTGAGGCTATGAGACACTAGAAACTTTCTGGGGGCCCTTCTACACTGCCATATAATCCAGAATATCAAGGCAGACAATACGCATTATCTGCTTTGAACTGGATTATCTGAGTCCACACTGCCATATAATCCAGTTCAAAGCAGATAATCCGGATTTTATTCAGCTTTATTGAAGGGAGTTTTCAGCAGACTTATTTCCATGGGAGGATCTGAAAGAGAAGAACTTTGAACTATTACTTTTTTTGGACTACAATACACACAACTTTGAATTCTAAAAGGTATAATAAAATTATACTGACCATGGTCAAGATGGATGAATGTTATCCTTGAAGTGACTAACATGACCTTGAAGGAGCTATTGGTGGCAATGGCTGACAGGATGCTCTGGTGTGGGCTGTTCCAAGAGTCGAAAGTGACAGAACGTATAAACAAAATAATAAAATTAAGTATTTCAAGCATTATTTTCTATGGGAAGAGAATGATATGCAACAGTAGGTTTTTACCTTTATATCCTTACACTACTGTGAGGTTACTTTGGACTCGGTGAGACCATTGGTCCATCAAATTGGCCAGCTGGCCTTAATTCTCTCAAGCAGGTTTTTTTCTCAGCTTTTCTGTCTCTGATTTTATACAATTTCTAAACCCAAGACAGTTTCAGGCAGAACACACATTTTTAAACTACAAGATCCTCCTTCAAGTAAGAACATCTTTATACACCCCCCTCCCAATTTGGTCTTACTTTTTTCTATCATAAGACATATGAACCAGAGACTTCACCATTTTACCAATAATGTGACTGCTCTCCCACACCCAGGCTCCTTCCACAAACTGTACAAAATGCACATTGAACTGTATTATATGGCAGTGTGGACTTAGTTAACCCAATTCAAAGCCAATATTGTGGATTATCTGCCATGATATTCTGGATTATATGGCTGTGTGAATTAGGGTCCTCAATGTAGAGCATGAATTGGAAACATGTAGCCTTTTAGGCACTGTGGTGCGAGAGCTCTCATCAATCTGTAGTAAAGGATGATGGTGGTGCTGCCCTATAGAGGTGTGCACTGAAACATTTTCCTTCAGTACAGCCATTCCTTCATTGCTTTCATTACTTTAGGGAGCACATAACGGGAAGGCCCCTCTCAGTTCAAAATTCAGCTCAAAAAGCCCGTCTGCAGCTGAGCACTTCTCCGCTAGAGTAAAACAGCTTAAATGCCTAAAATGATGGGAAGGGGACTCTGGGAAGGCCCCCCTCCCAATAATGGGCCAATCAAAAATTAATCTTTTGACACTCTAGAGTAAAATCAGATATCTCCCCTGCCGATTTTGTGATGCTCCCAAAAAAACTGAATGGAGGCCCCACCAAAAGCCAGGACACAAATCAGGTCAAGGTTTAACCCGAATCCACAACTCTACTGTCCAAGAACATCTGGAAGGTCACTAATCATGCATTCTTGGTTTAGAAAAAACCTGACACAGGAAAAATAAAATCTCAAATCAACCTCCTTGGCCTATTTGTGATAATTACTGCCCTTGTCATTACATTGGATTAAGGGTTATTATAATGGGCAAGATAATTGTCTTCCTCCCGTTTCATTATGATGAACTTCACAGACATAAACTTGAGGGATTCTGGTGCTGGCTGGTAGCACTTTCATAATCTTGATGGGATGATCAAACGCTACCAGCAAATGCAAACAAATAATTGCAATGTGACTTCCTTCCACTGGGAGAGACTGAAACCAAATATGTATTGTGCAAAGGATATGAAATGTGGTCTATCAGCCATTTTCCCTACATCTGTGCATGGTGGATAAATAGTATCAGATTTTATATCCTGGATTAATATTCTCTTTTGACTGTTAATCCTATTTTGATATTGAGTATTCTTGAGCATAGAGTTTCCTCCATAGGCGTGAACTCATTTGCTCAAACTGGGCTATTAAAATGCATTGCTGGTAGAGCTCCATTTTAATTAATTTTCAATGCCTCACAAGTATGTTCCTTGGACTAATGGAGAAGTCTTTAGCCTCTGCAAATTGTAAATGTACACCACTGTAATATACAATTTGTAGGATATTCTTTGATCAGAATTAAGGTCAACATTTCCCCTTAATAGATTATTATAGGGAAGAGTGTAGATGTTATAGGAAGGATTGCTGTTTGTCTTTAAGTCATTTCTGATCTATGGGGGACCTAAGATGAATCTATCACATGGTTTTCTCAGTCTGACAATGAATACTTTTTCCTTACCTTCTCGAAATCAACATCAAATTTCCCAGCAGGCAACTCTTGTGCAGTACATTCCTATTCATTATGGTTATAACTATGTCTCTCCAGATATTGTTGAATTCCATTCCTATCATCTTCGGGAGCCCCCGGTGGCACAATGGGTTAAACCCTTGTGCCGGCAGGACTGAAGACCAACAAGTCGCAGGTTGAAATCCGGGAAGAGCGTGGGTGAGCTCCCTCTTTCAGCTCCAGCTCCCCATTGCAGGGACATGAGAGAAGCCTCCCACAAAGATGATAAAACATCAAAACATCTGGGCATCCCCTGGGCAACATCCTTGCAGATGGCCAATTCTCTCACACCAGAAGCAACTTGCAGTTTCTCAAGTTGCTCCTGACCTGAATTGGGGTTGTAGTTAAACTACTACTCCCCAACTCTGCGCAACTCTAAACTTCAGTCCACCTCTGCTCAATGTGACATTATTGTTAAGCCAGTGGGCTGAAATGATACAAATGTTATGACTCTGTACTAATCTGATGCCATTCTTAACTTTACGTCTGTTGATATTCTCCATCTGTCCTTGGATTCTCTTCTGAATAACAGAAGTATCCAAATGCCTTGGTATATTGACTTTTAGTTTTGTCCTTGCTGCTCCATTTGCTGTCTGTGATCAGGAAACTCCAAGTTGTCTTATGTGCTGTTGACACAGTGCACCTCTATTAAAATTGACCTGAATTGTCAGTAGAATCAAATCCAATAGAAGCAATCTAGTATGCCACTGTGCAAAGCCCATTACACATTCATTGCATGTAAGGTGGACTATTGGGCATAGCTCAGTGTCAGAGCACCTACCATTTGTGCAGAAGGCTGGAAGTTCAGTCACTTGTATCTTTGGCATCCGGGATTTTTTTGAAGGCTCTGGTGATAGGACAGCCTTTGGGAGTCCTAGATCTGTCAGGGGATAGATGGAGAAATGGTTTGATCCTATGATGCTATGAACTGGATAGTTTGGGGGGGGGGGGGGGATTGTGGTTGGGTTTTAACCAAACTACCAAGGAAGTAAAATTGTGATATAGTGGTTTGAGTGTTGAACTACAACTCTGGAGTATAGGGTTCAAATGTATGAGTCACACATTCTAGTCCCAGAAAACCCCATGATAGGTTTATTTATTTATTAATTATTTGGACTTGTACGTCACTACTCCCCGAGGGCTCGGAGTGGCTTACAATCAGGTAAAACACACTGAGGTAAAAGCATATATATTAAACTAGCTTAAAAAAGATTTCTGGCCTAGCAATCAAAGGCTAGCCAGAAAAGATGAGTCTTGCAGGCCTTGCGGAAGGAGAGAAGGTCCTGCATGGCCCGTACATCACTAGGAATAGTGTTCCATTGTAAGTCAGAAATAAAGACATTTCCTCCCAAATACTGATTTCCAAAAGCTGGAAATAACATAAACTGAATATATTTTGGAGCAGAAGGATATGAACCACTTCCATTTCACCAGAGATTTCTCTCTATCCTGCTGCCAGGATTATACTTTACTGCTTTCCTCATGACATCTGACCAACTTACACACTTCTTTGTTAGTCTTTCATAAAGTTGCAGGGAGAATCCAAGGGACCATTTATAACAGATCCCTGTTTTCAATTTCACATTGAAAGCACAGGAGATGGTGGTGATGTCAAACTATTTTTGGGTATGAAGGGATGAGCTAACATTTTCCACAGGGACCAAGGACCACAAATGCTTTCCAGACTCCAGGCATCTATGACCCATTGAACCTCCTGGAATATTTGCTTTCCCTTTGTTAATAAGACATCTTGTAGCAAAATACATGGCTAGTCCATAAAGTAAGGTTACAAGGCACGTATCTCTCACAGGGAATTTTCATGGGGGAAGTTGGTAGCATGAAGCCAGTGGAAGCAAATGAGTAGTGCCAGTTGTCAGTAGCTCATTGACTGGTGTTGTGGTGAAGGTTAGAGATAAGCATCCTCATTCCATTTCCTTCCTGTCTGTCTCCTTCATGACAATGTGCACACTGCTCAAGCAACACAAAAATTGTTGACTTCATTTGGTTGGGATGTTCTTAGCCACCCCCCTCACAGCCCCGATCTTGCACCCAGTGATTATAGACTGTTCACTAAACTGAATGAAAACACTTTTCCAATGACAATGAGGTGAAAATCAAAGTGACAAACTGGCTGAAAAAGGCAGAGGGAGACTTCTATGAGGAGACTAAGTTAGTGGTGGTGTGTGTTGCTGACGCTTGTGTGTGTGTGTGTGTGTATGTATATATATATATATATATAGAGAGAGAGAGAGAGAGAGAGAGAGATGTGTGAGGCTTGTTATTAATTACGTTTCAATCACAAAATTTATTTTTAAAAATTTGTAACAATTTCTATAACGACCCATCAACGGAAATTTAGAATCAATTTTTTTATGGATCAACCACCCCTAATTCCTACCATAGTCTCCGTCACTATGGCAATACATCAGCTAAGCAGTAAATGCTGGCCTGCACTTATCATATCCTAACATTAATAAACACATTAAAAACATACACTATAATTAGACATTTCGTTACAATACCTATGCTACAATCCATGTAAGTTTTATTAAAATATATTCATTCTTTTAAAAAAAAATCTTGTAGCCTTACTTTCCGGATATCCCTCGTATATATCCCACACCTGGTTTAAGAAATGGCAGGTTGTTTATACACTGGAGTACTTTGTAAAACAGAGTCTCTCTTTCATTGTTGAATATGGAAAAGGATGCTTTGGTACCTGTCCTAAATGTAGAGCATGGACTGGCCCTCATCCTGCTCCCTATACCATCATTGGTGTGCAATACAAGCCCAGTTTGGCTTGGAACAGAGCTGGTGTCTGAGTTTTTAGGATACATTGTTCAGTTTCCATGTGTAAGAAGGCACAATATATGTCTTCTGGCACATGGAGAAGCTAGCAAGTTTATTAATCCATTAGATTAGAATACAGTTAGGTTGTATTATATTTCTATTAAAATATAATGAGAGAGGAGGACCAGTATTCCATTATGTGGTTAAGCTAAATGGTGTCTTCAGGAGTGAGGGGAAATGGTTCTTCTAGACTAATCAATGGGAGATGGAGAAGATAAAGATTTTCTTCAAAAGAAAAGATGGGAAATTGTCTCTCTGGAATTAAACGATTATGCCAGTGACATTATTCGAACATGATGATTACACTGTTTGAAATACACACAATGTTAAGTGCCATCATCCATCGATTTAAGGTTCATATTAAGAGGTTTTCATCTTAAAATGTAAAGTACTAAATTAAAGCTTGTGCTGTTACAATGGGAAAAACTCTTTAATGGAAAGTAAAAGAAACGTAGGTACTGTAAATGTACTCTTGCCATCTCTCTCCCTCTTCTCTCCTACTCTCGCTTAAGCTCTCTCTCTCTCTCTCTCTCTCTCTCTCTCTCTCTCTCTCTCTCTCTCTCTCTCTGGCATTACTTCCCGAATGAAGATTCTTAGGAAGGACTCATCCCACTCCGAGATAAGCAAGTCCAGTTGCAGAAAGCACAGCAGAAAGTCTCCTTGGGTGATGTTGTTTCGAAGTTGCGGTTCTTTCTGCATTGTCATTTCTCTTCGAGACCCGTTTGGCATGTCTTCTCGAAAGAGGCCGCAGCATTAAAGATAGTGCATCTCCATGCCTCCTGATGTGAGGCCAAGGTGGACCATTGTTGGTGATCAATCTGGCCGAGTCTGAGATATTGTTTCAGGGAGTCCTTATATCTATTTTTGGGGGCGCCTCTCTTGTGCTGACCTGTGGTGAGTTCACCATAGAGTAGTATCTTTGGGAGGCGGTGGTCCTCCATCCTAGAGATGTGTCCTGCCCAGCGCAGCTGTGTTCTCAATAGCTTGGCCCTGCTTGCTCAAGGACAGCAACATTAGTCACATGATGTGTCCTTCGAGCCTGTGCAATGGATTTTTCTGGTGGAGCGCAGTGTGCACAGAACTGGCCTCACCCTTTAAACCAAAGGTTCGTCTACCGGGGCCTAGCAAGCTTGGACGGTGGCAGCGAGGTCCTCAGGTCATAGGTTTGGTTCGAGTTTCCTTTTCTTAGATGGTTGACCTTACAGGGTTAGACGAGCACCATCTGCCCGGGTTTGAAATTAGAGTTTTCCTTCTCTTAGGATGGTTGCCAAAAGGCTAGAGAGCCCATCCTGCCCTTTGACGCTCTTTGTCAGACCCTTCAGTTGTGACCTGTCTGGCATGGTAGGCTCTACTGGTGGCTAATATGCCACCGCCAGCATAGCTCACAACTTCATTAGGGTACGCAAGCCTCTCCCCCACTGCAAGGTGGCGCCAATGGAGAGGACTCTAGGAATAAGCCTAAAAATGAAAACACCATGGCACCCCCACTTCCAGGTGCCACACGGAACAGTTCCACTCAGGGGGAAGGAAGGGGAGGAGAAGCAGTGGTCAGGAGGCTTGTTGTTGCACATTTCATGGGTAGTCAACCTCTCCCCTCCCTGTTGCCCCAGCATTATAAGAGGATTTTGCAAGACCAAACACTCTCATTGCAATGATGTAATGACGGTGAGGCCGTGCACCATATTTTAGCTCTTGGGGACCACTGGTGGTCCATGGGCCACAGGTTGGGAACCACTGTTCTAAACAAATTAAAAATAGGCTTTTAAAATATTGCCGTCATGGTATCACAGCTACTGCAACATGTGTACATGTGGTACTATAGTACCAGAAGCAGTGGTTGACAAAAATCTATGACACACCTCATTCCCTCATACTTTTGCTTCTTGTCTTGAGCAACTGAATTGTGGCAATTTTCTGAAATCTGTATGTTTATTCCATTGCCTTGCTGGCCTAGTAAGAGTGGAATTATCTGGATGTTGCACTTTTAAATAAATAAATATATCATAACTTCATCAAGAAACTACACAGTGTGAATTAGATTGAACGCTTACCCGCTGTGACAAATGCTTGAAGTCAAACGGCAAAAGCCAGTAATTTCATCATACTACATAAGTACTCCATTGACTTACTTTCCTGAATCTCTTTTATGTCAGCTGGAGACAGGTAGAATATGATTCCATGCAGGGTCTAATGTTTTGCGGCCTCCTTTTTTTTCCTTATACATTGAAATATTTTGAGAAGCATGACATTGGTGCTTAAACTATAGTCCTGGTAATGCCTTTAAAGTCAACCAAAGGCAGTAATCAAGTGGAGCAAATATTTTCTATCGCTTTTTGTTGAAGTAATGAAGTAGAATCTATTATTGTGTGGCCATCTAGCTACAGAGAATCTGAAAGCCTTTTCTTTCTATAATGCACTTTCACCAGGTATCTCAAAACCCTATGCTTCGAGAAATAAAGACATGCTGCATTAAGGTATACTTACACAGCGGTGTTCTTAGTTCAATAAACAAATAGTCCCTGAAAAATTCGCCATAGCAGGGAAGTCAAGTATGGAGTCTGACATATGTTAGTTGTGTGTGGATACAAGTGAGTTGTATATTCTTGTACATTTATGTAGTTTTCACTACAGCCAGGGGCGGTTCTTACTGGAGGCCAATTAAGCGGCCGCCTCAGGGCGCCACATGGTCAGGGGCGCATTTGGCTGCCAGGTTCCATGCATGCGCCTTTGTTGCGGGCGAGGCGACTCCAGCTGGACCGAATGCCGCACTGCATTGAGGGGCACATCTTTGTCCCCGCTGCCGGCCTGGTGCTAGTAGCCTGAGGAGGGAGGGAGGAGAAGGAGGGCTGGGCAGAGGGAGGAGCTGCAGATCGCACCCTCAAGCCTGGAGGCGCAGCCACGCACCGCCCCCTCTGCTCTGCGCATGTGCATTTGGAAGGCGCGGGCTCCTCCGTTCCGTCAGGCGAGAGCAGCTAAGCGCGAGGCACTTGAAGAAGCCACGAGGCCGGAGAGGAGGAAGGTTTGCCTGCCCTCCAGGCCCAGGCCCTCTGCGCCCAGCTCGCTGCCTCAGATGAAAAGGAGAGCTGGGAAGCAGGAGAAGGCAGCCCGCCCACGCCCGAAAGGTGAAGCTCGGGGAGAGGGAGCCCACCTTCCCATCTCTGGCCACCCCCTCCTTCCCCCTCCCTCCTCCCCCTTCCCCTCCTGCCTCTTTCACTCTTTCAACAACACTGACAGGAACGCGAAGTTCAATCAATAATATTAATTATTGTAGCACATATAAAACTATATTTTTCAAGAGGACATGGTAGTCATTAGTGTAAGGAAGTCGCATGTATCGTAAAAACATTCAGAATACATTCCAATATAATTATTATAACATCAAAAACACAGGACGCATACAAGCGCCAATGGGAAAAGGTCTGTAGTATAACTTAGTACTTGCAGTGAATCCAATGAGCACTGGAAGAAGCCAGGAGGCCAGAGAGGAGGAGGAGGGTTTGCCTGCCCTCCAGGCCCCCGCCCCCTGCGCCCAGCAGGCTGGCCTCGAGTGGAAAAGGAGGTCAAGAAGGAAGCACGAGAAGGCAGCCTTGCCCACGCCGGAAAGGTGAAGCTCGAGGGAGCCCATCTTCCCATCTCTAGCTGGCCTTCCTACCCTTCCTCCTTTGCTTCCTCACTCTCCATCCCTCCCTCCCTCCCTCTTTTTCCTTCGTCCATACCCTTCTCTTTCTTCCCTCCTTCTCATCTCTTCCCTCTCCTCCTCCAGTTCTTCCTTCCCTCCCCCACTCCCTCCCTCTTCCCCTCCTCCCTGGCTGGATGGCTCTTTGTCGGGAGGGCTTTGATGACGTTTTCTTGCCCTGGTGAAGAGAGTTGGTCTGGGTGGCATTAAGTATTTTCTGTTGGTCATGGGGGTTCTGTGTGGGAAGTTTGTCCCAATTCTGTCATTGGTGGGGTTCAGAATGCTCTTTGATTGTAGGTCAAAGAGTTTCAGTAAATCCCAGAAACTGCAACTCCCAAATGTCAAGGTCTATTTCCCCCATACTCCATCTGTGTTCATATTTGAGCATATGGAATATTCGTGTCAACTTTGGTCCAGATCCATCATTGTTTGAGTCCACAGTGCTCTCTGGATGTAGGGAACTACAACTCCAAAATTCTAAATTCAATGCCCACCAAACCCTTCTAGTGTTTTCTGTTGGCCATGGGAGTCCTGTGTGCCATGTTTGGTTCAATTCCATTATTGGTGGAGTTCAGAATGCTCTTTGTTTATAGGTTAACAGTACTGTAAATCCCAAAAACAAGCAGGGTACTATATCACTACTTATGTTGCAAAATAGAGGACTGTACTTATGCTGATGTTGATAGTAATGCATTTAATATGTAGAAAACCATATATGTTGATTTTTAGTATAATCCAGATTATCCAGCTATAAAATCCGGATTATATTCCACTATTAGTATATAATTGTCAAAAAGAGGACTATACTTATGCTGATGTTGATAGTAATGCATTTAATAGGTAGAAAACCATATATGTTGATTTTTAGTATAATCCAGATTATCCAGCTATAAAATCCAGATTATATTCCACTATAGGTATATAATTGTCAAAAAGAGGACTATACTTATGCTGATGTTGATAGTAATGCATTTAATAGGTACAAAACCATATTAATTGATTTTTAATATAATCCTGATTATCCAGCTATAAAATTCGGATTATATTCCACTATAAGTATATAATTGTCAAAAAAGAGGACTATACTTATGCTGATGTTGATAGTAATGCATTTAATAGGTAGAAAACCATATATGTTGATTTTTAGTATAATCCAGATTATCCAGCTATAAAATCCAGATTATATTCCACTATAGGTATATAATTGTCAAAAAAGAGGACTATACTTATGCTGATGTTGATAGTAATGCATTTAATAGGTACAAAACCATATTAATTGATTTTTAATATAATCCTGATTATCCAGCTATAAAATTCGGATTATATTCCACTATAAGTATATAATTGTCAAAAAATAGGACTATACTTATGCTGATGTTGATAGTAATGCATTTAATAGGTAGAAAACCATATATGTTGATTTTTAGTATAATCCAGATTATCCAGCTATAAAATCCAGATTATATTCCACTATAGGTATATAATTGTCAAAAAAAGAGGACTATACTTATGCTGATGTTGATAGTAATGCATTTAATAGGTACAAAACCATATTAATTGATTTTTAATATAATCCTGATTATCCAGCTATAAAATTCGGATTATATTCCACTATAAGTATATAATTGTCAAAAAGAGGACTATACTTATGCTGATGTTGATAGTAATGCATTTAATAGGTAGAAAACCATATATGTGGATTTTTAGTATAATCCAGATTATCCAACTATAAAATCCGGATTATATTCCACTATAAGTATATAATTGTCCAAAAAGAGGACTATACTTATGCTGATGTTGATAGTAATGCATTTAATAGGTAGAAAACCATATTAATTGATTTTTAATATAATCCAGATTATCCAGCTATAAAATCAGGATTATATTCCACTATAAGTATATAATTGTTAAAATAGAGGACTATACTCATACTGATGTTGATAGTAATGCATTTAATAGGTAGAAAACAATATACGTTGATTTTTAGTATAATCCAGATGATCCAGACAGGAAATCCCACATTATCTGCTTTGAACTGGGATATATGGCAGTGTGGACTAAGATAACCCAGTTCAAAGCAGATATTGTGGGATTTCCTGCCATGATATTCTGGGATATAGGGCTGTGTGGAAGGGCCCCAGAACATCAAGGCAGGAAATCCCACAATATCTGCTTTGAACTGGGATATATGGCAGTGTGGACTCAAGTAACCCAGATGCAGATATTGTGGGATTTCCTGCCTTGATATTCTGGGGTATAGGGCTGTGTGGAAAGGCCCTGAGAAGGAAGGAGGGTGAATAGATACAAATACACACACACACACACACACACACACACACACACACACACAAAGAGAATAGGAAGAGGGCAGGGGAAAGGGTGGGAAGGAAGGTATATATATATATATATACACACAGCATGGGCGAACTTCGGTCCTCCGTGTGTTTTGGACTTCAACTCCCACAATTCCAAATGGCCAGTAGGAAGTCCAAAATAACCTGGAGGTCTATGCCTTCCCCCCTATATATATATATATATATATATATATATATATATATATGTATGTATGTATGTATGTATGTATGTATGTATATTTCAGTGATTGGCTGGGGGGCGCCAAAATACTGTTCGCTTACCATTTAAAATTACCTAGATCCGGCCCTGACTACAGCGAATGTTTAAATGGCTACTATTTTGCAGATGTTAAAATTGGCTAGTTTGCTTCATCACTGGTTTCCATCAATGGCAGCTAATGCTCACTGGGGCTGATAGGATAGATGATAGGAAAACTCATGGCAGAGCCAATGGGTGACTACAAAAAGAGCCAAGTACAATTGTAATGTACCTTATAAACAACAACAACAACAACAACAACAACAACAAAACTGGTAGCAGGAGGGAAAAAGCCACAGGTGCAGCAACCATAAACAAAGGCAGATTTGGGGGGAAATAACCTACCAGATTTTTCACTGCTTTTATATCCCCATTGTTATGGCAGTAATTTAAATGCTTTTTTATTGGCTGGCTTCCTGAATGGAATTATGGTTGTGCTATCATTACTGGTAGAAATCTCCATGATTCCCTGGGTGCTTTTAGGGTGAGCAGTGAATGCATTTCTCAAATAACAAACAGTGAAACACGTGTTGATTGATTAGTATGCCTTCGTCTTATTTATTTTTTTCCATGTCAGAAATGGCTTGAGAAACAAGTCGCTTCTGGTGTGAGAGAATTGGTCGTCTGCAAGGACGTTGCTCAGGGGACTGCTGGATATTTTGATGTTTAACCATCCTTGTAGGAGGCTTCTCTCATGTCCCCGCATGGGGAGCTAGAGATGACAGAGGGAGCTCATCTGTGTTCCCCCCAGATTCGAACCTCCAACCTGTCAGTCCTCAGTCCTGCCGGCACAAGGATTTAATCCATTGCACCACGGCTCGTCCTGCCTCTGAATTCACAATCACTCCCTTTATTAGCAAAGTAAACATGGCTCCCCTCCTCCCTAGTTTATCCTCACAACTACCCTCTGAGTAGTTATACTAAGAGAGGATCATAGTCCCATTGTACCTCAGTGACTTCTATGGTTCTGTTTGGACAAGAAATAGCATCTCCAAAGTCATAGTCCAAAATCCTAACTACTACAGTACACTGTCTTTCAGGCTGCCATAGGTATTGTGTATTAAGGACAGAAACCCGCTTCAGGTGTTTGAATGAACAGACATTACTCAAGGTTTAAACATGCCACACTGTAGCCATTTTTGCCACATACACCTTGCTAAAAAAAGTCAGAGATCACAACACCTTAGTTTGCTTTACAAACGAAGCAGGAATTGAGTTTTTGCTGGTAAAATGGAATTGGAATATGGAAGTGATTTTAAATTTTTAATTTTTAACTATTAATAGTTTTAATTTTTGAATTCTGTTTTAATTGTGTATTATCTAATTGTGTAATTGAGTTATGTTTGTTTAATTTATTATCCAATTCTATTATTATTTGATATTTGCCGTTTAAGATGTTCTCACTTGTTTACAATTGTTTAGTGTTTTCCTGAACTTTACAGCATTTAATGTTCACTTTATTTTGTAAACTGCCCTGAGTCCCCCCAGGGAGAGAGAGAGAGATAGAAATAAAGTTTATTATAGAAGACCGTGAACAAATCCCAGGTGCTATAAACTACATTTCAGAGGAAGGAACTGGCAACACCATTTAAAATGCCCCAATAAATCTATAGGCTTGCAGCAAGTCAATATACACACACAGATTATAGAAAGGTAGCTAAATAAACCTATCAGGATTTAATGTGGTGGTATACAGTGGAACTTAGACTGAAGAGCATCCCAACTTAAGATCATTTTGAGTTAAGAGCCATTGCACAACCTAGGTTTTGCTTTGACATATGAGCAGAGTTTTGTGTTAAGATCTAGCCCCAGAGGAAGCGCTAATGCTAGAGTACAGGTCTTCAGGACTTCAAGGGAACAGCCTCCATGCCTCGTGCTCTTGTCCATTTTGGGATATTGCTGACTGTTTTGCTCTTGTCCACTATGAGGAACTTTGGGTTTGATTTTGTGTGGTTTTTATTCCAGATATGTTTGGCTTCATGAAAAGAGGGAGGGAGAAAGAACAAGGGGGGGAGGCTGGAATGAGTACAGTCTGAAGAAAATGGTGCTTCTGCCTCTTCACTTTGTGCTTCCTTGCCAAAACTTGGTGCTTTTACCATTTTAGAGCTGATCTTTCTTTTTTATTGTCCCATGTGAATGTACATTTATAAGTTATTTGTTATTTATAAAGTATATTTTTCTTATTTAAAAACATGTAACAAAATGGGGGGACTGGAACGGATAAATACCATTTCAATGGGAAAAATCACTTTGAGATAAGACCTATTTGAGTTAAAAGCTGACTCACAGAATGAATTAAGCTCTTAACTCAAGGTATCACTATATCGGGTGATTAATTGCCATTTCCTTTTCCATCAATAGCAGAAATCATTGTGCTCAAGACATTTTAAAAATAGAATGTCAAGGTATTTTATTTTGTGCTATATGAAACAAGCCATTGCAAAATTGTTATCAAAGCATATCATTTATAGGTTCGTAAAGCAATTGGTTCTCATATATTCAATAAATACAAATTTTATACAAATATATAAAGTGCAAGATACTTAGCGTTTCTGTGGTATATGAAAGTCCATAATCCAGGTTAGTTGATAAAAAATGTTCAGATAGATTATAATCCGGATTATCGAATGTCCATTTGAAACAAGTCAATCGGGTGTATATTAAGTTCAATTGGAGTGGTGGTGATCATCCAAGTTCAATTAGACATTCAATATAACAATTGTAATCCAATAACATCATGTACGGATCGCTGGAAAGGCTTCTCAGACTCTGCTAGTAGCTGTATCAATTGCTTTGTAAACAAGGATTGTACAGTAGTTCCGTGTGGATGCCTTACGGTATTACATGGAGCTCAACCGTTTCACAAGGAGTTCCAAAGCTTCTCCAGAGGCATTCCTTAGGAGCATTGTACCAATATTACATAAGCAGCGATCTGTACATGACGTTATTGGATTACAATTGTTATATTGAATGTCTAATTGAATTTGGATGATCACCACCACTCCAATTGAACTTAAGATATACCTGATTGACTTTACAAACCTATAAATGATATGCTTTGATAACAATTTTGCAACGGCTTGTTTCATATAGCACAAAGTTCCCTTGTCCTAGTGTTTAGTGTGTTATAAGGAGTTACAGCTTTACTCTTTTGTGTGTTAAGGTATTTTATTTTCCTGAGATGCCTCTGTGAAAGATACAACTAGAGCAGTGTTTCCCAACCTTTTTTGAGCCACGGCACACTTTTAACATTAAAAACATCCAGGGGCACACCACCAACAAAATTGACACAAAATGACAATGGTCCACCCTGGCCTCACATCCGGAAGCATGGAGACGCACTATCCACAATGCTGCGGCCTCTTTTGAGAAGTCACACCGAATGAGTCTCAAAGAGAAACAACAATGCAGAAAGAACCGCAACTTGGAAACAACATCATCCAAGGAGACTTTCTGCTGTGGTTTCTGCAACCGTACTTTCCTATCTCAGATTGGCCTTTTTAGTCATCAACGAGCTTGTAGAAAGCGTTGGATGAGTCCTCCCTGAATCTTCGATCACGAAGAACAGCCAAGAGAAAAGAGAAGTGACAATACTAAAAGGGCACAAAAGTTATTAGAAGGGAGGAGTACATACTTCTGTCAGAGTATGTCTTAGCAAAGATAATAATAACTTCCACAGTTCATATAGGACAAGAGAAAGCCATGGTTTGAAACAGAGGATATTCCTTGATTATCCCTCTCTGAAGACCTTTCACTCTCCTAAACAGATGGCAGTGGTCAAGGTTCTTTGTGGTCAGCTTAATTTCCGTCCCCACACTTTACCTATCATGAGAGGCATGATGGAGTAGGAAAAACAGTTCTGGGAAAGGTCTAGACCAGGCAGGGGCAAACTTCAGCCAAAATTTGCCCCTGCCTGGTCTAGACTGATATTTTGTCTATGATCCTTCAGTGTTGTTAGACAATGGTTTTCATGTCAGTGGAGCAGTGAATATATTCTGGGTTTTAGTGCAGAGATGTCCAAAGTGTTAAATCTGTTTTGAGAAACATATATATGGAAGCTGCCAACCACTATTCAATCCCATAAGTAAGATTTATGGAGAGAGCCAACATGGCATAGTAGTTGAGCATTGGATTATTACTCTAAAGAGCAAAATTCGATTTTTCACTTGGCCAAGAAAACCACTAGGCATCTTTCAGCAAGGTATACACTATCAACTCCAGGAAATCCTATGGAGCGTTTGCCTTTAGATTGTCATAAATTGGAAATGGCATGAAGGCACACAACAAAAAGAAGAAAAGCATGGCAACACCTCCAGATACCAACTGCTCAATAGAAATTTGCCCATCACCCAGACTGGCTTCCCACTCCCAATTTAGGCATTGTAAGCTTGAAAATGGTTTCCAAATAGTCACAAAATATTCAAACCACTTATTTCAAATACCTATCCTATATTTTACATATTTTTGGAATCTGTTGAGCATTACAAGTCAGCCAGAAACTCTTGGGAATAGGACAGATAGATGTGAATATATTTAGCATATGGACAGTAGCTTCTAATCAATTCTCTCAGTGGCTTTGCATACATATTAAAGAAAAAGAGAGGGAATGTGCAACCATAGCAATTCAGGGAAAGGATGAGAAAAATTCACTCTGAATTAGAGACATTCATGACTTCTGATCTGCTGGAGCCCTCTGAATTGAGCTGTGAACTTATTTGATTTGTTTGTTTTGTTTTTAAATAAATTTTAACACAAAAATACAAGTAGAACACATTCAGAAAGAGAGAGAGAGAGAGAGAAATTGTGAAAGAAAGAAGAAAGGAATAAAAAGACATAATTAACACACCGTAGGGCTTTGACTTCCCTTCCAGTCCTGTAATGAAAAATAATGAAAAGAGAAAAGAGAGCATATACTATATTTTACCATTAAAGATCCACCAAAATAATCCTATTAAAATTACTAACAACCATAAACCATCTTTAGATTTCTTATTACTCAAAAACAAATCTATAAATGGTTTCCAGTCACACAACTCATCCCTTTACAAAGGGCATCAGTTGCTGTAGCTACAATTATTGTTGCTGGCATTTTATTTTATTTAGTAACATGTTGTTTTGTTCCTGCATTTTTAAATCCTCTTTGTGATTCCTTTGTTTAATATAAATATATTAGTTTCAGAATGTTTTGTAATAGACATCGTGCCACAGAGAAATAAACACAACTTGACTTGATATCAGTAGTTTCCAGTCTTTCACAAAAGTCTTCAATTGGATTATACTTTTGAACCCACATTACTTTGGCTGTGGGGAATAATTCAGCAACTTTAAAAATCTACTCTTTTGTTGTTGGTTCTTCCAGCCATTTGGGCTGCAGCTTCTTTTACTGAGTCAACTGACACCTCTTTCTCTATTAATTTACATTTTACTGGGCATTGTTGTCTTTTCTGTGGAGTTGTGTTATCAGATGAAATGTCCAAAGTAAGGTAGTCTCAGTTTAATTGTTTGGGTCCTAGCGGCAGTTTAGGCTTGATTTCTTCTAGAACAGTGGTTCCTATTTTTTATTATTTATTTTATTTATTTATATTCCGCTCTTCTCACCCCGAAAGGGACTCTGAGCGGATTACAGGTACACATACTAGCAGACAATCCCTGCCGTTTCCACATACACACATATAGATGAACAGAGGCAAACTCTGGCCACCAGGGGGAGCTGATGCACTCCTCATCTCTCAGCGTTCCCAGCGTCCCTTGTTGTTCTTTCCACATTCCTCAGCATTCCTGGAGTTCTTTAATGGCCTCATAATTCAGTCAAAATTTGCCTCCCCACTTAATGTGGTACTTTAATCTCCTACTTGACAGATGCAACTGTCTTTCAGGCTGCAAAGGTCGACAGCAGGGTACACTTAAAGGTCGAGCACCCACCTCGACCCGGGCAGGCCTCAAACTCATGACCTACTGGTCAGAGAGATCTTATGCAACTGACACTTAACCAGCTGCGCCACATTCCTAACCTGTGGTTGTGGACCACCAGCGGTCCGCAAGAACTAAATTACGATCCGCAGCCTTACCGTTACTACAAGAGTGGCTGGTCTTACAAAACCCTCTTATAGTACCAAAGCTTATTAAGTATGGTTTTCTGTGAGCAAGCAGATGGCAACTACTGGATCACATATGTCCTGTATCAGAAACTGGAGTTGATGTGGTCTATCCAAGGCAATTTTCTGAATCAGCACCCCAAATAACCAAACCGAATCTAAACTTGGCCAAAAACGGATTCGTAATCCTTTTGGTCTTAATATTAGAGAGTGGATCATGATCAAAATGGTACCTAGTCAACGTAGTCCATGGTCAAATGGTTCCTGGTCAAGTGGTTAAAAAGCTTGGGAACCAATGTTCTAAAACTGCAGACCATAGTATCAAAAAATGCTTTTCCAGTACCACATTTGAAATGTGATGATCTTTTTTCTAGTGCTCTTCACCTTCCAGTTTTCATATCTTTATATGAAAACTGGAAATACTCTGGTAATACTTTTGTATTTCAGTGCAATTCTATGGTCAACTTCCATCAGGAAGAGCTAGAGATTCCTTGAGAGGTGTTTCATCAGGTTAAAAATAGTGGGTATTTTTATTTGCAGTTTTCCCATTGTATTCTGAAGTGTGATTCCATATTATCTGATAGTTAGGTTTACCTGTTATATCAGTGCACCTAATGTCCCTATTTTCATCTCTGGAGCAAGAAAGGCACTATACTTGTTTTGCATCTCATTGCAAGAATACCCTATTCTTCACTGCAAATTTTCCATGACAAAATGCACCTAATAAATCATTCAGTCAGTATATCAATGTTTGTGCACTTAATCACTTCCCGTGGAAAACACACACGCACGCGCGCGCACACACACACACAAAAGTAATTAACCAGCAAATCCTGTGTAGATTAGGTATGCCTAATCCTAGGAAGACATTAGAAGTAAAGAAGATAGAGTGCCAAACATCCATCAATTTCAATGAGCTCATGAATTTAGGTGTGTCTAGCACTGTATAGTATTTGCTTGCTAATTACCCTCAGTTTCTCAATTAAGAGACTTGGGAGAGTTTACAGAAGGTATGTTTAATCCCTCTAGAACAGTGGTTCTCAATCTGTGGGTCCTCAGATGTTTTGGACTACAACTCCCATACATCCCGGCCAGTTTACCAGATATCAGGATTTCTGGGAATTGAAGGCCAAAACATCTGGGGACACACAGGTTGAGAATCACTGCTCTAGAATATTTACTTCTTCTGCACTAGTCCACTCATCCATAACAATTTCATTTTCTACACTGGTAATATTAGGAATGCCTCAAGATGGACAGCTCCTAGCAGTAGGAATTTAAAAAACCAATTTCTTTCCCTCCTGGTAGTTCTTTTTCATGGTAAGTAACAGAAAAAACAGTGACAAAACAAAGGTGGAATAATAATTTACCTTTCCTCCTCTTTTCCTCTTAAAAGTCTGAGAAAGAGGAAGGATTTATTTAGCAATTAAAACATTTTCAGGGATTTTCCTCTATCTCTGTATGTGTCCGCTTCTGATATTTCTCTCTGAGTTTCTGGATATCACCATTCAGTATGCATTTGCTTCAATGCAAATACTAAGACAAAGTTCTCCTAAATTCAGTTAATGTGTAATTGGACAACTCTTTTTTTAAAAAAAAAATTTTTATTATTATTTTAAAGAAGTAAATACAATACAGTCATAGAGGGAGAACAATATAAGATTATAGAAAAGTAGGAAAATAAAAAGATAGCAAAAATTATAAGATTATAGACCTGCAGAAAAGTCCCTAGTCCCAAAAAAGAAAAAGGGAACTAGTTTGAAAAATAAAAATAGAAATAAAGTAAAAATTAAAAAATTAAAAAGTTTTTGTGACTTCTATTCTTTTTCCAATCCTTTCTTGAATTCTTCATTTCCACTAAAATAAGCATTCTTTTATAATATTTTAAATCATAAAATTGTTTGATCTTTTGTTTTATGTCCATTCTTCCTCCATTTTGTCTTACCATTTTCCATCTCTAATTTTATTATAAAAAAGAAAGAAAAGAGAGATATGGAAATGTTAACGTTCTTTGTCCATGTATTTCTCTAATACTCTCCAATTTGTTCTATTCATTCCTTTTCCATTGTTCTCTTTGAGCCAGAATGTCAGTTCATCCATATCCTTAATATCCATTATTTTCTGCATCCACTGTATTCTTGAAAGGATATGGTCTTCTTTCCATTGCTTTGCAAAAATAATTCTTGCTGCCATAGTAAAAATACAAATAGTTTTTCTACATTATGGTCCTTAAAGATTTCTTCATCCAACATGCCTAATAGATAAAATTCTGGTTTCATTGGGAACTCAATATTTAAAACTTTTTACACTCCGTATGAATCATTTGCCAGTACTCTCTTGCTTGAATGCAAATACTAAGACAAAGTTCTCCTAAATTCAGTTAACTCTTGACCCTCAGATGTTTGTCTGAAGCTGCCATCATCCCCCTAGACCAGTGGTTCTCAACCTTTGGTTCTCCAGTTGTTTTGGACGTCAACTTCCAGAAATCCCAGCCAATTTTCTAGCTGTTAGGAATTTTGGGAGCTGAAGTCCATATAATCCAGTTTAATGCAGTTAATCTGCATTCTGAAACTGGATTATGTGGCAGTGTGGTTCTATCTTTAGTGCAGGGAACTCCAGCTAGCAGGTAGCTGTCCAGTTTCTTTTTTCAAGACACTTAAAAGAAGAGCCCCGACTACCTCTCTAGGATGAACCATTCTTACTGTCCAGACACTTCTTCTAAATTCAGTTGAAATCTGCCCTTCCTTTAACTTCAAACCATTAGACAAGATCCTAACTTTTGGAGCAGCAAATTACAAACTTGTCTCCTTTTCTGTTTGACAGCTCTTAAGATATAAGTGTGCAATCATGTCACCCTGGCATCTTCTCTTCAACAGGCTGAATATGTCAGTTTCCTCCAACATCTCCTCATATGTCTTGTTTACTGCACCTCTTATCATCCTTGTTGCCCTTCTCTCAGTATCTTCCAGTTTAGCCATATATTTCTTGAAATCTTTTGTATTCATGTCACAGAGCAGTGATTCTTAACCTGTGAGCCGCTGTCCACCAATGGGCCGTGAAGACAAAAATCTGGACTGCAAGCCTCCTTCCTCTTTATTTATTTTATTTTATTTCTGCTCCTTTACATACATACATACATACATACATACATACAGTACATACATACATACATACATACATATACACTTTATTTATATTCCGCTCTTCTCACCCCGAAGGGGACTCAGAGCGGATTACAGGTACACATACTTAGGAGACAATCCCTGCCGTTTTTCACATACACACAAATAGACGAACAGAGGCAAACTCTGGCCACCAGGGGGAGCTGACGTACTCATCTCTCAGCATTCCCAGCGTCCCTTGTTGTTTCTTCCACATTCCTCAGCATTCCTGGAGTTCTTTAGTGGCCTCATAATTCAGTCAAAATTTGCTCCTTTGCAACATCTGCCACTCCTTCCGTGTCACTGATCAGCCCCAACCTGTTGGATAGACCACATCAGCTCTATATCATTAAATGTGGTTTTCTGTGGGTCAGCAGATGGAAACTACTGGATGGCATATGTTCTGTATTAGAAACTAGAGCTGATGTGGTCTATCCAGTGCATTTTTTTTTGAATTAGCACCCCCAAATAACCAAACCAAATCTAAAGTTGATCACAACATGATTCGTAACTCATTTGGTACTAATGTTGGAGAGTGGTCCCTAGTCAAAGTGGCTCCTGGTTAAAAAAAAGGTTGGGAACCACTGTCATAGAGTAATATATTTCATCCTTCGTGTAATGCATTCCTTAATCATTTTTTAATATTCCATTTATCATTTTGCCACTACTTTCATGATAATCAAGATTTTACTAGCCCAAATCAATTATATTAGCATTCTGTGAGAAGAAGAGAACAATGATGATGATGATGATGATGATGATGATGATTAGGCAAAATGTATAATGACCTTTCCCTCAAATGGCTTACCAAAATGAAAAGCATCCATACCAGCATGAGTCACAATGTTTTTACAGTCCTTTTTTCCAAACAGGAGTGAGTCTGCCTCTCTGAAAATATAAAATTCTTATTATTGAATTTTTACTACAAGGACAATATAGTGTAAAAGTCACCATAAATTTTTTCAGTCTGAAAAATTGCACATATCCTCAGCATCATTTAAGATGTTTTAAGCTCCTAAGTAGCTTGAGCCCCAGTCCATCTATGGGGAAGATCATCTCATTCACAGTCCAAGTTATAGGCTTTTTAATTAGCAAATTAAAACATATGTCCCTTTTTCTAAAAAATTCCAATTCTCTCCCAAATCTGTTGTTTTCTGACATTGTCTCACAATTTGTATCTGTGTGATTAACGCCAAATTGCACTGCTGCTCCATGAACAATCCAATTAATTCCAAGAGAAGAACAGCTCCTACAGCTTTAGAGGAGAAAATAATTGAGCCTCATTTACTCATGATAGGTTTATTGTTCATGACATAGTGGCAACAATTATAGCTTCACTGTAAATATATAGCAACAGAACACATGCTGAGTCTCATCTTCCCTTTTACCTGCCAGTATTTCAGTTTGTCGGCTGAATCTAACCAGCCCTGAATTAATTGTCCCATTAACATTTTACGATGTTCTCATACTGTTCGGAATCTGTGAAAAGTAGATCGCCACTTCAGATACAACTGCTGAAATAATAAAAAGCATTTCTTTAGCATACTATAACCAACTTTTTATGTCCAGATGACCTTGAACCAATATGATATGGTAGGCTTCTGATTGTTGCTGTTATGTGCCTTCAAGTTGACTGCAGAATATGGACATCTTATACTAGGGTTTTCTTGGCAAGATCTCGTCTAAAACTGAGAGACTATGACTTTCCCAAAATCACCCAGTAATTTTTTTGTGACTGAGTAAGGATTTGAACACTGATGTTCCAGAATTCTTACCTAATATTCAACCCATTTATCCATGTTAACTTTTCAACATTACAGCATCTTTGTTAAATGAATTAACAGAGCAATGGCTCCATTGCCATTGTTATAATTTGATTATCACTACAAAAATATTCAATCTCAGAAGTATTTGTGGGATTCTCTATGTGTCTCCAGTGTAATTGTATGACCCCCCCCCCATCTATACTGCCATATAATGCAGTCTGAAACTACATTATATGGTCAGTGTAGACTCACATAAAGCAGGTCAATGCAGTTAAACTGCATTACATGAGTCTATACTTTTTTCATGTCAGGAGCAATTTGAGAAATAGCAAGTCACTTCTAGTGTGAGAGGACTGGCCATATGCAAGGACGTTGCCAAGAGGACATCAGGATGTTTGATGTTTTTATCATCTTTGTGGGAGGATTCTCTCATGTCCCCGTATGGGGAGCTGGAGCTGACAGAGGGAGCTCAACCGCTCTCCCTGGTTTTGAACTGCTGACCAGTTTCAAACTACATTATATGGCAGCATTGATAAAGTCTAGTCAAAATGTAGGGTTCACTATTTAACACAGTTTCAGGTATCCATAATCATCATCATCAACAACAACAACAGCAGAAGCATCATAATCATCATACTTTATTTGTATTCTGCCCTATCTCCCTGAGGGGACGCAGAGCAGATTCCAACATACTGTATGCAGAGACATAAGACAAACATTCAGTCCATCGAAACAATGAAACACACACACAGAGACAAAGGTGTGAAACACACACAGAGAAACACTGCTTTCATCTTCAGCTCAAGGGGGGGTGCTCATCTCTGGCTCTGGGGATAGTGCTCATCTCCATTTCTAAACCGAAGAGCCTGTGTTGTGTCATGAATGACTTTTCAATTACTTTAAAGCATAGGTTCATTTTATTGCAATTTCCAGTGTGAGAGGGTATATCAGATTACAGAAAAAGCATTTAGACAAATAATGACATTAGACATACAGATTCTATGCAACTACATTGAATTTACAATTACATTGGTTAACAAACAAACAAAGGGGAATTACATTTTCACTCAACATTCACACCACATGTACATGCATTCATTCTCACGCACCCAAATATTAATATATCCTTCTCTCCCTCCTTGGAGAAGCACCTGTTAGGCCAGACCCTGCTTTCCTGCAGCCTGCCAACACATAGTTCCAAAACTTCCATAACACCATAACTTCAAAACTCCAAAATGCATCCTTTCCCTAAGCACAATGCCAAGGACCAGATCTCTGTTTTCCATACAGCAGAACCAGACTCCTTGCACAAAATCTAAGACTCCAAAAGCACACTTCCTCCTCTTCCCTTGAGAAAGAAGCCCCAAATTGTACACAATCATGCTTTCCCATATCATATCTGACACTCTCTGAATACACCATCTCTGTCCTTCCCATGGACCAGAGAGGCGGGTGGAACAGACTTCTGAGGTCTGCCACACTTGAGCATTATTAGACTGAGCCTTTTATAGGAATATTCTGTTGATATCATCCCAAAGTTGTAAATGAATGATAGACGTCTTCCATCCTGGATCCATCTCAGTTTCCTGACCAGATGTTGGCTCTCCTTGATTGGTGTTGACAAACACAAGTCTTGTGTTGACTTCCTTCTTAACATTGTAAACATGTATTTCATCACGGCCCCGTTCTTATCAGAGTTTACTTTTCAGTTCTTTTCAGTAGGTCCTAATCACAGTTCAGGAGTTAGTCATTGCAGGCCTTAATATTTTACTGGTGCTTCCAAAAGTATTAACTCATCCATACATCCTTCCATTCTTCCATTCATAACCACACATCACATTAAATTACATCCAGTGCTTTCCAGAGCTTCTTCACAGACAAGATACTAAGCCTCCGCCGGGACCTTCCAGCCACGGTTGACACAGTAAGAGAACTTGAGACCCCGTGGCCCTCCGCCGGGCCCACCCTCGACCGGTTTCGGCCACTGGACGCAGATGCTGTTGATAAGATAGTGGCTGCAACTCGGCCTACCACCTGCTCCCTCGACCCGTGCCCCTCCTGGCTTGTTAGATCGTGCCTGGAGGGGTTACGTGGGCCTCTGTTGAACATCGTAAACAGCAAGGAGTCTTTCCAGAGTGCTTAAAAGAGGCGGTGGTAGCTCCATTACTGAAGAAACCGTCACTAGACCCGGCGGTTCCCTCCAACTACCGATCAGTGTCGAACCTTTCGTACCTGGGGAAGGTAGTTGAGAGGGCAGTAATGGAGCAGTTGCAGTCCTTCTTAGATGATGCAACATGGCTAGACCCCTTCCAGTCCGGCTTCCGTTCGGGACACGGGATGGAGACGGTTCTGGTCTCCATCACAGATCAACTCCGCTGCCAGCTCGACCAAGGCGGGTCTGCGCTGCTCGTGTTATTGGACCTCACGGCAGCGTTTGACACGGTCGACCACAATCTATTGATCCACCGCCTGGCCGTGGCTGGAGTGAGGGGACAGCCCTTAAATGGCTGACCTCCTTCCTCCACCAGCGGTCTCAGCGTGTGAGGAGGCGAGGTGGTCTCCGAGGGCTCCCCACTACTCTGTGGGGTCCCCAGGGGCCATTCTCTCCCCTCTGTTATTTAACATCTACATGCAGCCGCTTGCACAGCTGGTGCGGAGTTATGGGCTGGAGTGTCACCAGTACGCTGGCGACACCCAGCTCATTCTGAGGATGGAGGGCAGGCCGGGTTCTGTCCCCCGATAATTTCCAACACTGCCTCGAAGCCGTTACTGGATGGCTGCGAGCCAGTAGGTTGAGGGTGAATCCGGCGAAGACGGAGATCTTGTGGCTGGGTCGCCCGGTGATGTTAATGTCCAGCTTCCGAGCCTGGGCCGGTGCGGTAAAGAGCCTGGGGTCCATTTGGACTCCCAGCTGACCATGGAGGCCCAGGTCTCTGCGGTCAGCAAGATCGCTTTTTCACCTGCGACAGGCAAGGAGGCTGGCCCCCTATCTCTCCCGGAACGATCTGGCCACGGTGATCCAAGCCACTGTCATCTCAAGGCTGGATTACTGCAACGTGCTCTACGTTGGCCTTCCTCTGTCGGTGACCCGGAAGCTCAGGCTAGTGCAGAACACTGCCGCCTGGCTCCTGTCTGGCACGCCAGCTGGCGCCCACATAACACCTGTTTTGCAGGATCTGCACTGGCTGCCAATTGAGCACCGGATCACCTTCAAAGTGTTGGTCCTCACCTTTAAGGCCTTACACGGCCTGGGGCCAGCGTATTTGAGGGACCGTCTCACCCCATATTGCCCTCCGAGATCACTTCGGTCTGAGGACTCCAATCTCCTGGAGATACCTTCAGCTAAACTCGCAAGGCTAACTGCTAGCTGCCGGAGGGCGTTCTCTGTCATAGCACCTACGCTGTGGAACGCCCTCCCGGCCGGAACTCGGGCTATGAAGGACTTGCTCCCGTTTAGACGGGCCTGTAAAACATACCTGTTTAAGCAGGCCTTTGGTGAGTAAGTCCTGCCCATGCCCCGCCATCTATTCGTTCTTCTGAGGATGATGTGCTGTTCATTGTTTTAACTGTGTTATTAATTACTGTACTGCTGTTGTTTTAATTGTTTTTAACTGCTTATTGCCTGTATTTTACTGTGCCCTTCGGCTCCTGTAAGCCGCCGCGAGCCTCAGGGAGTCGGCGGCATAGAAGCCCGAATAATAAATAAAATAAATAAATAAAAATATTTGTCAAATCTGCACATTACATTTCTTATTATAGTTGCCCATAGACGCCTCCAAGGTCATGTGATTGGCATGACTGTATGGAGCACCATTTATCTTCCTGCTGAGTCGGTACCTATTGATGTACTCAAATTTTCATGTTTTCAAAATGCCAGGTTGGCAAGAGCTGGGGCTAACAGGAGAAGCTCGCCCCATCCCAGAGATTCAAACCACCAACCTATTGGTTAGCAAGTTCAATAGCTCAACTATTTAATCCGTTGCACCGCCCCCCCCCCCCCCCAAGACCCTCAAGAGTCTTAGAACTTGTCCCCTGCAGAAACAGGGGTCATGCTGTACCTCATCATAGTATGTCTGTCTGGACATCCTCACTCAGTTAGAGTTAGGATTAGTATTTAAGACCCCATCTACATTGCCATTATAACACAGATTGAACTGGATTATATGAGTCTTCACTGACCGTATAATGCAATTCAATCTGTATTGTATTGGTAATGTAGATGAGACCTAAGGACAGTTCTAAATGGAGAAGTTTATAGCTGAAGAAGAAGAAGCAGACAGGGACTATAAACGCTCCGAGCAACACCAGGACAATAGGAGAAAGGACAGAAGGTGAAGGACTGCATCATAAGGAAATGTTACTATAGATTTACAGGGTTTATATAGATAGGTTAAAGCCCGAGCTAGCTTTCTCTTCATAGACTTGCTTTGTGTTCATAATCATTATATACACCTAAATTCTGTCCTTGATCTCATTGCAACAAAAGAAAAATGCCATTATAAATCTGCCAGGCTTTTAAGGAGACAGTAGAGCTTTTACTGTTTAAAGTAAACAGAATTCTTTTTTCCAGTACTGCCTATCCAACTGGGCCAACCCTTGTAGCTATTGTTGTAACCCGCCTCGGGCCGTAAGGAGAGGCGGGTAAGATATAAAATTACTATTCTCTCTCGGCATTACTTCGCGAACGAAGATTCAGGAAGGACTCATCCCACACTTTTTACAAGCACGTTGATGAATAAAAAGGCCAATCTGAGATAGGCAAGTTCGATTGCAGAAAGCACAGCAGAAAGTCTCCTTGGGTGATGTTGTTTCCAAGTTGCGGTTCTTTCTGTGTTGTCGTTTCTCTTCGAGACCCATTCGGCATGCCTTCTCGAAAGAGGCCGCAGCATTGTGGATAGTGCATCTCCATGCCTCCCGATGTGAGGCCAGGGTGGACCATTGTTGGTGATCAATCTGGCCGAGCCTGAGATGTTGTTTCAGGGAGTCCTTATATCTCTTTTTTGGGGCACCTCTCTTGCGCTGACCCGTGGCGAGTTCACCGTACAGTAGTATCTTTGGGTGGCGGTGGTCCTCCATTCTAGAGACGTGCCCTGCCCAGCGCAGCTGTGTTCTCAATAACATGGCCTCAATGCTGGTGATCCCTGCTTGCTCAAGGGCAGCGTGTATCAAACAAGTCACACGACTTAGATATAAACGTTCTCTATTTCATATTCATGTAATACACAGTCATGGGATATACAGATGTATCATATACACTCGGGTACGTCTGTTTACGTCGGGATGACCACTAGATCGTTACGCCAACGTTTCATTGAACACAGAAGTAGGATAAACACAGGGAACACTGATCTACCGTTCTACATGCATTGCCATCAGCATAAGCATCACCCTGACTCACTGCGCGTTAGGGTACTGGATAAAATAGAACCACACTCGCATACTGACCCCTTTAAGGCCCTTTGCAAACTTGAAAGACTATGGATAATCCGATTAAATTCAGAAATTCCAAATGGGTTAAACGAGGTAATCAGTGTTCAATCACTAATTACCTAATTGTCTCACCTGAATTACTTTATAACACTCTCCTGATCCTTCCTTTCTTACCTTTATGGTCACCTTACTGCCTGAGTAAGGTTAAGCCTGAACGCTTCGCTGAATGGTATGTTACCTTTAATGCATATAATTGTTGGGTTTTGTCTGTAGACTACTATAATATATTGTTATACCTATATGATATTTTCCTTTAGATATTTGGACTATGGAAACACCATTTATGGCCTTGAGAAAGCCCCGCCCGGGGGCGAAACGGGGGAGTGGCCCCGAAAAGTTTGGCATCGCCAGCCCGTCGGCCAATTTTTGAACTTATTATTTGGAGCATATTTCTGCCTCCTCTGTCCTTGTATCACCAGCTGTTTGGACTCCACGGCTCATGGGAGCCTGCATATTTGATCCCTCGGACTGTCTTTATATTTACTTTGGGGAGTTGCGCTTTTGATATATTTGTTTGATATATTCTACTTATACTGATACATTGTATGTGTTACGCCTGCCCCTCGCAAATCTTGTATATGACGTACCCGAGTGTATATGATACATCTGTATATCCCATGACTGTGTATTACATGAATATGAAATAGAGAACGTTTATATCTAAGTCGTGTGACTTGTTTGATACATGTGTTAACCCAAGACTCAGTGAATTAGATTGCTCAAGGGCAGCAACATTCGTTAAATAGTCGGTCCAATGTATATTTAGGATTGTGTGAAGACAGTGCCAATGAAAGGAGTCGTAGGTGTTGGCGATAGGTGAGCCATGTTTCAGACCCATAGAGGAGAATAGACAGTATGATAGCTCTGTACACACTGATTTTGGTGCTTTGCCTCAGGTGCTTGTTGCTCCAGACTCTTTTGTGAAGCCTTCCGAATGCACTATATGCCTTTGATAATCTGTGATCTATCTCTTTGTCAATCTTGGCGTCTGAAGAGATGATGCTTCCCAGGTAGGTGAACTGCTGAATGGACTTAAGCACAGATGTGCCTATGCTGATGTGAGGATGATGGTGTTCTTCCTGTGGTGCGGGCTGGTAGAGGACTTCTGTTTTCTTCAGGCTTACTTCCAGCCCAAACAGCTCTGCAGCTGTTGCAAAGCAGGATGTGAGGCGCTGCAGAGCTGCTTCTGAATGGGCGACAAGGGCAGCATCATCAGCAAAAAGCAGCTCGTGGACTAGATAGTTTAGAGTCTTGGTGCGAGCCCTCAGACGGCTTAAGTTGAACAAGCTGCCATCAGTACCATAGCGTATATATATATGCCGTCTTCTTCTTGTAGGTCTGCCGTAGCTCTTTGGAGCATCATGCTGAAGAAGATTGTAAATAGGGTTGGTGCAAGAACACAACCTTGTTTCACTCCATTTGTTATTAGAAAAGGCTCCGAGAGAGCATCGCCCTATTATTATTATTATTATTATTATTTGAAATACAACAAAATTATTACACAGCAAACAAGATAACTATTCTAGTTGTTGTATCTGTCACACGTCGTACACTTCCCAAGTGTCTAGGACTATGTGATATATTGGCAACTAATGTGTGCTGATCCAAGTAGCGTGCCTTTTGCAACTGACAGGTGGTAATTCTGTCAGTGCCAATTGTTTTCAAGTGTTGGTCAAGGTCTTTAGGCAGAGCACCCAGTGTGCCAATCACCACTGGGACCATCTTTATGGGTTTGTGCCAGAGTCTTTGCAGTTCAATTTTTAAATCGTTGTATCGTGTTGTTGTTCAGTTTCAGTTTCAGTTTCTCACTTGTTAATCGCCCTCCATTAAAATGCTCCAGGCGATTTACATAAAACAATTTGCATAAAAACATTACAACAAATACCAAATAGACTGCATTAAACATTTAAAAACTCTGCTAAAAAGCCAGGTCTTGAGTGCCTGAGCAAAGGGTCGCACGTCGCGCATGGCCCTCAAGTGGGGAGGCCAGGAGTTCCACAAGACAGGGGCAGAAATGGAGAAGGCCCTACGTCTCGTGCTCTCGAAACATACTTCCCTGGGGCCTGGAACATACAGTAAGTTTAGTTGGAGGAGTCGTGGTGACCATTGGCGGCGAAGAGGGGAGAGGCAGTCTCTGAGATATGCTGACCCCTGACCATAAAGCGCCTTAAAGGTCAGAACCAACAACTTAAACAGGGCCCGGAATTCAGTTGGAAGCCAGTGCAAGTGTAACAGAGTTGGAGTTATGTAGCAACTCAGAGGTGTTTTTGCAAGTAGCCTGTTGTTGTTGTTGTTGTTGTTGCTAATAATAATAATAATTGTGGTTGTTGCTAATAATGCTTGTTAATAGTTAAGCTTGGGGTTTAGCTGCAGTTTGTCTCCTGGGGAAAATATTTCAACATTTCTTGTGTAGGTCTATATGTCTCTAAGTTGGTTGTTGAGTTATGACCAGATGCATTTCATGAAGTTTTCTTAGGCAAGGGGTGGTCAGGGGTAGTTTTGCCAATTCCAGAAGCAGAGCACATAAACCTTTCCACTGAATCCAAGGCTGGTCCAAAGTAGCAAGGCTCCAGATCATCCTGGATTTAGGTGGTCGTGTAATTGAGGTCATGTAATGGCAGTGGCATGCCTTGCCAAGGCATTCTAGGGTGAATCTACACTGTAAAATTAATGGAGCTTGACACACTTTAACTGCAATGACGCAACACTTTGGAACCCGGGAATTTGTAGTTTGATGAGGTACCAACACCATTTGGCAGAAAAGACTAAAGACCTTGTATAGCTCTCCTCATTCTCTAACATTGAAGTGCTGTTAGACTACAGCAGGGCTGTCCAACTGGCGGCCCCAGGGCCGTATACGGCCCCCCAGCCCCTTCCCCACGGCCCCCTACCCTCCTGCAAGATATCTGCCTTTTAAGATTTTTTTTAAAAAAATTTAAAATATTTTTTTGGAATATTTCTTTGGAATATTTTTCGGAATATTTTTTTATTTATTTATTTTCGCGCGGGGGGGGTGAGGGGCGGGCAGGGAGGAGGAGCAGGCTCTCTTCCTCCTCCTCCTACTTCCCTCCCTCCCCCCTCTCTCTTTCCCTCCCTCCTTCTTTCTCTCTTTCCCCCTTTCATTCCTTCCCCCTTCCACCTCCTGAAGGAAAGAGGGAAGGAGAGAGAGAGAGTGCACGAGCGAGAGGGGGTGTGGCCAGAGCGAAAAAGGGGCGGGGCCGAGTTCGGAGCATGGGGGGGTGCTCATTCATTCCCTTTCCGGCTTCCTCCTCTCCTGAGGCTTCGTGCCAAGTTTGGTCCTGATCCATCATTATTTGAGTCCACAGTGCTCTCTGGATGGAGGAGAACTACAACTCCCAAACTCAAGGTTCAGTACTTTCTGTTGCTCTCATGAGAGTTTAGGTTTGATTCAACATGGCTGAGGAATGCTTTGATTGTGTTTTCCCTTATGGCAGAAGGAGGTAGGACTGGATGGCCCTTGGAGGTCTCCTATTCTAGGAACCCATTGTAATTATTATTATTATTATTATTATTATTATTATTATCATCAGAGGCTGAATGGCCATCTGTGAGGAATGCTTTGATTGTGTTTTCCCTTATGGCAGAAGGAGATTGGACTGATGGCCCTTGGAGGTCTCCTATTCTAGGAACCCATTGTAATTATTATTATTATTATATTATTATTATTATTATTATCAGAGGCTGAATGGCCATCTGTGAGGAATGCTTTGATTGTGTTTTCCCCTTATGGCAGAAGGAGATTGGACTGGATGGCCCTTGCAGGTCTCCTATTCTAGGAACCCATTGTAATTATTATTATTATTATTATTATTATTATTATCATCAGAGGCTGAATGGCCATCTGTGAGGAATGCTTTGATTGTGTTTTCCCCTTATGGCAGAAGGAGGTAGGACTGGATGGCCCTGGATGGCCCTTGGAGGTCTCCTACTCCAGGAACCTGTTGTTGTTGTTATTATTATTATTATTAGCAGAGGCAGAATGAATATTATGCCTTATCATTCAGGGTTATAGGCCTGTGTGGAAGGGCCCTGGCTTCTTATTTGACTTCCTTTCCACACATCTGAATAAAATCCCATGTTGCTTGCTTTAAACCAGATTATATGAGTGTGGACTCTGATAATCCAGTTCAAAGCAGGTATTCTGGGTTATATGGCTGTGTGGAAGGGCCCTGAATCCACACTGCAATATAATCCAGTTCAAAGCAGGTTTTGTGGGGTTTCCTGCCTGGATATTCTGGGTCATATGGCTGTGTGAAGGGCCCTGAGTCCACACTGCAATATAATCCAGTTCAAAGCAGGTTTTGTGGGGTTTCCTGCCTGGATATTCTGGGTTATATGGCTGTGTGGAAGGGCCCTGAATCCACACTGCAATATAATCCAGTTCAAAGCAGGTTTTGTGGGGTTTCCTGCCTGGATATTCTGGGTCATATGGCTGTGTGAAGGGCCCTGAGTCCACACTGCAATATAATCCAGTTCAAAGCAGGTTTTGTGGGGTTTCCTGCCTGGATATTCTGGGTCATATGGCTGTGTGAAGGGCCCTGAGTCCACACTGCAATATAATCCAGTTCAAAGCAGGTTTTGTGGGGTTTCCTGCCTGGATATTCTGGGTTATATGGCTGTGTGGAAGGGCCCTGAATCCACACTGCAATATAATCCAGTTCAAAGCAGGTTTTGTGGGGTTTCCTGCCTGGATATTCTGGGTCATATGGCTGTGTGAAGGGCCCTGAATCCACACTGCAATATAATCCAGTTCAAAGCAGGTTTTGTGGGGTTTCCTGCCTGGATATTCTGAGTTATATGGCTGTGTGAAGGGCCCTGAATCCACACTGCAATATAATCCAGTTCAAAGCAGGGACTGGGACTTGAGACTGGGATTTTGGTGTTCATCTCTATCTCCAAGTCAAAGCCCCGGTGTCCTCCACAGACACCTCCAAGGCGGGAGAGGGCGGAGCCGGGAGGGGCGGGGCAGGGGTGGAGCCAGGGAGGGGCGGCGCCTGGGTGGAGCCGGGGGGGGGCGGAGCCTGGGTGGAGCCGGGAGGGGCGGAGCCTGGGCGGAGCCGGGGAGGCGGGGCAGGGGTGGAGCCAGGGAGGGGCGGAGCCTGGGCGGAGCCGGGGGGGGGCGGAGCCTGGGCGGAGCCGGGAGGGGCGGGGCAGGGGTGGAGCCAGGGAGGGGCGGAGCCTGGGCGGAGCCGGGGAGGGGGCGGAGCCTGGGCGGAGCCGGGGAGGGGGCGGGGCAGGGGTGGAGCCGGGGAGGGGCGGAGCCGGGGCGGAGGCAGACCCTTCGGCCCCCCAGGTCATCAGTAACTGGAATTCCGGCCACAGGTCCGGTAGAAGTTGGACAGCCCTGGACTACAGCAATTCTTCAGTGTAGATGCAGCACTAGGTTTTCTCTGTTATCCCTCCATTGGCAACCAAAACACTTTTTACTAATGTAGTCATTGAACAATAGACTGACTGCTAAGAAAGGAGTATGTTTGAAATATGCATTGCAATTGCTTTTTTAAAAATTCAGTAGTGCTTTAACACTAATTGCATAATATTGGTTTTTGGTTTTTTTGTTTCATCTGCACCCGCTTTATCTTTTTTGTATCTTTTTCAATTGTATATGTAGCCATTGGTCTTAGTTCTGGGAGACAGATGGGCATTAGTCAAATAAATGAAAAAGAAATGAAATAAACATATGATTGTGGCCTGGAAAGATAAGGCTTTTGATTCAGGAGGCTCATGAGCTCCGGTGACTGAAGTGGAGGGTACTTCAGATCCATCACAAAAATTGTATTCTTTTTTTAATTTCCTCATCTCTGAGCAATTTCAACTGAAGAATGAAAATCTGTTTCTTTTGCTTGATTTCTTTAAAATCTTCTCTGCCCCACCAGGCTAGTTTGGACATTCCAAGATGTGCGAGTCAGGGCCTTGCATTTCCTTTTTTTACATTTCAGGGATAATATGCCAAATAATGATGTATGCATTTTCTAGGGAGGTAGATAAGTTCCACATAATGAATGTATCACTCTGCAGAAGATACCTGAGTTTTGCTCGGCCTATTAGCAGAGATACACACAAAAGCACACGACACTCAAACAGCATATATTCTTTTTAGTGCCTCTTTGAATGCCCCAGCTTGCCTCCAGAACATTGTGATTTTCCATTTTGTTCAATAACAATCATGAATTCCCAACTGGGTAGAAATGGAAAAGGCTAATTGCTTGCCAAGGATCTCTGGTATTGCTTCCCAGACCACAGCAAATGTCATATAGGATTGGAGAAGGAATGTACTATAAAGACAAATGTAGGGGAAAGTAGGATATTGTTACATCTTTTCCCCTGACTGATACCCTCTTGCTGTTTTGGATTAAAGGTCCCATTATCCGAAGTCCATGCTGGCTATGATCATAGGAGTTGTAGTCTAACTCAAACCCCATCTAAACTGCCATGTAATCCAGTTTCTGGATCAAGATTATCTGTTTTGAACTGGATTATATGGCAGTGTATTACAATGATGATTATGTTTATTTTTACCCTGCTTTTCCTCTCCACAAAGAGACTCCAAGCGGCTCAGGCAGACTCATACAATCCAGTTTAAATCAGATAATCTGAATTCAAAAACTGGATTACATGGCAGTATAGATCCAGCTTCATCTGGAAGGCATCAGGTTGGGGACTGCTTCTCCTAAATGATTATTACAACTATTATTATAATTATAACTATTGTAATTATTGCAGCCACAAGATCGGGTGTATAAAATAAAGGGAAATACTCAAGCTGCTTTTCTTTGTTTCTTCTCATTTGTTATACATTCTTTATTGTATTATCCACAAAGAAACCTATTCATTGGGCCAAAGTTCCCCCTTCCTGAATGAATTCAGCCAAGGATATTCCTTTATGTCCATCCCAGATGAGCATCTTGCTAATCTCACAATGTTTGCCTTGAATATAGCCTTCATAAGAACTGGAGAGGACTCAAAAGCACAGCAGAGCCTGGAAGATCTGGGAAATATTGTGATAGATTTATTCTCTTGGGATCTCACCTAGCCATAAACTCATTAATATTTTTATTTACCTATTTATTTATAACATTTATATTTCGCTCTTCTTACCCCAAAGGGGACTCAGGGCAGATAATGGAATACATGCACAGCAAACATTCAATGCCATTAAACAGACAGGACAGACAATAGATAGAGGCATTTTTTCCCAACTTTGGCATTCTAGAATTTGTACTCAATTCTGGCCATGGGGGATGCTGTCACTTCATCTTCTATGATGAAGAGCCTTGATCATAGACTTCCTCCTTCCTTTGATCACCGGCCTTTTTCTGGTATTTCCTTAAGGTGCCATCAAATACCTCCCTGCTTAAGCAGTGGCTAATTACTCGACTCACAATTCACAGCTGTTTTCAAACTGCTTAGATGGACAATAAGCTGGGCTGAAGGTCAGGTGCTCACCCTGAGCTGGGCTTCGAACTGGCAACATTTCATTGGTAAGATCTATTGCTGCTAGTGATTAACCAGCTGTGCTAAAGCCTGGCCCACTTCCAATGATTTAGATCAGTACTTCTTAAACTCTAGTCCCCAGGTGTATTGGACTTCAACTTCAGAAGCCTCGGCTGCTTTGGTTAACAAATCAGGGATCCTGGGACCTAGAAACTAAAATATCTGGAGGGCTAGAGTTTGGGAAACACTGTTTTAGATTATGGTTTAGAGCCCTGGGGGGGGGGGTCGTGAGGGGGTGCCTGAGGGGTCACCAAAGACAATCAGAAAACACAGTTTTTTGTGTTGGTCATGGGGGTTCTGTGTGGGAAATTTGGCCCAATTCTATCGTTGATGGTGTTCAGAATGCTCTGATTGTAGATGAACTATAAATCCCAACAACTACAACTCCCAAATGTCAAGGTCCCCATACTCGACCAGTGTTCATATTTGAGCATATTGAGTATCCATGCCAAGTTTGATCCAGTTCCATCCTTGCTTGAGTCCACAGTGCTCTCTGGATATAGGTGAACTACAACTCTAAAACTCAAAGTCAGTGCCCACCAAACCCTTCCAATATTTTCTGTTGGTCATGGGAGTTCATTGTGCCAAACTTGGTTCAATTCCATCATTGGTGGAGTTCAGAATGCTCTTTGATTACAGGTTAACTCTAAATCCCAGCAACTACTCCCAAATGACAAAATCAATCCCCTCTCCCAACCCCACCAGTATTCAAATTTTGGGCATATTGGGTATTTGTGACATATTTGGTCCAGTGAATGAAAATACATCCTGCATATCAGATATTTACATTATGATCCATAACAGTAGCAAAATTACAGTTATGAAGTAGCAACAAAAATAATGTTATGGTTGGGGGTCACCACATCAAACTGCATTAAGGGGTCACGGCATCAGGAAGGTTGAGAAACACTGGTTTAGAGAGTGTCTGGCTATACTTTCAATGCAAACTGTTCTTTCACTAATGAAAAACTGAGATAGAGTGGCTGTCCATTGTAAAGTTGGAAATTCAACAACCTCCAGCATTTAAAGGGTTTAAGATGCCTTAACAGAGAGCAGCAAAGTAAGTTTTCAGTAGCTCAGTAATTCTCCTAATCTCTTACCTGTTATCATAATATTTCTCTGAAGGATCTTGCCATCTCTCCTCTTGCCATCTTGCCATCACCCTCATGTTCTTTCATGAAACTAGATTCCATCTGTGATAGCTCACCTTCCTTATCTTCACTGAGCTTCTTATAGTAAAGCCTGTATTTTTTTCCTTTATGCATTGGTGTCTTTGCTACTTTATCAGAATACCTGTCCACTCCCCATATTCACTCTCCATCTTGTGACAGGCACAATGAGTCCTTGGCAATTAGGGAGAAAAATTATTTCATCTTGAGGAGGGGCATAAGAGCTGGTCCCCATTCTTGGGGTAGACATAGTTATGTTATTCTATATACTTATAGCGTACAGTGAAAAAGATATGAGCTCTCTAAAATAAATGATGAACACACCCTCTCTCTCCCGCACTATTGATCATCAGAGTGAAGCCTGAAGGGGAAGAAAAGGTACCTCCATCTTGCCTTCTGAGATTCCATCTCCTCAGGGCCCCTCCCCCGGCACCAACTGCTGCTCTAGGCCAGAGTGAAGCCTGAAGGGGAAGAATAGGCACCTCCATCTTGCCTTCTGAGATTCCATCTCCTCAGGGCCCCTCCCTCGGCACCAACTGCTGCTCTAGGCCAGAGTGAAGCCTGAAGGGGAAGAAAAGGCACCTCCATCATGCCTTCTGAGATTCCATCTCCTCAGGGCCCCTCCCCGGCACCAACTGCTGCTCTAGGCCAGAGTGAAGCCTGAAGGGGAAGAAAAGGTACCTCCATCTTGCCTTCTGAGATTCCATCTCCTCAGGGCCCCTCCCCGCACCAACTGCTGCTCTAGGCCAGAGTGAAGCCTGAAGGGGAAGAAAAGGCACCTCCATCTTGCCTTCTGAGATTCCATCACCTCAGGGCACCAAATTCCAAGATGGTGCCGGTGTGTGGAAGCACTGCAGATGAGCTCCAGCCGAAGCTGCCAGAGCTGGAGGCCACACCGACCTCCAGCCCAGGGGTTAACCCCACTTGGAAGGGGTTGACCTCCAGCTTGAAACTGCTGTCGCAGGTCCCCCAGAACCCCCAGAACCTCGGTGGGGAGAGCACTGACATTTTTCAAACTCCATCGGGTGCACCTGCCGGAGCGGTCTGGACTCCACCCCACCCATCATCTTGCCAGAAGATCTGTGGAGGACCTCACAGGGGCATACCTGCCTCTCCCTGGTATGATCTGCCAGCAATACAATCTGCTGGCCTCCCAGCTTAGAAGGTTGGGCGATATGCTATCAGCCTTCTCCAGCTCCAGCCACCAACCCTCAGAGGCACTAAACATCTCCCAGACTCTGGCATGTACATTACTGGGCCCAGATATGCCTAGCATTGACCATCAGAGCCTGCCAGAGCATCTGCAGCCCTCTGGCGCTCCATCAGAGGATCTAAACATCTCCCAGATCCTGGCAAAGGCCCCAGGGGAACGGCCCAGGCGCCGCGCTCGTCGCCTCCCAGCGGATCTGCCGTCCCTGATTGAGCGCCAACACCCTACGTTACTGGACAATAACCAAAAGAGGCTAAAAAAGAATCGACCGGGTCAGGCCAGACGAAGACGGGCCCAGATGAGGCCCAGCCGAGCCACCGGCTCACTACACCAGCCATCATCCCCAAAAACGGCTCAGTCTAGAGTCCCTGTGGATACCAGTATCCTAGGACACGTGGAAACCACAAATAACGGAGGCCCGGCCCTCAACTTTAGGCCCCAACGTCTGGCCCCTGTTTGCCTCCACTTATTGCCCAGACCAGCGAGATCAGTTCTTTCTGGCCCATTGCCAGATGTCCGAGCCCCTCGCGAGAGATAGAGGGGAGAACATCGCTGGCCCACAAGTAGGAGCTGGCCGCCGCCAGAGTGGCCATCCTTGTAAGAACATGGCTCCCTATGGCCCGAGGAGGAGAGGGAAGGCTAACGAGACCTGGAAGAGGTCGTTTCGCTCACGGACCTTCTGGGGGGTGGGTTTTGGCCGGAAGGAGAGCCGTCCGGAGAAGGAAGTTCAGACCGGTTCGACCTCCAAGCCGATCAAGCAATTTACAGAGCGTGACAAGATTACAACTATGAAGCCCCTAAGGTCTTCTGATATGGACAATCCGCCTGCTACGGCGACTCCCCCTTTTCACGGGGTCTGCCGCAAACTGGATGCCCTTCAAGATCTTGGGCCAAAGGCGGAAAACTGTCAACCATTATCCACATTCCCTCTACGAGTCCATCAACTTGCGGAGGAAAAATCCCAACAGTCACAGGAAGAAGCAAAGTTGGACTCAAGGGCCGACCTCTAATTAGGAACCATGGGAATAGTAGGAAGCACTACCCGTCCCCCTTCCTGCGACCCGTCCCCAACAAAGCTCCTCCCGACACCACCTCCCACCTGTTCATCACTCCTGCTCCTCAACGCCAGATCGATACGGAACAAGTTGGCCACCTTGAATGAATTCATCATAGAGCAAGATGCAGATATTAACTGCATCACGGAGACCTGGACACAGAATGGAGATACTATACCTCTCCATGAGCTGTCCCTCCGGGTTTCCGGATGTTCCATCAACCAAGAACTGGTGGTAGGGGAGGAGGAGTGGGTATAGTAGTTAGGGATGACATCCCGGTGACAGTTATCCAGGCCCCGAATATCACGGGCATGGGTGTTTGGGAATCACCCTTAAAGCTAAGGAGTGCTTAGCGATTCTTCTTATCTATCGCTCCCCGGGACCCCGAAGGAGAGCTTACTCAATCTGCTCGATCTTGCCGCGGATTGGACACTTAGATTCCCAAGACTCATTGTTTTGGGAGATTTTAACATCCATGCAGACGCTAATATGCCATCCCCTAGCGAAGGAGTTCATCCGATCCATGGACACATTAGGACTCATTTTGATGGAGTCCGGCCCCACACACCAGGCCGGACATACCTTAGACCTAATCTTTGGGTACGGGTTGAGGGTTACGCAGCAAGTAACAACGAAGGTCCCCTGGTCAGATCATTTCACTCTGAAGGCCGACATCAGAATCCCCTACCGGCAAGGCCAGAGCCAAAACCTATACTGGCACGCCAGAAGAGGCATATGGACCCCAGCTGCTTCGCAGCAGCCATTGAGCCGATGGAAGTTTCCGGTGGGACCTTGAATCAACGGGTGGACAGATGGAATACAGTCCTGTCGAAAGCCATCGACCAAATAGCCCCCAGACGCCTGATCCGGCCACGAAGAGTCCATTCTCCATGGTTCACGGACGACCTGCGACTGCTGAAGCGGGCGGAAGCAGCTGGAGAGCGCGTGGCGTCGGAAACCAACTCAGACGTCGAGATCAGCCTTCAGAGATATGCGCAGGTCATATGAACGGGCGGTCAAAGAGGCCAAGAAGACCTCTAACTCCGCCTTAATAGCGGCGGCAAGATCGCGCCCCAGCACAGATCTTTAAGATCGTCCGAGACCTAGCTATGCCCAACTCACTGCTGAGGACAATGAAAATTCAGCTATCTCAGCGGAAGAATTTCAAGTTTTCTTCACTGAGAAAATAATTGCCCTTAGGCGTGATTTACCCTCTATACCTGAGGAGAGGAGCGGGATGGGTAAGGACCCAGCTCCATCGCCTAGCTTGAAACTCGACCAGTTCAAGGCCCTGAATTCAGAGGAGATTAATCAAATCTTGACCGCAGCAAGGGCAACCACTTGCTCTACAGACCCGTGCCCGTCCCATCTGATTAAGTCCTGTGCGGGAGCCTCCTGGCCACTCTGACAGGGTTGATAAATCACTCATTGGAGCTGGGAGTCTTTCCCGATGCGCTGAAGGAGGCTAGAGTCCGCCCGCTGCTGAAGAAGGCGAATTTGGATCCAGCGGTGCCGGCAAACTACCGTCCGGTCTCAAACCTACCCTTCCTCGGGAAACTGATTGAACGGGCAGTAGCGATCCAATTACAGGAATTCCTGGAAACCTCAGGAAGCCTGGACCCCTGCCAATCGGGTTTCCGCGCCGGACACGGGACCGAGACCGTCCTGGTGGCCATTACGGACGACATCCGCCGCCAATTGGAGAAGGGAGGTTCGGCTATCCTGGTGCTGCTTGACCTCACCGCGGCGTTCGACACGGTGGACCATGACTTGCTGTTGCGGCGACTATCAGCCATTGGGATTCAAGGCACAGCTTTGGCCTGGTTCGATTCCTTCCTGCGGGGCCGTTCGCAGCGTGTTGAGTGGCGAGGCCAAGCGTCCAAGAAATCCACCCTGGACTGTGGAGTCCCCAGGGCGCCATTTTGTCACCAACGCTTTTTAACATCTACGTCCAACCCTTGGCAAGCATAGCCAGAAGTTTTGGATTGGGGTGCTACCAATATGCAGATGACACCCAGCTTCTGCTGAAGCTTGAGCCAGGTGTAACATCGGTGCCTGAGAACTTCAGACAAGGACTAGAGGCAGTGACCAGATGGCTCCGCTCATACAAACTCAAGATCAATCCATCAAAGACTGAGATTCTATGGCCGGGACGCCCAGAGCCACCCATTCCGCTGCCTCTCTTTGAGGGAGAGCCGCTGATCCCGGCCGTCGGTGAAGAGTCTCGGTGTGATACTAGACTCGAGACTCTCACTGGAGGCCCAGGTTGCTGCGACAAGTAAGGGCTTTTTCCACCTACGCCAGGCACGTCAACTGGCACCTTACCTTCCATCAGATGCGCTGGCTACTGTGGTCCATGCCACAGTGACATCACGGCTGGACTACTGTAATGCCTTGTACGTGGGGTTGCCGCAGTCAACCACTCGTAAAATCCAGCTGGTGCAGAATGCAGCCGCCAGACTCCTCACCGGGACACCACTGAGATGCCATATCGCGCCATCTCTGCAGCGCCTGCACTGGCTGCCAGTCGAGCTCAGAGCCATCCACAAGATCCTGTCGCTTACCTTTAAGGCCCTCCATGGTGCCGGCCCAGCTTATTTAAAAGACCGCTTGTCTCTGGAGGAAACAGGGACCTTCTCCGCATCCCAGGTGTGAGTGAGGCCCGCCTCGACACCACGAGACGGAGAGCTTTTTCCATCGCGGCCCCTGTCCTTTGGAACTTGATGCCGGCGGATCAGAGAGCTATCTGGGACATGCCCCAGTTCCTGACCGCACTGAAGACCTGGCTCTTCCGAAAGGCTTATGGCTAAGGACACCTCCCAGACTTAGCCTGAGCTACTGGAACTATTTTAATTAATCTTTTTATTCTTTTAGCTTTTAACTATTGAATTCTTTTATGTGTTTTTGTGTGTAAGTCGCCCGGAGCACTGACGTGGAGGGCGACTCATAAATAATAAAATCAATCAATCAATAAGAAATGCTTGGACCGAGTGACAAAATAACTTTGTAATACTATTGCCCATTGATTCCATGCACTATGTGGTTTGTGTAATGAGAGTTTGATGCTTTGGAACATACTTGTGCCATTATGGGCCGTTGTTTTTTAAACACACTACTGCATTAATATTGGATAAAAATCCTAAATACTCCTTTAGATACTTGGTTACATTCTCAACCATCCATGCCCAGATAAATAAGACAGTGAAATAATGGCTCCTGATTGTTGTTGTGTGCCTTCAAGTGATTTCTGACTTGAATCTATCTCAGGAATTTTTTGGCAGGATTCTTCGGAGGGGGTTTCGCTTTTGCTTCACTGAGGGAATGTGACTTTCCCAATGTCACCCAGTGGGTTTCCTTGGCAGAGCTAAGTTTTGAACCCTGGTCTCCAAACCACTACACCACACTGGCTCTCAGTCTCCTGTTTAGGAACATAAAAATCAATGTTGTCTGGTGTTATCTGTGAAAGGGATTCCTAAATATGGCTCATGTTGCTAAAAATAGTAATAAGTGCAAAATGGCATCAGTGTGTCTTAAGAGGGGAATATTAATGAGGCTTAGTCTGTATAGGTTGCGGCGTGAAGCAATCTTTATTGGTGTAGCTAGCAAATGACAATGTTTCTATGGTGTTTTTTTGTTTTGTTTGCCTCTGCCCTTTCTTGTATTATCAGCTGCCACCGACGTTTTAGATAAGTTTGTGTGTCTGTTTGTCTGGGTGTGTATAGTTTCAGTTCTAAATGAAAAAGAAAATAGAACTCCTTCTCTCCCTCTGCCCAAAATAATTATTGTTCAAAAGCACTCTATTTTGTGGGATTGAAGACTGATATTCCAAATCATGGTTAGTGTGGAAGGAAAAGCCATCTTTTGATTTTGATTTAACAGAAATTATATCTCCCTTCCTTTATATGTCAGCAGTTTTTTCACTGCCATCCTAATTATTTACACAGGCTCAATAAATACACTTTATTTGGTAGGGATCATCCTATTTACCCTTCTGTCATCCCATTATTTCAGTTGCTTTTAGATTGTCCTGGTTTCTCTTTCTTCCTCTTGCTTCAGATGCTGGAAATTGAGTTCAGAATGTTGTCCTCCTAAACGGGAGACTGAGAGGCAAAAGCAAACAGCTGCAAATCCACCTGGGTTGCTGTAGATTTTTTGGGCTGTGTGGCCATGCTCTAGAAGCATTCTTTCCTGATGTTTCGCCTGCATCTATGGCAGGCATCCTCAGAGGTTGCAAAAACTGTGACAACCTCTGAGGGTGCCTGCCACAGATGCAGGTGAAATTTCAGGAGAGAAAGCTTCTAGAACATGGCCATACAGCCTGAAAAATCTACAACAACCCAATGATTCCGGCTGTGAAACCCTTCAACAATACATTAAACTCACCTGACTTGTGTGTTTCTCCCCATTAATACCTTTTGCAATTTTGACAATGTTCCTTTACCCTTGCAATTTTGACAATGTTCCTTTACCTAAATGTGTCCTAGTTTTCAGCCATGAAATATTGGAAAAAACACTAAAGGAACTTCTTTCCTTTCCACAGCTTTTTGCAATCTTTGCATTTGCAACATGTGGTGGCTACTCTGGCGGACTGCGGCTCAGCGTGGACTGTGCAAACAAGACACAGAGCGACCTCAGCATTGACATAGCCTTTGCATATCCATTCAGGTAATTCATTGTCATTATTTGCTATTTGCATAGAAGGTTGTAACACATAATAGGTCACCAGAAAAGTGCTTCTGCCCATAGCAGAAAGCTTGTCATTGTTGTTTGGTATTGATGTGGGTTTTTTTCATTATGGATACTTCAAGATGTATCCATCTAGTTTTCTTAGATGGATTTCCTTAGACAATAAACATAGGTTTTTTTTTTCTATTTTAACCTCCCAAGAGCATCCTGAGTAATAATTACTCTTGTTTCCACCACAAGCTCACATTGCACTCAGTCTGCTGTACTCGGCTTAATATAGATACCAAATATTCCTACAGCATTATCCAGCAAGATATTTCCCTGTGATCAAGGCTATTTAATTGGACATTTTAATTAAAAAGTTTTAACCATGTACATTCATCTCATTTTTACAAATAAAATTTTGATGAGCAGAGATGGGGAATTAATTATGAAGACTGTGCTAGTTGTCCCCATTTTAAATATATTTTTAATTCTGTACCAAGTTTCATATTTCTATGAAAAACTTTATTAAAAAGAGTTAATCAGAGGCTGAAATGAAGTGGGACAATTATGAGAAACGTTTGCTATATATATTAAATTGCATGCATTAGTGAACAATAACAAAAAAATCAGCTCTGAAAAATATATAATAAAAATTGTGTGTGTGTGTGTGTGTGTGTGTGTAAAAGCCATAAAAAGTAAATGAATAAAAACAATAATTGCAGAGAACAAAGCTCACATGGATGCAACCTTTATTATATTTATTATATTAGCGTATGTGGTGAAGTTGGAGCCCCCGGTGGTGCAGTGGGTTAAAGCGCTGAGCTTGTTGACTAAAAGGTCGCAGGTTCAAATCCGGAGATTGGCATGAGCTTCCGCTGTCAACCCCAGCTTCTGCCAACATAGCTGTTCGAAAACATGCAAATATGAGCAGATCAATAAGTACCACTCCAGTGGGAAGGTAACAGCACTCCATACAGTCATGCTAGCCACATGACCTTGGAGGTGTCTACAGACAACGCCAGCTCTTCAGCTTAGAAATGGAGATGAGCACCGCACCCCAGAGTTGGACAACATCATGGGGCTCCAGTAAGCCCTTTGTTCTCCAGGAGAAATTGTTCATCTGGAGAACACTGTGAACAAAGATGGATCTGGACCAAACTTGAGATGAATACTCAATATGCCCAGATGTGAACTCTGGTGGAGTTTGGGGGAACTCTGGTGGTGTTTGGGGAAACTTTGGGAGTTGCTTGGATGTACAGCTCACCTGCAATCAATGAGGAGTCTGAACTCGTCTCCACCCTTCCTCCCCGGCACACTCTGCTTCATTAGGGGTGGGGCTTACTGGAACGTACGCTCCATGATGGCGATGCCCGAGGCTAGAGCTGAAGAGGAAGGAAGAAGGGAAGGAGAAATGATAGAAGGGAAGGAGAGAAGGAAGGTAGGAAAGAGAAAAGGAAAGAAGGGAAGGATGAGGGAGAGAGGAAAGAGAGAAGGAGGGAGGGAAGAGAGGAAGAACTAAAGGCATGAAGGGAGGAAATGGGGAAAGAGAGAAGGGAGGGAGAGAGGAAGAAGGGATAGAAGGAAGGAAGGAGATGAAAGCAGAAAGGGAAAGAGTTTGAACTACAATTTGAATGGCAGAGCATTCAAATGGTAGTTCCTTCCCCTTCCCCTTCCCTTCCCTTCCCTTCTTGCTGCTAAATCAGACCTCCTCCTCCTCTTTCTCCTCCGGCATACTGATTCCCAATCTCTATTCCCGAGGGAGCAAGGGAGAAGTAGGAAGAAGAGGCCCCTCTGCCTTCACCTCCATTGCTCAGGCTGGCGGATGCCTTTCCACTCTAGGACAACCAGGAGGAGCCGAGGCTGGCTCCAGGTGGCCTAGAAGTCACTGCTGGCACAGGCTCTGCCATGAGTTCTTCTCTGTGTGTGTGCACCCCCACCCCAGTATGTATACCTAGTGGCATCTTCTCCTTTTTCGGGATTTGTAAATTCTTTTCAGTTCTTTTTAGTTTTATTACTATTGTTGGCCACACCTTGCATTGTGAGACATTTTGCTGCCAAATTTGGTGGGTATTGTCCTAATAGTTTTTCTGTTTTTAACTTACTCATTACGCACAGACCATTTATTTATAGATAGATAGATGATAGATAGATAGATAGATAGATAGATAGTAGGGTTGGTTTAGAATCCTAAAATCGGGATTCTAAAATCAAATGGGGGGGGGGGGATTTTTTTTTGATTAGTATATCAAAGACTTACAAAAAATTTTCCAAAAATTGCTAAAATGTAACTTAAGTACTAACGAAATTCTAAAGTGGTTCTAAAGTAGGAAAAGCAGGGCAACAGTTAAAAATCAAGGGGGGACATTCCCTTCACCTCTGCAGTGCAATTAAGTGGAGCTGTAATGTATAACATAAATATAAGAGGTAGTAGCTACTAGCTACTAGCTCTCAGGACAATTAATGAAAGTGAAGTACGATTCTCCCCCGCCCTTATTATTTCCCCTTTCCTCCTTTCTTCCTTCTCTATCCTCTTCTTTCATTCCTTCCTTTGCTCTTTGGTTCCCCATCCCTTCTTTTCTCTTCTTCGCCCCTCTTCCCCCCGTGCTCGCCGGTGCCCTCGCTCACCCCTCGCCTCTCTCTAGCCTCAATCCATGGATCGAGGCTAGAGAGAGGCAGAGAGGCGCTGCGGCGCCTTTCAGCTAAAATATAAGCCGACCCAAGCCTGGGTCGGCATATTTTAGCTGGAGAAAAAGACCTCGCGCCCCTCTGCTCTCTCTAGCCTGGATCGAGGCTAGAGAGAAGCAGAGAGGGTGCTTGTGAGCCTTTCCAGCTAAAATATAAGCCGACCCAAGCCTGGGTCGGCTTATATTTTAGCTGGAAAAAAGCCCAGCAGCCCTCTCCGCTCTCTCTAGCCTGGATCCAGGCTAGAGAGAAGCAGAGGAGTGCGGAGACGCCTTTCAGCTAAAAATAGACCCAAGCCTGGGTCGGCATATTTTAGCTGGAAAGCGCTCAGCATCCCTCTGCTTCTCTCTCGCTTGGATCGAGGCTAGAGAGAGGCAGAGAGGCGCGCGGGGGCCTTTCTCCTCAGCCAATGACAAAACACGCTTAAAAAGGCAACGAAGCCATACGAATGCTTTACGGCCCAGATACAAAAAAATGGCGCGCCGCGAAAGTGCCGTAAAGGAAGTCTACTTCCGGGTTCACGACAGCGAGCCGTAAAACAACAAAAGTCCCATTAATTACGAATTTCTAACGAATCAATTAGATTTTCGTTTCAATTTTAGCATGCCTAATAGATAGATAGATTATGCTTCTGGTGCATTCATTATTAAAGCATAATGTCCTCACATGCAAATGCAATACAGAATGGAGAAGCCATCTGGATGGTGCTTTGCCCTCTTCCTGACTTCTAAACTATCACATCATATGTCAAGCCATAGAAAGTCTAAAATAAACTGTCAATAAACAACTAAGCTATAAAAAGTCCATGCTCTAAAAGTGTTATCCAAAGATATGCACTTCTTTTCATAGAAATTCTGCCCAAAGAAATAATGTTTAAAGAAGGAACTACCATCTGTCAGCAAAATGGCCTTTTCCATCAAATATCATTTGCTGTTTTACTTGAGAATCCCATTTGTGCTTGTATTGATAGTAATGGCATTCACTAAATGGATCTGAGCAGCTGGCAAACTTGTGACTTGTCAATTTCAGCAATATTTATGGCAAACTTGTACTTAAGACTTCTATTAACCTTTATTACAAGTGTGAGCTTTTCTTTTTGCTAACTTTGCTGCTCTGTGTGGCTTTTCATCTCTTGCTTTTTTTTTCTAGTATTCATGAAGCAGGCTCAGAAAATTGAGAAATGCAAATTTATATGATTCCTTTCCAAGCAGGTCATTTCCGTGAGCATTGCTTACAGAATAAATTATGGAAGTGAGAAGGGATGTTCTCTAATAGGAATTATTATTTAAATATTTGTTTGTATACAATACTAATTGTACTCATGTGCACACACATATAATGGTTAAAGAAAGTTCAAGCCTAATACTAGATCACCTGCTTCAAGTGTGCATATATTCATTTATTAATCCAAGATTAATTAACCTTAATATGGTGTTATGTCTGCAGGAGGCGATCATTTCTAGTTTCAAATTAAGCCAATTTTTTAATTAAAACCAACATCCAATGGTGGGTTAAGTAAGATTCTCATTTGTTATACTCCTAGTACCCATACCATGTAATTTGCCTAATTTAGGCATATCAAATTACCGTGTTTCCCCAAAAGTGTTTCCCCGACAGCGTCTTACTTTCTTTCCCCCCCGAAAAGTCCCACTATGCCTTACTTTTGGGGTACGGCTTACATTGGGCGACGGTAAGCCATACCCCCGGCCGCCGCATCACTCGGTCCCGCCTCCTCCGCCTCCTCCTCCGCCGCCGCCGCCCAAAGAACAGCCGCTTCTCTTTTTCTTGTCCAGGCCTCTGACGCGACGCCGCTTCGCTCCGCCTCTTGCTCCTTCTTTCCCCCCGCCCTTTGTTTGAGTGAACAAAGGGCGGGGGGAAGGAAAAGGAGGAAGAGACGGAGCGAGGCAGCTTCACGTCAGAGGCCTCTGACGCGATGCTGCTTCGCGCCCCCTCTTTCTCCCTTTCCTGTCCCCCGCCCTTTGTTCGCGTGAACAAGGGCGAGGGGAGGAAAAGGCAAGAGGTGGGCAGCGGCGTCGCGTCAGAGGCCTGGCCTCTGACGTGACGCCGCCGCCCGCCTCCTGCACCTTCTTTCCCCCGCCTTTCGCATGGAGTACGGCTTACATTCGAGTACGGCTTACATTAGCCGACCCCGCTGACACCCCCGATACGTCTTACAATCGGGGGTGTCTTACTTTCGGGGAAACACGGTACTATGAGTTAGGCTTGTTTGGTCAAGGAAAAAAATGATTCAAAAATAGTTTTGAATGTAGGGGGCGCTGGCGATTCATTTCCTAAATGATTTCCAAATTTTTCTGAACTTTTGTGTTTTCTCAAGGAAATTATTAGCAGCAAAGGAGAATTTTGGTTTTCCAAAGCACAGAAGTCAAACCCCAGGAGAAAATAAACCCTTAGTGTTTTTCCCTGCTTCAGGAAGGGAAATATTATCAGCAAAGGGAAATTCTGGTTTTCCAAAGCACAGCAGTCAAACCCCAGGAGAAAATAAACCCTTAAAAGTTGTATTCCCTGCTTTAGGTTTTTTTATTGCAATTTCCAGTGTGAGAGGGTAGATCAGATTACAGAAAAACATTTAGACAAAGAATGACATTGGACATCTCTCGGCATTACTTCGCGAACGAAGATTCAGGAAGGACTCATCCCACGCTTTTAACAAGCGCGTTGATGACTAAAGTTGGACGTGTCCCTTGAGCCTGTGCAAAGGATTTTTCTGGTGGAGCGCAGCGTGCACAGAACTGGCCTCACCCTTTAAACCGAAGGTTCATCTGCTGGGGCCTAGCAAGCTTGGACAGTGGCAGCGAGGTCCTCAGGTCGTAGGTTTGGTTCGAGTTTCCTTCTCTTAGATGGTTGACCTTACAGGGTTAGACGAGCATTATCTGCCCGGGTTTGAAATTAGAGTTTTGGACATAGAGACATACAAATTCTATGCAACTACATTGGATTTACAATTACATTGGTTAACAAACAAACACAGGGGAATTATATTTTCACTAAACATTCACATCACATGTACACATTCATCCTCAGGCATTCAAATATTATTATATCCTTTTCTCTCTCCTTTGACAAGTACCTGTTAGGCCAGACCCTGCTTTTCTGCAGACTGCCAATACATAGTTCCAAAACTTCCATAACACCATAAATTCAGAACGCCAAAAAACACAATGCCAAGGATCTTTGTTTTCCATACCTGACTCCCTGCACAAAAGCTAAGACTTAAAAAGCACACTTCTTCCTCTTCCCTTGAGAAAGAAGTCCCAAAGTGACCAAACTGCTCCCTTGCAAATTTGCCACTCTCCGAATACAGCATCTCTCTCCTTCCCATGGAGCAGAGCATGGTGGGTGGAATAGACTTCTCACGTCTGCCACACTTTGACCATTAGTAGACTGAGTCTTTTATAAGAATCTTCTGCAGATGTCATCCCAAATTTGTAAATGATAGACATCTTCCATCCTGGCTCCATCTCAGTTTCCTGGCCAGACGTTGACTCTTCTTGATTGGTGTTGACAAACACAAGTCTTGTGTTGACTTCCTTCTTAACATAAGGGATGTTGCAAACATTTCCTTAACTTGAAAGAACTATTGTCACAGTTCTTATCAGAGTTTACTTTTCAATTATTATTAGCAGGTTTTAATCACAGTCCAGAAAGCAGGTAGTTAGTTATTGCAGGCCTGGTTCTTTTACTGGTGTTTCCAAAATTATTAGCTCCATACATCCTTCCATTCATCAATTCATTTCCACGCATCATTTTATATTCATATTTCTCAAATCTGCACATTGAATTTCTTTTTACAGTGCAAAGTTTGGGATTTCACTTTTCTTTGTTTGTTTGTTTTTTTAACCCAGGGTGCAGTCATTAAGCTGCTTTCCCCAGGTTAAATTGGATCAGCCTGAGTGCATTTTGTAGCCATTCACAGGTTGATCCACGCTCACACAGTCCTAAATGATCTGGGTAAATGATGCCTAACTCAACAATCACTTGAAGGATGTGTTCACCAGTTTACTGACTTGAATACAGAGGTAGTAATCCATTATTAATTGTCATCATGTCGGCTACAGTTTAGGTTGTATCTATGAATGAGAGACTTCCAGAACCTCTGTGAATGAGAATCAGTGACAGTTTTTCTCAGATTCTGGAAACTCAGGTTTAGGGCTGTTTTGACTGAGTCAACTCATCTGTAATGTGATATTTCACTTTTTCTGCTGCCTCCTACTCTACCAAACATCATTGTCTTTTCTAATTATTTATATCCTCTTACTATATCAGTGTGCAATTACCTGAATTTGTCCTCTTTGGAATGTTTGAGCTTGATTTTCTGTGGGACCCATTTATTCGTCATTTACACAGTCCATGGTATCCACAGAATTTTTCAAATATGTTAATACCTGTCAGCCTTCTTCATAGCTCCACTTTCACATAGAAATTGAAAATATTATGGGAGTATCCAGAGCAGGGGTGGGCAATTACCGGCCCTCCAGGTGTATTGGACTTCAACTCCCAGAAATCCTAGCCAGTTTATTAGCTGTTAGGATTTCTGGGAGTTGAAGTCCAAAACACCTGGAGGGCCGTTAATTGCCCACCCCTGATCCAGAGGGATGTATGTGTGTGTGTGCCTTACATTTATGGTGACCCCATTAATTTCATAGAGTTTTCTTAGGATTTTATCACACAATGCACGCTTGCAGCACAGCTGATCGATGGAGCCCCACACTGCCCATCACATGACATAGGCTCACTTCCGGCAGGCCTCCATCAATGAACTGGGGCACAAGGATCCTGCCTTCCATTGGAAACCATGGTGCCAGCACTGGGGGGGGGGGGGAGGCAGCCATGAGGCGACTCTTCTTCACATGTGATGGAGAAGTTTAGATTAGATGCAGATGACAAAGACAGTTTTAAATTGTGTATTTTAATTATTGAGATTCATGTTTTAAATGTTTATGCATGCATATATGAATTCTTGTTCCAGCATTGAATGTTTGCCGTATATATGCTGTGCTCTGCCCTGAGGCCCCTTCGGGGTGAGAAGGGCAGAATATAAATGTTTTAAATAATTTTTAAAAAGTGTTGATGCCAGTGAGGCGGGCCACAGATATTGCCCCGCTACCCTGCCGATTTACCATGGAGGTTGGCAAATTGCCCCACAGGACCTCAACAATGTGATGAGTATTTTGCTAGTATTCCTCACCTTAGAACCTTATCAATGTGATGAGGCCCTAAAGTAAGGCGTACTAGCAAAGTACATTTCAATTTACATCTTTTTCACTTGTTTACAAGGTTTAGCTTTTTCCTCAACCAATAACTTCTTGTTTGTGCTCAGGCAAAGACTATTCACTCATTCACTTTAGTTGCATTTTATTTATTGATAGCATTTCCCCATCTGCTCATCTTTTGCTATCTGTTTTGCACCAGAACAGGCACACTTCTTTTGGACAAAGTTTGAAAGAAATTTCTGGTGCACTAACACAACTCTTTCTAGAACTGAGTCACACTGGTAGAGCCAGATTTTTAAATTTTAGTTCCCCCTTCTTTCCATGTCATCAGCATAGCCATTGACAGTCATGACAGCTGCAAGTACACTAGGCTCCCTTTTGTTTCAGGTTCGCCCCCACACCCTATTCCATTGTCAACCGGTAATCATAAATCTGAAACAAACTAGTGAAGATGTGCTGTTTGGAACAAGATTTATTCTCACCCAGATGCTGTCAACGGAAAGGGTACAATGTATGCCTCCTCCTTCCATGAAGTCACTCACCTGTCAGGCTTGAAAAAAAGGTTGGCATGGCTGAAGTTTCTAGAATCACAGATTGTAAGATTTGCTTTGCCTCTGCAATAACTCCAGTGCTACTCAGGGTCTTGTTAACAAGGAATTGGAATCAGTATATTTGTTGGCAAAGCCAACTGCAGCTCTGTATAATGTGTTAGTACTGAAGAGAAATACACAACAGTGCATTTACACTACATATAAATGCAATTTGGCCCTATTTTAACAGCCATGGCTTAATACACTAATAATAATACACTTTATTTATATTCAGCTCTTCTCACCCCGAAGGGGACTCAGAGTGGATTACAGGTACACATACTTAGCAGACAATCCCTGCCGTTTCCACATACACACATATAGACGAACAAAGGCAAACTCTGGCCACCAGGGGGAGCTGATAGACTCCTCATCTCTCAGCGTTCCCAGCGTCCCTTGTTGTTCCTTCTGCATTCCTCAGCATTCCTGGAGTTCTTTAATGTCCTCATAATTCAGTCAAAATTTGCCTCCCCACTTAATGTGGTTCCTTTATCTCCTACTTGACAGATGCAACTGTCTTTCGGGCTGTAAAGGTCGACAGCAGGCTACACTTAAAGGTTGAGCACCCACCTCAACCCGGGCAGGCCTCAAACTCATGACCTATTGGTCAGAGAGATGTTATGCAGCTGACACTTAGCCAGCTGCGCCACATTCCTGGTGCTGTGGAGTCATGACAGCTGTAGTTTTATAAGATCTTTTGTCTTCTCTGCCGAAGGGTGCTGATGCCTCACCAAACGACAACTCCCCAGGATCCCATAGCATTGAGCCAAGGCGATTAAAGTGATGTTAAACTGCATTATTTCTACAGTGTAGATGCATTCCAAGATATCAAATCAGAATACAAAACTGCTGAAAAATAAGGATTTTGATCTCCAATCCACCCAACACAGGGTGCAGCCTGAAATTTCCAGAGCTAGTGATTGTAAAACTTTGGTTTTAATATCACTAGTTCATTGCTGAAACCTTGTTACATGTTTCTTAACATTCCAGTTTTTCAGAAGTTTAAAACAAGGAAACATTATTTAGCATTCAGCATTATTTAACTATCCAGTGTTGTATTAGTTTGTGCATTTTTTTGCATTCAAAGGGGCATGTAGCTTCCATGTCACCTTTCAAGCCCCAAAGTGCTCCCAAAGTGACTTACCTTTTAAAACAAACAGTTTAAAGATTTTAAAGTATCACCCACAGTGAAATGAAAGAGAGAGAAAGAAAGGAACTAAAGCATGTAATGGCATGCATAAGTAGTTCAAGGATTTAATGAGAATGGTGTGAAGGTTTGTGCATGAATAAGTAGTGGTAATGCTACAAAGAAATACACAGAAAATAACTGTATATTATGTACATCTCCTAGCAAATTGCAGATATAATTTGCTAAGTTGATGAAAGCCAATGTATACTTCTAAAGGAATATTGTCTGCCATTGTCTTATTATTTTGGGGGTTTTTTCTGGAGCAGGAGGGGGGAATCGGTCCTATAGATGTTTTTGAATTGTTCAGAAAGGCATTTCTTACCATTAGGAGTACTGGATAGGGCTACTGGGACAACATCTTAGAGTATAACATCTTCTTGTAGGACAAAGAACACAGAAGTAATGTTCAGGAAAAGTCATATGACTCTCTCTTACAAAAGATTAATGTACAAAATAATAGATACTTCCTTCAAAACATGACTACCTTGGGATGTATTGGCCTACAATAGCTTTAAACCCTGGGCAAATTAATCACTGTCCATTTCTGGCAACAAAGCACATGACCCTTAGAGTTCTTATCAACTCTGGCTTCCATTGGGCTTATAGATTGCTGCGGAAAGGCTACTCTGTTGGCAAGGGCGGACATTTTGCCCCCAGAGAAAACCCCAGTCTAATCCATCAGAAGCCCCGTCAGTGTATACATTTATTTATTTATTATTCAAATTTGCTAGACCTCCCCTCCCAAGGCTCGGGGCAGTTTCCAACGCAGTAAAATACAGAAAGACATCCTAAAACATCATAAAAGCATTACTAAAAACAATCAAATACATAATAAAACAGTTAACCCCCCCAATCTTCCATACAAGAGGCAGCACAATGTGTATGTGTGTGTGTGTGTGTTTGTGTGTGTGCGTGTGTCTTCAAGTGAAACCATGAATTTCATAAAGTTTTCTACCAGCAATAAATGTGTAGAGGGATAAAGGAACCATCCAAATTTATGATTGGAGTAAGTCAGGAGAGGCCTTGGGTCTTCTACTTCTCTATGGAAGGAACGCTATTGGCCTCAGTGGTACAGAGGGCTTTTCCTCACAGCCATATAACCCAGAATATCAAGGCTGATAATCCACAATATCTTCTTTGAACTGGATTATCTGAGTCCGCACTGCCATATAATCCAGTTCAATGTGGATTTCATACATCTGTGTGGAATAATAATAATAATAATAATAATAATACTGTTTATTTCTATTCCGCTCTTCTCACCCTGAAGGGTTACAGTGTGGATTACAATACACATACGACAGACAGTCCCTGTCGGAAAGACATACAATTTACACATAGACAAGTACAATGCAGTTTTCTTAGAAGGAATTCTTTCCTGGCTGTGTCATACAGGTGGAAGGGGCCTGGATATCTTTTGAATGAACAGGAAAAAGTGTGAACCTTCTGTCCTGAGTAGCATGAGTTGATAGGTCTTAGAACAGTGGTTCTCAACCTGTGGGTCTCCAGATGTTTTGGCCTTCAACTCCCAGAAATCCTAACAGCTGGTAAAGTGGCTGGGATTTCTGGGAGTTGTAGGCCAAAACACCTGGGGACCCACAGGTTGAGAACCACTGTCTTAGAAGGATTGCTTCCACTAACCCATTGCCTGGTCCCACTGGCACTGGCTAAGTAAATTACAGTTTGATCTCTAATTAGAAGGTTCTTACAATTTTTTTTAAAAACCCTAAATTTCAAGTGATAAGAAGATTTGGAAAATTAGGCTATGGGGAAGACCCCACATGTTTTTAGCACTGTAAAAATATACCAGCATAGTTACCCTGAATATCACGTAATAAATACACCATATATGAGGGCTGATACATTTAATCCCACAAAATGTAACTAATGGTTTCAGGATATATACAGAGAGTGTGTTTCTTTCCTAAGCTTATGGGCAGAAGGGAATTCAAACCCAGGTTTCCAGGGTCATAGTTCAACACTCAAACCAATGCCCCAAGTTGCCCATTAAAATCATCTCGAGGAGTTATCTATGCTCATTGTTATTCTTTGAACCATCCCAGTCTGTCAGGGAGAGCATCCATTTGTAGACTGGAATGCAAATTCTCTTCCATCACCCACACTTCCTCAAACAGTCCTAAATTTGGTCTACAAGACTCGGTCTAGCCATTGCTCTGCACATTGGTGTTCAATAATGCATCAGTACAGTTGAAGATCTGAAGCTTGGCAGACTAATTATAAAAACTGCCCCACCAGGACGGCCAGCAAGGAATAGGTCAGTGCTTTTATGATTATCTTCCACAGTTCATTGTCACATCATGGTCCCGGCAGTGCCATTTTCTATACAATCAGGGGGATCTTGTGAGTCATTTTGCTTAAGCAGCTGCTTTAGTTTTATTTATTTGTCTTCAAAAATTGTTTAAGTCTGGATAGGGGATAAAAACATGCAAGTAAATTAAGGTTGTGCCCTGAAGTGCAAAATTTGGAAGACATATCCTTCAGGGTGCAGAAAACTCTTGCTGTGACATTTTCAGCAGTTTGGTTCCCTTTTCATTTTTAATGAATGCTAGTGGAAAGCAAGCCCCTAACTGCAGCGACTTGTTGGAAAGGCAAAAATGCCTATGTTTGCTGAAGTTGTCTTCTATGAGTGTCTCTCCTTATACTCAGGATAATGTTAGCTTCCTGCTCCCAACTTGACAGTGATAATTGTTGTCAGATGCATAGGCTGATCCCAACCTATTTGCTCATAACCTCACCACCTCTGAGGATGCTTGCCATAGATGCAGGCGAAACATTGGCCATATAGCCCGAAAAACTTATGAGAACCCAGTGATTCCAGCCATGAAAGCCTTTGACAATTATATATTTGCTCATTATTGCAATATACCACCATAGAATTAATAATTGGAATCAATAATTGGAGAGTTGCTTAGACTTCTCTGTGCTGTAGATCAGGGGCAATAAATTAAAGCTGCCTAGCAGAGTAAACTATCTCACCTAACTTCAACTCCCATGATAGGATGGAACCATGGCAGTCAAAGTGGTATCAAAATGCAAAAAAAAACCCCTATGTTGTTTAGATGCATACTGAGATATATTATTCCTTTCACACATTGTGCTGCATCCTTATAGGAGGGATATCTGTAGGGAGTATGTATTCCTACATGTCAGGGGTTGGACTCGATGGTCCTTGTGGTCTCTTCCAAATCTACGATTCTATGAGAAGCCAGGATAGCAATTGGTTGGGTGTTTTTTTCTAAATTGATCAGGAAAACAGATTATGTGGGATCTGGATTTATCATTAGGAACAATGAGACTTAATTTGGAATTAGGTGGTATTCAGTGTCAGTGGAGCAATGAATTAGTTCAGATTTGACAAGAGCTGCCCAAGGTGCTGAACCAATTGCTCTTTAAGAGATGAACTAAAACTGGAGCACATTATCTGTCTCAATGACATCTACGTCACCCATCAAGGCATGACATGCTTACTTGTCATATGGCATTCTACTCCTTGTTTGATAATAATGTTCTCCAGAGTCCCATGACAAAGAATAGCATTCTGTTCACATGAAAACAATGGGAAGTAAGAAACTGGAAACAATATTTTCTGCAGAAAGCGGACCATATTGTGGGTTTTTTGACATTTTAAAAAGAAAATGGAAATGATTGCATAACTTCTAAAGACTAATAAGCAAACACTCAACGAGGCAAAAAGTGTTCTCTAGTGTAGCTCCAACACTGTGGAACGCCCTGGCGGATAGTACCCGGGCTCTTACTGAAATATCTGCATTTAGAAGAGCCTGTAAACAACGTTGTTCCAGCAGGCGTTTAATATCAATGGTCCTACTGGACTGTGTTGTGATAAATTGGGACAGTTGATAGTAGCTTATAGTGTTTTAATGTGTTAAAGTTGTTTTATTGTTATTGCCTGTTTAATCTATGTAAACCGCCCTGAGCCTAAGGGAATGGCGCAGTATATAAATACGAATAATAAATAAATAGAGTGAAGTAATACCCAAGATCCTACACCACAGACATAATTAGAAATTCATACTGACTGCATTTATGGTCTTGATCTCCCAAATCTACCTTAAGAGCCAGCAACCATATTGATCACTGGAGGTGTGTTCTTCTGTCAACCAGGGTCACATTATGGCTAGATGATGTTTCCAGCTTGCTCTTACCAAGGGATTTCAGTGTGATGACAATTTGCAAGTGGGTCCTGCTTCTGATTCTCATCCCATAGTCTGCTGACCGGAGGGGCTGGAAATGATACACTGCACCACCACACAAGAGACCACCCTTACTTGGTGTGACTTCTGACAAGTCAGATAGTTTGTGTGGAGGAGATTAGCAATTACAGCAAAAGTGCCATAATGATAATCATAAATATTGTACAGTTGCAAATATGCAAATCTAGCTTATACTCTTGTTGCTGCACAACAGGATGCCAGTCAACAATATAAAATGTCAAAGTTACATCAAATAGATGTTTCTCACTTATTTCCAAAAGCATACCACGATTGAAGCAGTGAAACCGCACAGTCGAAAAGGGCTCAGTCTTTAAGTGAAACTATGAAGTCCCCCGTGTCAAATTTTCTGTTCACTATACCATGTTGTCTGCCACCTTATTCCAGAAGAGGGTCAGATTTTGCCTGTGATTAATTTATGCTGGACGTAAGAGGTCAACCCTTCAAAATATTGGCTCTGGTAGGATTACGAAAATACATTTATCCATTACTTTCATTTAGTTCTGTGCTCTGCCCAGTGATGGATAGAGTATGTAAATGATTATTCAATCGACATTTTTGATGGATGATTCTTTCTAGTTGAGAAAAATTGACAAAAAATGTCAAGTAGGAGACAATGGGATTTATAAAGAACAGTTATTCAACTCCTGCTGTTAAAATGTTTTCCATTAATGCATTATACTGAAACTTATCAATTGTCTGCATTCCATTCCTCCACATGTATAATAGTGTTCATTTCTAGGTTTTTTAAAATCTCAGATATCTTTGTTGTTTGAGAGTATTGTGGATTACAACTCTTAAACTGTATGCATATGTGCTTGTATATTTGCTTACACAGCTATGCATATGTATACTGGATGGTGGGTGTTGCTATGCTTTTAAACGTGCTGAAGTCACTTGCTTTAAAAGGCAGGCTGGGGGATATTATTAATAAGCCAATGGGTGAAGTGCATAAAAGTGGTATTAAAAGCCGAACCTTGAAGAAACGGTGTGAAAGCCCATGTATTTCTTGATTTGTGCTACCTATAAATATATGGGGCAGGAAAATATTCATAATTTATTTATTTATTTATTATTTATTTATTTGTTCCATCTTGTATTCCGCCCCTCCCTGCAGGCTCGGGCGGATAACATCATAAAATTCGGCAGGCATGTACATCCATGTCGCCATACAATAAAATGCAACATAAAACATACAATAAAACAAAATACAATAGGTCCCGAGATTAAAATTATGTGCATGCCATGGCATTCCCTGAACCAGGGTGCTGATTAGGAAGATGAGTACATTCGGCTTACTCGCTTAGCCGAAGGCCAGTCTGAACAGGGCGGTCTTACAAGCCCTGCGGAACGGGATGAGCTCCGTGGCAGCTCGGACGTCGTCCGGAAGAGAGTTCCAAAGAACCGGAGCCGCCACAGAGAAGGCCCTTTGCCTGGTAGCAGACAGGTGACAGGCGCGGACCGATGGAATCAGGAGCAGATTCGACTCCTCAGAACGTAGTGATCTCGGGGGAATGTATGGGGCAAGGCGGTCCCTCAGGTACGCAGGCCCTAGGCCGTGTAGAGCCTTAAAGGTTAACACCAACACCTTGCGGACATTATGTAAGATTACATAATGTCCATGGTATAGTTGGTGCTTCATTATCATACACTAAAGAGCTTTAGTGCAGCTAGTTAATCACCAGCAGCAATAGACCTTTCCCAACCAAAAGGTTGGCAGTTCAAGCCCGGGTTGGGGTGAGCATCCGACCTTCAGCCTAGCTTACAGTCCACCTAAGCAGTTTGAAAACAGCTGTGAGCTGTGAGTAGAGAAATTAGGCACCGCTTAAGTGGGGAAGTATTTTACGGCACCATAAGACGCTAGTGATCAAAGAACAGAAAGAAGGTCTGTGATCATAAAAGACATGTCACCATAGCATCCCCCATAGCGTCCCCGGTGGCTAGAATAGAGCATAACCTCCAGGATGCCGAAGCCAATACATATCTCTATCTATCTGTCTATCCTGTGTGTCTAATGGCATTGAATGTTTGCCATGCATGTATTCTGTGATCTGCCCCGAATCCCCCTTGGGCTGAGAAGGGCAGAATATAAATGCTGTAAACAAATAAATAATAATAAAGTTTGTCTACTTTTGTAGAACTTTGTTTTCTGAACTAAGTAAGCCTGTGCCTGGCAGTAGTACGTTACAAAATGATAGATATTCCCAAGTGCCTTCAAATCACGCCTCAAAAGTAATAAGTAAAAATTATTTGCTACACACACACACACACACACACACACACAAAGATTGTGCTATCAGTTATCATATTATTTTGAAGCATAAATGTTGTTATATTCTCATTACCTACAAAACCAATCTACAGTGTATTACTTTATTGGCTGGAAGCCTGCTGGTGTAATGCACTGTCAGGCAGTGGCAGCAGGAGGAAAAAGGCTGTAGGTTTGCATGCTGGGAAGAAGGAAAGCACTGGAAAAATAGATAGCTCAGAGCTGGCAGGTTTTGTCTGCCTTCCAAAGCCACTACTGTGCAACCCTCAAATAAGTGCAGCATCTAACTAACAGGTTTCTGACCACAGTCATCAATCACAATGCATTTCTTTCAAATTCTGTGTATAGTGTGTTTTAGATTTGGTTGCTAAAAGAGCATGTTTTTCTTCAGCTGTATCATTTTGTAACTGCATTTTTATGATCTTCATCTCATTTTCTTCATCCAATGCCACCAAAGTTGATGAACACCAAAAGATTTATCAGCAGGCATATAACTCCTTGTTATTATTATATAATATTATATAATACTAATATTATTAATGATGTATTAGTATTATGCTAATAATATAGTATGTTTTTATGTAGATAGGTATGTCTTGTAAGCCGCTCTGAGTCCCTTTCGGGGTGAGAAGGGCGGAATATAAATGTCGTAAATAATTTTTTTAAAAAAATTCCTTGTAAATGCTGTGGGAGACAGCTTTGGAAATATTTGTTGCTCCTGGGTTGAAAAAGAGGAAACGATATATCCAAAAACAAACTTAGCCCTCTTGAAGAGAGTGCATGACATTGTGTCACATAAAATTTTAGCAGAATAGCAAACTCCCATCATTCCTGTGTTGGCCCAAAATGGTAAAGAACTGCAATCTCTTATTTGAGTCCAAGGGCAGATCTACCCTGACCCATTATCCCAAGGCTAATTTGGCATGGCATATGCTGGATCAACCCTATTTTATTTATTTACTAGCTTGGGGACCCGGCCCTGCCCGGGTTATTTGAGAAAGGCATTGTACGCCAAGGGTGGTCCTTATGAGATGTTTACGTGGCTTGCAGTGGTCTCAGGAAGTTAGTGAAGGTACTTCAAGTCCCATCATCCATGGTCCATCCTCCTTCAAACGGCACCAGGATGTAGAGTGGGTCATGAGGGCTCTGTGTGTCAGGTTTGGTCTTGGTCAGTCATTGGATTAGGTTTGCAGCAGTTTTGGGAAGTGAGTGAAGGTACTTCAAGTCCCATCATGCATGGTCTGCCCTCCTCCAAGCTGCACCAGGATGTAAAGTGGGTCATGGAGGCTCTGTGTGCATAGTTTGTTCTTTTTTGGTAATTGGATGAGGGTTGCAGTGGTCTCAGAAAGTGAGTGAAGGTGCTTCAAGTCCTATCATCCATGGTCCATCCCACTCAAAACTGCAGCAGGATGTAGAGTGGGTCATGGGTACTCTGTGTGCCAAGTTTGGGCCTGGTCTGTGATTTGTAGGGGCTTCAATGTTCTGTGGGAAATTAATAGGGTGAAGGTACTGCAAATCCCATCATTTGTGGCCCATCCTGACCTACACTGCACCAGGTTGTAAAGTGGGCAAATGGGCATCTGTGTGGCAAGTGTGGTCCTGATCCTTCTATGGTGTGGGCCAGAGTGCTCTAAGCAAGTGAGTTAAAGTACTGCAAGTCCTGTCATCCATGGCCCATCCTCCCTCAAACTGCACCAGGATGTAGAGGGGTCTTGAGGGTTCTGTGTGCCAAGTTTGGTCTTGTTCTTTCATTGTTTGGGGTCGCAAAAGAGTCGCAAAGTGTTTTGGTCTGAAACTCCCACCATGCCTGACTGCCTCAGGCCTTTTCCTGACCCCCTCTGCCACTTTAGAGCATTGGAATGTTCGTGTTGGCGACTGCCTCAGGCCTTTGCCTTATTCTCCTCTGCCAGTTTAGAGATTCGGAATGTTCGTGTTGGCTGGCCAATAGAGGCGTTATGCAAATGCTCCCTCACTGGCAACCAATCATGTTGTCAGAATGTAGAAACCTGGAGCCAATCAGAACGCTGCCACATACATACATACATACATACATACATACATACATACACACACACACTCACACACACATACATACAAACATTCTTTTTTTATTATATATACAGATATTCTGCCTTTCTCATCCCAAAGGGGACTCAGGGCAGATCACAGAACACGGCAAACATTCAATGGCATTATACACTGACAGAACAAACACAATACACAGAGAGAGGTATATAGGCCTTTCCCATCTTTGGCATCTTGGAGGTTGTGCTCGATTCTGGACATTTGGGGAGGGGGGGTACTGTCGCTCCATCCTCCATGCTGAAAAGCCCTGTTCACAGACTTCCTTCCATTTTTTATCAAATTGCCAGCATTTCTTCTGGTATTTCCATATGGTGCCATTAAAATACCTCCCCACTTTTAAGCAGTACCTATTTCTCTACTCACTGCTGTTTTCAATGTATTAGGTGGGAATGAGCTGAGCTGAAGGTCGGGTGCTCACCCCCGATCCAGGCTTCGAACTGCCAACCTTTCGATTGGCAAGATTCATTGCAGCTGGCGGTTAACCTGCTGTGCTAAAGCTTGGCCCTAAGATGTGTGACATAGGCTCCCCCTGACTGTTGTGGAAGCAGGAGGGAGTTTTGACTGCCCAGGAACACCTAACCTTACATCCTTTCCCATTCTCCATGTCATAGCAATCTCTAGCCATAACATGTTGGCCATTGTCTTCGGTGAGATCTATTGAGGCACAAAAGGCCATGACAACTATATGAGGAGGAGAGAAAGAATACCCCTTCTATCCTTTAAGCTTCCCCCAATTGCAAGTGACTGCAGACCAGTAGGACCCATGTCATACCTGGAGAATGGGAGGTGATCATATCCGATTCCCCACGCCCATAGGGTGCCCTCGTTCAGGAAATATGGGATGACAGTGAAAACAGTGTGTGGCCAGTTTCATCTCAGAACTGACCTGACCGTTTACACAGGCCCAAAGTTGGGGAATTCTTCGAATTCTGGGCCAGATTATGAAGTATCCCATAACTTTTGTTAACACAGGTCAAGGCCACATTAAGACCCTGCATTGCCATGGATAAGCTCTATGGGACATCTGACTACCATGGAGCTAATCCAGAGCCCTTTTGTTTTAAATGGTCAGTGTAAAAGTGTCTTTAAATTACTTTTGAGAGGGCCAATATTTACTTAGATCCAGCAAGATATAGAAGGAATAAAATGCAAATCGTTTTGAGGTGCTAGATTCCAAGGATTGTATCTTTTCACACATTTTGAACGACAGTTAATTTGTGAGCAAGAGTTAAAAAATACCTCTTACGCTACAAAAGCAAAATGGGGACATCAGTTTATATCTTTTCCCCTGATTTGGCATGTTGTAAGTGTGGGTTGTTTTGTGTTTTGCTTGCAAGTGCTTTTGTTCTCTTTTAAAAGAGAGATCATTAAAGTGTCATTTGTGCACATTGAAGTGGTACAGCTCCCACTGTAGGATTCTGAAGGACACCCAAGGATTCTTTCATTGTATTACATATATAGATGAGTGTATTGTTTGGCACCAGAAAAAATTACGTATCCATCCAACTGTTCACAACTTTACAAAGAAGATAATCTGATATTTTGATGGAATAACACTATGTAACACGATTTTTCTTCCTGGGTTATAAATGTCATTTCCTAATTGGTTCTATCATAAAAACATGGGGAAAGTTTCTTAAACTGCAAAATGTTTTGCTATACTTTTTCAATAAACTGTTCTGACCCTGTCTATCTTCATGACCACATCCCCCTATGTACCTGCATGAGCTTTAAGATCTGCCAAAGAAGCCTTCCTCGCACTCTCATCACTGTCACAAGCAGGATTGGTGGGGATGAGAGAGAGGGCCTTCTCAGTAGTGGGCCCCCAGCTTTGGAATGCCCCCCCCCCCACTGGGAGATTAGGTAGGCCCCTACACTGTCCTCCTTCTGGAGGGATTTGAAGACTTGGATGTTTAAACAAGCCTTTGAGAATCTCTAGCCCCAATGGTCCACAATTATGACCCAGCACTGCACTTTCATCCCATGCTCTTGTTTCGTAGCTACAATTTGCACTATTCCCATTCCCTTGTCTGTTTACAGTTTGGTCATTTTTACGGCAGTTGTCACCATAGGTTATTGGGTGTTGTTCTGAGTGTTAAATTGTTGTTTTATATTCTATTGGTTTTACTTTTTTAAAACTGTGTGTTCATTTTATGCATTGTTTGTGCTACCCTGAGTCCCTTTGGGGAGATGGAGGCAGGGTACAAAAATGAAGTTATGATTATTCGTATTAAAGTTATAATGAATAGAGTCTCAACCAATTCAACGTAGGTTGTGGCAGCCACAAAAATGAAATTTTTTTGGAGTATTACAAATACTTTCAAAGTAACTACCACTCAATTAAACAGGAAACAATACGTTCAAACCAGGAACAGAAAATGTTTCAAATTGTGTTACATAGCATAATTAATGCAAATATTCATATGAGTCAATGTAAATCCTGTTCTTTAACTCTTATCTCCTTCTCAAAACAGAATGGAAGAAATCGAGAGCTTAGTCCAGCCCTGGAAAATCTAAAAGAAAAACAAACTCCTCTACTATCTCCACCACGGCCTTTTGAATGCCTGAGTGGAAAAATTGCAGTAGTGGCCAGTTTTTTGGCATTGTTTTCCATTGCTTCATTCCTTACATCAGGCATGGGCAAACTTCGGCTTTCCGGTTATCTGTTAGGAATTGTAGGAGTTGAAGTTCAAAATGCCTGGAGGGCCAAAGTTTGCACATGCCTGCTTTACATCCTTTATTACCTATTCCTAAATTTAACCCATGGGACATATCAAAAGCTGTAATTTTAGCTCCAAAATCTGGTCTCAATTTGTACGTGAGGTCGACTTATATACGAATGTATACAATTTTTTTTATCCATGCTTTATTACAGTATCGAAAACCATCTGATATAATTGCTCATTTGTACAGCAGAGCATTTCACAGGATTTTAAAATGTATTTGCATTCAACTTCTCATGAATTTTGAGTGATAACTCAAAATGATTTAGTTATATTAAAAAAAGAGTACTGAGGTTGTGGGAGTCCGCGATTACGCCATATTCAAAGCTAACCCAAAGTGACACATCCCCTCCCTGTAGGTGGCTTTTGAGCTTCTTCAACTTGCAGCGCTCCTTTTGCAGTGAACGTTTGAACTGCTGTGGATGAGTCTTTTAAAATGCTCCAACATGGGTTTCTGTTCATTTCTAGTAGCTGTCATACTCTTCCTATGTGTATCTGATCACTTAAGATCAAGCTCTTGTAATAAGCATTCATTCACTATCATGGCTCTTCATTATCTCAGGTAAATTATTTATTCTACACTTGGTCTCCCTTTTGATGATTGCCCATTTATATGCCTGTGGCGTTATGCCAACTTGTGGGATGAGGAGGAAAGAATGTTTCACAATCAAAAGCAAGTTGGAATACAGCTTTTACAGATTCACTCTTTTTTAAAAGCAAAGAAAGAAAAACTAAGCAAACAAACAAAATCTAGAGGTGGCTGTAGTCTTTGTCTGTTTGCACATCCCTATTTTGGATGACATTTAGACATGAAAAATTCCCTTCTACCATGACCATGGTCAGTAGAGTGATTTGCTGCTGAGAGTGAGGTTGGGAGTAAGCTAATTGGACACAGCCCAGGCATACCTGCACTCTGTGGGAAAGCCTTATATTGAGAAATTATATTTGTCTAAGAGGGCATCTGTGTTAGAGAATTAATGCAGTTGGACGCCACTTTATTAGCCATGGTTCAATGGAATCATGGAAGTTGCCATTCTGTAATAAAGAGTAGCAGTGCCTCTCCAAACTACAACTTTCATGATTCCGTTGCATTGAGCCACAGGAGTTTAAGTGGTGTCCAACTGCATTAAATCTACAGTGTAGATCAGGGGACATTTTAAAGCAGCAGGCCAATTGGTCCCTCAGATTGGTTATAGTTTGGGGGGAAATGATAAAATTCCTATCAGATTTGTACCAGGGGGACATGAAAGAACCATACAATATTTAAAATGAAAACAATGTAAACCAACATAAATATACCAGTATTTCGATGGGAAGTATGGGCCTGCTTTTGGTTGATGAGAGAGCCACATTAAATAGGATTTTTGTTGTTGTGTGCCTTCAAGTCATTTCCGAATTAGGGCAACCCTAAGTCTTAAGTTTAAGGTGGGTGGTCGAATAAATGACCTTGGAGGACCTTACTTTGGGGACCCCAGTTGTAGTTGTACCATATTTCAGCTGCTTTTAAAATGTCCCAGTTTCTCCTTTACCTCCTTCCACTTTTCTCCATAACTTTCTTCATTCTCAGCAAACTGACTACAAGGTGCAAAAGTAACTTGCATCCAGTCAAACCAGTAGCAGAGAAAGGAGATGAGTAGAAACTTGACCTTCCCGTTAGGTTCAGTCAAAAGCAAACAGCCTGTCACAATCACGGACTTACCGGCCCCTTAATCACACACACAGAGACGTACTGAAGGCTAACTACTTTATTGAGTATAATAACAGTTAAAAGATATAGTCCAATAAGAATATAAAAGCAATCCAAAAAGCTTGAAGTGTCAATGTCCAAGATAACGTACCAAATAGAAGCTAAAGAATATTACTGCATATAAGCAAAATATATATCTATTTATCTGGTCAAGCAACAATGAGGAGTTCCCCTCATGGTATCATACTCATCGCATTACACAATATATAGTAGGTATACAGATCACAACAGTATGATACACAGTATCTCAATCCCATGCACTTTAAACAATGAAATAATAAATCGCTCCTATGGATATCGTGTTAGCTGTTTTACAGTCAAATAATATTTATAAGCTAAATGCTGAGTCCGTAATGCTAACAGTATCCAGATGGTCCTTACTCACTGTCCTGTTGTCCGTATGTAACCAAATGGTTCTTTAAACGATGTTTGGGAGAGGCATAGCCGCTTTTCGGGCAAATGTAGCCTCGCTCCCGCCGCCAAACTCAAAACAAATCACGCCCGGCCGTATTCCAAGCCGTTGCTGGGGCGCGCCGCCAAGCAGTAAACGCCGTCTCCTAGGAAAACTTTTGCGACGTAGCGGCTTGAGATTGGCAGTGATTCAAAGCCTCCGTGGTGACAATAGAGCAAGACAGGAGTGCAGGAAAACGATGAGGGAGATGTTCAAAGATGGGAAGCATAGGAACACAGTTAGGAGTGAGACCACGGGGGGATCCGAGAAGACAAGGAGGGGTCTCCGGTCCGCCTACGGGTAACCATACAGGGGCCCGATCCCGTTTCGTTATTCACTTCCTCAGGGCGGGGCTCAAAGTACATGCAGCTTCTCACAATAATGCACTGGAACATCCAACATAGATCATTCTATAATACAACAATGTAGTACATATTTTATAGCAATAGACACAAGAATAGGACATAGGGTAGGGGGAAGACAGTATACATACCAAGGTCAATTCACTAGGGTCATCACCAAGAAGTATAGACCGCGTATACGGTAACTCATTGGGTAAGGTATCTTGCTTAAATCTTGTGCATAAGGGTGGAGCTGATTAGCTCAAGATGTGATTGATTGATAATTGGTCGTTAAGTCCTTTGGGTGACTCACAGGCTAACAGAATTATCCATTTGGCTTCACAGCGCAGGAGTGTATCCTGCAAACACCCATGAGGTTTTAAAGAGATCTTTTCTAGCCCCATAAATGTGAAGTCTGGTTGGGAGTTATGTTTTTGTTTGAAATGTTTGTACAAATCAGAATCCTCACTCCCTGTCACTATTTTAGAGCGATGCTCCCCAATTCTAACTTTAAGGGTACGTTTGGTTTGTCCGACATAATTAAATGGGCACGAGCAGGTTAGTAAATACGTGCAGGCCTTAGAAGAGCAGGTGAAGAAATGTTTAGGTCTGAAGGTTTTGTTTGTATGTGGTACCGTTATGGTATTAGCTGTGGATACCAGGCAGCATACTGAGCAGTTGCCACATCTTCTAGTGCCCACACTCAAGGCGCCGTGGGAGGTTTGAACTCACTATCAGAGTGTGTAAGTATATCTCTGAAGTTGGCTGTCCTTTTGTAAGCCAACATAGGTGGCTTTTCTAAGCCCTGAATGTCAGCAATCAAAGGCCAATGGCGTTTTACAATCCTTACTATGTCCTGACTGTGGGTACTAAGGTGTAAGGGCCATATTAATCTGTCTGGGTTCTTTTTAACCCTTTTCTTAAACAATGTGGCCCTAGGGATTTTATCTATTTTGTTTTTGGCTTTGATTAGAATGTCTTGGGGATAGCCCCTATCAGCAAAATTCTGTAAGAGCAAGTTGGCATCAATGTTGAATTGTTCAGTCGAGGAGGAGTTACGTTTGATTCTGATTAACTGTGAAAATGGTAAGTTGTTTTTCATTTGAAAAGGGTGCAAGCTATTGTAATGTAGTACAGAATTTTTTGCCACTGGTTTAGTGTAGTTTTGCACTCTCAAGTTGTTATTATGTCTGGATATGGTTATATCCAAAAAATCAATAGTGTTTCTGTTATATATGGTGGTAAATTTTATGTTAGGGTGCCAATTAGCCAACCATCTGTCACAATCTATAGGGGAAATAACATCATTAAAGAGGAATATGACGTCATCTATGTACCTCCACCAATGGGTAATGTTGGTGGTAATCTGGGGATTAGTGGTGTTGTGATATAGGAATTTGTCTTCTAAGTCACTAACAAAAAGATTAGCTATACTCGGAGCCGTCGGGGACCCCATGGCCACTCCCCCAATTTGTAAATAGAACTGATCTTTATAACGAAAATAATTATAATCTAGGATACAATCCAATAACTCCATTAAGTACCCAGTGGGAGGATGTAGTGGTTTATTACGTTTATCTAGTGTGTTCTCTATAATAGTTCTCGCGTCCTCCAGAGGGACGTTTGTGTACAATGACGTAATGTCCGAGGTGGCCAGGTAAGTATGATCTGTGATGTTAATAGTTTCAATTTTCTGTATCAAGTCAGCTGTATCCCTGATGTAAGAAGGGGAAGACTGCACAAAGGGTTGTAGTAAAGTGTCAATAAACTTAGCAAGGGGTTCAAGGACGCTATGGCTGGCTGCCACGATTGGTCTGCCAGGAGGGGGCGCTATTCCCTTGTGTGTTTTTGGAAGATGATAGAATATAGGAATTTTTGGATGTTTATTTATGAGAAATTCAGCCATTTTTTGGTCTATAAATCCCATCATTTCACCATAATGGACTATATTACTGATGGTGTTCAAGAATTTTTGTGTGGGATCACTGGGTATGGGTTTATAGAATTTCCTATTATCTAGTTGTTTGTGAGATTCTTTATCATAATCTGATCTATTAAGACAGACTATGCCTCCAGTTTTATCTGCTTTCTTAAACAGAATACTAGGGTGGTTCCCTAATGATTTGATGCGGTCCAATTCTGTTTTAGTAAGATTTGAATTTTTGTAGTCATTGTTGTGGTTAATTTTATCTACCTCTTTAGTTACTATGTTTTCGAAGGCCCTCACGTTAGGAGAGACAAGATTGGGAGTAAATTTACTTTTTGGACGTAATGTGGTGGTAACTTGGGTACTCCCGGGTGTGTTCCCCCCTCTGAAGTGATCTTTAAGGCGAATATACCTGAACAGTGTTGATAAATCCTTTCTTATGTCTACTCGATTGCAAGGAGCAGTAAAAACAAAAGATAGGCCTTTATTCATGATTTTATTCGTTTTGGGGGAAAGGGGCACATCCGAGAGGTTCATAACTAGCTTGTTTTTTTCTTGGGGGGGTCCTTTTGAAAATCCCGTTCATTATAAAATCCCTCTCTGTGTCTGTTCCTACGTGGGTACCTCCGTGAGTGAGATGTAGTAGAGGAGTCTGACCACCTGCTATTGTCCTCCATAGATGAGGCTGAAGTTAAATTTTCCTCAGGGAATCTCACATTTTTGTCAGAGTTCTTCCTATAGTATGGCTTTCTTTCCCAGTCAAATATGTTGCCTTTCCTATAGTCCTCCTTGTCTCTATTCAATTTTTTTAATTTGTATTGACGTTGTTCCACAAAGAGTTTGTCACACTCTTTTTTAATGTTGTCAATATCTGGTTGTGTCAGAGTGGTACTAAGTTCAGACTTCTTACTCGCTATGTCCTGTGTCAAGGAATCATATTCTGTGTTGGTTCTTTGTAGTAAGTGTATAAGGAGATCTCTAGAACACTTCATTAGGATTTCATCCCATACCTTGGTAAAGGTCTCATCTGACTTGTACGTACCAGGGGGGAGAATAATTCTCAACCCTCTGGGGACTAGATCTTGTCTGATATAATCTGCCAGCGCTGAGGCATTCAGGCCAACTTTAATCTGTCTTAATTCAAGCTCTTTCAGATCATCTACCTTAGCTGCTTGATGACTAGAAGCTGGTGCAGAGGTGGCAGAGGTACCCTCTAAGGGATCCAATGACCACTCCCTGAGAATGGAAGGCATCTGTGCCTGTGGGAATCTGCTACTACTGTCTTCCTCCATATCCCTATAGAACCAGCTTTTTTAGAGCTGGGAACAACAATGTACAAACAAAAACAATGTACCTATCTTGTGTAACAGTACTCTGCAAACACAAGCTAAAGAATATTACTGCATATAAGCAAAATATATATCTATTTATCTGGTCAAGCAACAATGAGGAGTTCCCCTCATGGTATCATACTCATCGCATTACACAATATATAGTAGGTATACAGATCACAACAGTATGATACACAGTATCTCAATCCCATGCACTTTAAACAATGAAATAATAAATCGCTCCTATGGATATCGTGTTAGCTGTTTTACAGTCAAATAATATTTATAAGCTAAATGCTGAGTCCGTAATGCTAACAGTATCCAGATGGTCCTTACTCACTGTCCTGTTGTCCGTATGTAACCAAATGGTTCTTTAAACGATGTTTGGGAGAGGCATAGCCGCTTTTCGGGCAAATGTAGCCTCGCTCCAAGCCGTTGCTGGGGCGCGCCGCCAAGCAGTAAACGCCGTCTCCTAGGAAAACTTTTGCGACACCAGCAACGGCTTGGAATACGGCCGGGCGTGATTTGTTTTGAGTTTGGCGGCGGGAGCGAGGCTACATTTGCCCGAAAAGCGGCTATGCCTCTCCCAAACATCGTTTAAAGAACCATTTGGTTACATACGGACAACAGGACAGTGAGTAAGGACCATCTGGATACTGTTAGCATTACGGACTCAGCATTTAGCTTATAAATATTATTTGACTGTAAAACAGCTAACACGATATCCATAGGAGCGATTTATTATTTCATTGTTTAAAGTGCATGGGATTGAGATACTGTGTATCATACTGTTGTGATCTGTATACCTACTATATATTGTGTAATGCGATGAGTATGATACCATGAGGGGAACTCCTCATTGTTGCTTGACCAGATAAATAGATATATATTTTGCTTATATGCAGTAATATTCTTTAGCTTGTGTTTGCAGAGTACTGTTACACAAGATAGGTACATTGTTTTTGTTTGTACATTAACGTAGCAAATAGGCCAAAAGCGTAGCAAGGCTCCACTTGACTGTGGATCAGGAACAAAAGCAAGGCTCCACAATGCTGTGGATCAGGAACAAGGGCAAGGCTCCACAATGCTGTGGATCAGGAACAAAGGCAAAGCTCCACAATGCTGTGGATCAGGGACAAGGCAAGGCTTGATGATCTCTAGCTATCCAGCTAGTGATCCCACTCCGCTTCACGCCTATTCAGGTGCGACGTGGCCGGAGAACTGAGGATTCGTTCCCATGGATCCTATACTTAATCCTTCGGCCGAGGTCCCCGACGCTCTAGGCTTCTTCGTCTCCAATCCCTGCTGACGGACCTCGGCCGGTCTAGGGCCCGGGACCAGTCCCTCCTGCTAGACTCGATGTTCCGTCTTCTATCAAAGGTTCGACCTTGTCTCTCGGCAGCTGTGTTGCTATCTCCCTGAGAGCTTTCCTCCCTAGCCGTTTCCCATGTGCTTTCTTCCATATCTTCCTCAGGAGGTTCCTGGGAAGATCTCCCTCCCGGATGTTCATAGCTCCCTGAATCAGAATCTAATTGCACCTGGTTATCTGAATCATCCCTGGGACCAAAACACATTTCTTCCCAGGCCAAGCTCTCTGTGGGCGAAAGAGGCCCCTGCGGGGAAAGCTGCCCTTCACCCCAGTCATCTAGCTCATCCTCTGAATCCCGTTCTAGCTCAGCTGGTTCTAATGCTAATGGGACCCCAGGTCCTGTCCCCTGCCCTCCAGGCACAAACGAGAACTGCTGTGCTACACAGCCACAGTTTCCCTGTAGCCTTTTCATTCTTCCCAAATTTTCCCATCCTGACCAGACTGACATTGCTTGACCACATTTGTTCTAGTTTTCATCTATGAAATATTTGAGGAGATACAAACAAATAATTACAGGAAGAATATACATAAATTTCTCCTCCTCCTCCAAACATGGGTCTAAACTTGTCTTTTTTTATGGCTGACTGTAATTTACAATGCCAACCGTGTTGCAAAGAGAAGCAGCAAAGATGTGAGTGTTTTTGAGTCAGTTTGATTTATAAAGGATTAATCTGGCGGTGGTTCAAAGGGTGCTTATACATGAAGAAATCCAGATCCTACTGAAGTGTATGGGATTTAAATCAGTCTGTTTCTAGTCTCCATGGTCCAGTATGTAAGACACATATAAAGTGGCTGCATTGCTGCTTGCCAGATATGTTTTTTTCTTCTGTTCCCAAGTCCATGTTCTGTTTCAAACACCCGCTGTAACCTTGGCAGCTTTAGAAACAGGCCTTTGTCTCCATGCTTCACAAAATTGCAGAGACAGATGCTAAGAGATTTCCTCTTCAATAAGAAGACAATAAACCCTGATGAAGAGTATTTGCATAATTGAGATAGAAAACCTTAAAGACCAGTCAGAAAACTCTGATTATGTCCAGAAGCATTCTTATTATTCTTTAAAAGTTCATCCTTTGGCTCGAATATTTTTGTCTCTTTGGGCTGGAGGGAGGAGGAAAAAAGTAAAGCGGGAAGCCATTTTCCCTGTAGGACATCACAATACCATGCCCTCCAACATTTCACTGATGAAAACTGGGACACGGATGGTCAAGCAACCTCAGAGTGTGGTCAAGATAGCAAAGGTGTTTAATGAGGAAGAATACACAAGCTAGAAGATTCTCCTTTTTTGTAGCCTGCCCTCTCAGTTCCTTTTACCCTTGCTGAGTTTATTGAGTGTAAGCAAGGGCCCAAAACTCTGAGTTTGATCACAAGTAGCTCCTGGAAGTCAAGATGACATACAGTGATGTGTAGTTTGTAATGTTATCTAAAATGTTTTTTAGTTTTCATTATGAGACATTGGGGAATGCTAGAGTTTTGGCAAATCTCCTCCCAGCCCCTTACTTCAGAGTTAATGTGGATAGCTGGGCTAGTTCTAATCTGAAATAAACTGCTGTCCATGCAGTCTGTGGTGCTGGAAAAAAGAGCATCTCCATCACTTGGACCTGTGTCACCATCTTGTCACTATGGTAGATGATCATGAAATTATGGAGAGCTCCTGCTCATTGAGAGGTACCTTGACTGACGCCAGCAAAAGCATTTGGTGTTGTTTAGGAGCCTTCCAACGTTCCATGGTGGTCCAGCGATAATGACAGGAGACTTCCAAGGCAGGATGACAATGCTGTAGAACAAACTAGTGTTGGCCCCATTTGATGCTTTTAAAATGTCACCTCATTGTAGGAGAAGATGGGAATGTAGTGACCATAAGACCAGTTCTAGGTATTGCTACTGAGAACCAGCCTCGGATTCAGCAGTTTTACACTTTGAACTCAATTTGTAATAACCAAAGTGAACTGAGGGGAAAGGAGGTGGAGAGCAAAAATGGGACATTTTAGGAATAGTTAAAAAAATTGAATGCTATTTTTGGGTCAAATAAAGACAGAGAAAATGCATTCCGTAGCAAGAAACATTTGGGGGGAGGGGGAGGGAGAATATATTCCTGTACCTTTATTAAGAGCCACAATGACCTCCACATGGAAATAAGTCCTAAACAAAAGACAATATTAGTTGTTGTAATATGTACACTGTAGACCCAATAGATTATATTCTTTATATATTTCCATCTGTTTTGAGATCAATGGTTCCCAACCTTTGATCCTCCAGGTGTTTGGAGGTTTCAACTTCCAGAAGCCCCAGCAAATTGGTGCAGCTGTCAGTAATATGGGAATTTAAAGCCAAAACATCGGGGAGAATCACAAATTGGGAACAATTGATCTAGCTCTTGTGAAATGTTTAGAGCAGTGGTTCTCAACCTGTGGGTCCCCAGGTGTTTTGGCCTACACTCCCAGAAATCCCAGCCAGTTTACCAGCTGTTAGGATTTCTGGGAGTTGAAGGCCGAAACATCTGGGGACCCACAGGTTGAGAACCACTGCTCTAGAGCCAAAGCCAAAGCAGTGTTACAGCACTCTAAACAGCTCAGTCTTCTGACTTGGACTGAGACCAAAATCCTTAAAGTGTCCTAGTTTTTGTCTCCTTCTCCCAACTTCTCCCCCTCTCTTTGATTTATTTCATCTATGAAATATTGGAGGGTATGGAAATGAAATTCTATTGCTCCACCCTTGACATTGTCTGTTCCCAGCCCCTTCCTCATTTACATTGATGACTTTTAGCCTTTGGACTCCCCCTTCCCTGGCCTCTGGCTTCTATACTTTTGGTTGTAGGATAACTGGATGTAACTCCTGTGCTAAACTCTCTCAAGCCAGCACTGAGATGACTGGAAACCCAACTGAGATTCCTCACACAAGCTGAAGGGTGAGACAACATTGGCCAAAGCACAGCACTCCCTGACAACCCACTACAGTTAAATACCACTCAATCATATTTATTCAAAGCTTCCTCTGACCTCTAGATCCATACAGTTGCTCAAAAATGTCTCCCAGGTGCTTCAAGGCTGCTAGAGTTTAGATTTTTTTTATAAAAAAAGAAAAGAAAATCCAGTTGTGAAATTCTTGATTTTGTCTCATGTGTCTCTTTCTGATACCCTTCATTTGCTCTTTGATTCCCGGGCCTTTAATAATGCAACAAAGCCAATAAGCCTTTCAAGACAGGTTTTGCTTAGAGAATTATTACTCCTACTATCAATAGTAGTAATATTATAAAATGCTTGCATCTGCTAAGATGGATTTTGCTCACACATTTTGCCTGGTGATCTCTTTACAATGTCTTTATATTATTTATTGTACTTCTTACATTTAGATGTCCTTTGTCAGCCAACAGGCTCTCAAGGTGGTTTGCGACAACAAATACAGCAGTTAAACTAAAGCAATCTTTGATTTTTTCCATGTTATACAAGGGACATCATTTTACCATACTGTCGTATATATTGGTCCTGGCACCTGGCACCATTAGATACTAAGGACCCACTGGTGTATACCTCTGTTTCCACCCTCCCTTCATCCCTGATCCAGGAGAAGAAAGAAAATCCATCCACCACATGGTCTTCAGCCTTTCTTCTTCCATGTTACTTTCTTCTCCTGGGAAAATCAATAAGCAGAGGGCAGGAAAGGACAGCCATCCCTTCACCCTGGGCTGCCTGAGCAAGAGATGGCTGTCAAGGCACCTACCTTCAATTACATATAGGAATCAGTGGTGAACATCTGCACTGCCCAAATACAGAGGAAAGCCCAAATCCTGATGCAAGATTCAGACTTTCCTGTGTTTTTAACCCATGATGTAGCTGCATTAAGCAGCTTTTCCAGGGTTAAATTGGACCAGCCTGTTTCATATACACATGCAGACTGATTTGGGCACTTCTAGCATGACCAAAATGGCCAGTGTAGAAGTGCCCAAAGAAAGTGGTTCCAAATCTGGGTGAGGCTTCAGTCGAATGCTGTGGAGGGGAGCAAGAAGGAAGGATTTTCAAACCTGGACATATTTGAATGGGAAGATTAGGAATGGCTTAAGAAGAAAAGATTTTATAACCTGAATGTTACTTTGATGGGAAGGTGGGGAGTGGAACAAGAAAGAAGGGGTTTCTAGCCTGGATGCTGCTTTTATGGGAAGGTGGTAAGAGGAGCAATGGTGGAAGGAGTTGCAAGCCAGGTGTTGTGTTGATGTGAAGGTGAGGAGAGGAGTGACGAAAGGAGAAATTTAAAATTTTGATAAGGCTTAGATTGGAATGTGGGGAAGGAAGTGTGAGACTGGTGCTATTAGAAAGAGCAGTAGAGAGAGTTAGGGAAGAAGAAAGATTGGGGTGAGGAGTTGGAACTAAGCAGTTGCTACAAATTCCTGAATAGTCAAATCCATGAAAGTAAAACATGGAAATGTAGAGGGGCAACTGTGCTCCTGTGAAAAAAAAGTAGTTAAGACACATCAGTTCATCCACTGAACACTAGGATAAAACCTGAAGGAACATATTGCTATAGTTTTATGGCCAAACCCAGACCTGGGGACCGAATGTGGCTCTTTGGGCTCTTTTCTCAGGCCCTTTTCTCTTTCACTTTGAGGACATGGGGGCCCGCCTGCATCCTTATGCTGAGAGGAGGCTTGGAAGGTCACACATGGCTGCAGCCCCAGACAGCCTCTTCCTGGCCTGCACCTTGACTTTCAGAGGACTTAGCTGGTCCTCACTGGCGTGTGTGGAGCCTGTGTGCTCCCCTTCTTCCAGACCTCCACCTCTGGCAACAAGGAGGATGGCTCCTGTTCCACCTCCTCTTCCTCCTTCCCTGTCTCCACTACCTTCCTCAAGGGCAAGTTTTCCCTCAGAAAGAAGAACAACAGGAGCAGGAGGGAAGGAGAGCCCTAGACAGCCACATGCCCAGGTGTTGGTGGTTATGGAGGAGGAAGTGGTGGAGGAAGAGCTGCCCTCCTTGTCACAGGGGGCAGAGGCCAAGAAGAAAGGGAATGTGCTGGTGAGAAGAAGCTGAGTCCCATGGCAGTGGAGGCCAAGGTGCAGGCCAGGAAGAGGCTCTGCCCAGCGCCAGTACTGATGAGCACAACTTCCTGGGAGAGGCCGTGGACCAGGCAAACTGCAATGTGTAAAACCCTCCTCTCCCTATATCACTCCCTCTTCTCTTCCTGGCTCACCCACCCCGCTCCAGCCTACCATGTTGCCGGCAAGTTAAAAGGTTTCCCATGCCTGTTGGTCCAAGAGGCAAAAGTATATATAGTCAATCAAGAGCGAATTAGGTCAACATTAAACTGAAAAGCAGCTTGGATTTTTTGTAGTTATGCTTTGTCACTCACATAAGGCTATCTTATTTACTGATCCAACTCTCTTTCCTCTCATTCCTAATTTTAGGTTGTACCAGGTGAATTTCGATGCTCCCACCTGTGAAGGCAAACGAGAAAAGCTCTCACTAATAGGCGACTTTTCTTCTTCTGCGGAATTCTTTGTCACGATTGCAGTCTTTGCTTTCCTCTACTCCTTGGCAGCCACGGTGGTTTACATTTTCTTCCAGAACAAATACCGTGAAAACAACAGGGGACCTTTGATTGTAAGTGTGTGTTGCCTCAATGCGGACAGCCTAATCCCATGTATTGCTTTATTTGCTTCACTTTGGTCTGTTAATGTCCTCTCTTTAGTTAGTATGGTTCCAATAGTTGTGCTAGAGCAGTGTTTCTCAACCAGTGTGCCGGGGCACACTAGTGTGCCGTGAGCGATCATCAGGTGTGCCGTGGGAAATTGGAACCTCCAGGAAAAGGGAGTCTAGTATGTTGAAGGATAAAAACCTGAAGAAACCTACCTAAAGGCACAAAATTACAAACACCCCCTTCCCCACCTGTTGTCTATTTGGTCTCTCCCTCTCCATGCATTGGGAAGGCCCGCCTCCCTTTCCCCAAGTAAAGACCTCCTCTTGCCTCCTGGGGGTTCTGTGTGGGAAGTTTGGCCCAGTTCTATTATTGGTGGGGTTCAGAATGTTCTTTGATTGTAGGGGAACTATAAATCCCAGCAACTACAACTCCCAAATGTCAAGGTCTATTTCCCCTGAACTCCATCTGCGTTCATATTTCGGCATATTGAATAATCATGCCAAGTTTGGTCCTGATCCAACATTGTTTCAGTGCTCTCTAGATATAGGTGAACTACAACTTCAAAACCCAAGGTCAATGCCCACCAAACTCTTATAGCATTTTCTCTTGGTTATGGGAGTTCTGTGTGGGAAGTTTGTGTCTTTCTGCCATTCCTGCCAGGATATCTATGTTGTATTCATCGAAACAGGCCCAGGTTTCACACTGAGTGTATAATGCATTTAAAAACATATTAACTATATGTATTACTGTGTTAGAGTGTCATTTTGTGTCATTTTGGTTGGTGGTGTGCCCCAGGATTTTGCAAATGTAAAAAGTGTGCCGCAGCTCAGAAAAGGTTGGGAAACACTGTGCTAGAGTATATAAAAAATAGAAAGATAAATAAAATGTCTGTATCTAAATAATAGATGATAAATTATATAGACATTCTTCCACACAAGGCCCCATCTACATTGCCATATAATTCCGTTTCTGAATCCAGATTATCTGATTTGAACTAGATTTTATGGCAGTGTAGACTCATATAATCCATTTCAAAGCAGATAATCTGGATTCAGAAACTGGATTATATGGCAGTGTAGATCCAGCCCAAGTTCTCAGACAATACTGTTGAATACAGCAAGGAGGAATGCAAAAGATAGGGACGAACAACAACTTTTCTAAGTGCCACAGTTCTAATACTGCTCATTTCTCAACTGGTCAGCCTCTGCTTAAGACAAAATCCCATTGTTAGGCCAAACCAGAGTACACCCATTGAATTTATCAAACTTTCTTAGCATGTTAGCATTGATTCACTGGGTTTACTCTAGTGGGTACTAATAAAGGAATACAGGCCTTTTGCAGTCACTGCTGAGAGTGGGAATCTTAATCCCTCTTCTGTTGCCCCAGGTGCTCCTACATTCTTCAGTATGGCAAGTAAGTAGGGTCTGGTACACGAAAATATATTAAAATATCCAATGGAGAGCAGAGTAACAGAGGAAGACACATTTCAGTGCACCATTCAGGAGTTTTGCCAGTTTTAAGAAGTAGTCAAGAGAGAAGGAGGTGCATTTGTTAATTGCAACACAAAATAATATAGGGTTGTTAGCATAGTAATTGGATGACGTGTTCTCAATATAAAACAAATAGCCCCCCAATGCATCCCGAGACTCATTTAATATAGGATGTAGTATCAATACTGGGAATACAGAAATTTCAATTTCCCCAAAGCAACAAAACTCCTTTATAATATTCCAGTAATTAAAAAAAAAGAAAAGCACTGCAAAGGGTATTAATGAGTCCATTGCATAAATTATTCATGAAAAGATAAATAGTATGTTTGGGGATTTTTGTGCTGAGAGTTTACAGCAAACTATTTTCATTGCAAGTTGACATTTCTTGCCATTCATGTGGCAAAATTTGTTGTGTTTTGTGCCTTTAAGTCAGTTCTGAATTATGGTGGCCCTAAAGTGAACATGTCATGTGGTTTTCTTGGCAGAATTTGTTCAGAAAGGTTCACTTTTGCCTTCCTCTATGGCTGAGAAAGTCACTTATTGAAGTTGGTTTCCATTGTCTCCTAGTATCCTAGCCCAACGAATGTCCAAACACAGTGCTGGCTCCCTATACAACACTGGATCCATTAAACATTTTTGGGTTGGCTCTGTCTATATTAATTGGACAGAATTCCTTTGGAAATATGATATACTTTTTGGATTATGAAGTATTTTTGGAGCACTGAACAGTAGTTGGTGGGGTTGCAGAGGAAGCTCCCTGCTCCAAGAAGTTTGGGAGCCATCAGACTGGCTTCCTTTCTGGACAGCAACAATTTTCTGTGATGCCATTCTCCCCTTGCCACCATTCTCCATGGCACCTAGAGCCAGTTTAGTTCTGTCACCAATTTTTTCTCTATGCCAATGGCACTGTCTATTACAACATCCAATAGAATTGTGACAATTTATTTTATCGTAATGTCTTATTATTTTACCATTATTTTGATGTTCTCATGTTTATTAATTGGAACTTGGTGGGAAGTTCCAAGAATGAATCACTTGCTAGATATGGTTTTCTCTGATAGAGTTTGTGGCTTCCTGCACCTATTTGACTGACTTGAGCAGACACAGTTCACTTTCACAGGGGTTATATTATTATTATTATTACTATTACTACTACCCTGCTTTATCTCTCTCAGAGATTTAAAAACCCTGTGAAAGTGGAAGAACCACAATTGCTTATTTTTAATATGAGAGAATGTCTCCCTGTGAATAGTTAGATCCTGCAAGGCAATTCTGTAGCCATCTTCCACTCGATGTTGATCATAGAATTACTCTGAGTGACTTAAAGATTTCTAGATAAAAATTTTTCTAGGTCCTCTGGATTGACTCTGTGGTCACCTTCTGGTAGTGAGAACATATTAATAAAATCCACAAATAATCTTATCTATAAGCGGTAAACCTGGAAGTGTTGAGGGCCAGCTATATATATTGAGTCCCTGGTGGTGCAATAGGTTAAACCCTTGTTCTGGCAGGACTGAAGACTGACAGGTCATAGGTTCGAATCAGGGGAGAGTGTGGATGAGCTCCCTCTGTCAGCTCCAGCTCCACATGCAGGGACATGAGAGAAGCCTCCTACAAGGATGGCAAAAAATCAAAAACATCCAGGCATCCCCTGGGCAACGTCCTTGCAGATAGACAATTCTCTCACACCAGAAACAACTTGCAGCTTCTCAAGCCGCTTCTGACACAAAAAAACCTTGTTTTACCAATTATGTTTTAAGGAGAGGGAAAGAGTGTGAAACCTGCCTTGGTACAAGCCCTGAGACTGCTTTCCTTAGTGTACTGCATTTTAATAGGGCTATGTAGATGAAAACATATTCAAGATCTCAACAGGGCACATTCGTTATATAGGCAACTGCAATGACAGTGGGTGTACAATCTACTAGATGTTTTTGTTTTTTGTTTCTTTAATGACATTTTGGAGTCAGACTATTAGCCTGAACATTCTGACACCTTTTTGACTCGATTATCTTCAGGAAAAAATAATCCTGATTAACAGAGGTGCCATGGCTGACTCATCTGTTTTCAGTAATTTATTTCTAATTTATACGCATAAAATACACAACAGCAGTAAGTCCTACAAACACTATAGTTGTGACATTTTGATTACTTACAATCTGTGAAAATAATTATAATAGTTATGACAGTCTGCACAACTCAGACTTATGTTTCCATTTAGTCTCAGGGGAAAACATATGAAATAAATCAGAAAGGTGTGTTAAATGGAAGCTTGTTTATATATTTATTTATATCCCCCCCCCCCCCACCATATTTCCCTCATTATACTGAGTTCTTATTCACACTTCCACCCAGAAAAAAAATAGGCTGAGGAATAATGTAACGCTTGAAGCCACTGTTCCCCGTCTTCTTCATTATTTTGCTGGTAGGATGGTCATAATGTTGCTGACACTAGCAATGATAGATAGAACTGACCCCTTTATTAAGGAATCTGAGAACAAAATCTCTCAACTCCAAAATAACCCAGATGCCACCATTACCACATTGTTAAATTGGGGTATAAGGTGCCACATGTTGTTGCTAACTGCTATTAAGTCACCTTCACTTTATGATGACCTCCAAGTTCCCCTCTCATCAGCTTCCCTACTCATATCTTGCAGATTCATAGCCATGGCTTCCTTAATTGATTCAATCCAACTGTAATACTGCCTTCCTCTTTTTCTACCTCTTTTGCCTTACCACAAGAGTTGTGTCTTCTCATGCTATGTCCAAAATACAGCAGTCTCCGCTTAGTCATCTTGGCTTCTATTTATTTATTTATTTACCATGCTTCTATACCGCCTCTCAGCCCGAAGGCGACTTGAGGCAGTGAACAAGTGGCAACAAGTGCCCATATACAATATATCACAAGATAAAAACGGTCATATAAAAACATAAAATTAACAGTTAAAAACTATAAAATACAAATCTCAGCTCTACAATCTTAAAATCGGTTTCCGTTTCGTCGTCATACTAATCCTTGATCTCAATTAAAGTTTGTCTGCAAATGCTTGACTTTCTTACGAAATGTCAGGAGGGAGGGGGCCAATCTGATATCACTAGGAAGTGAGTTCCAAAGCCGCGGAGCCACCACTGAGAAGGCCCTAGAGAGAGTTCAGGCCTGATTTACTCTGGGACCCATTTATCTGTCTTTGTGGCACTCCTGATATCTACAGAACTCTCCTCCAGCACCACATCTCAATTGAGTAGATTTTCTTCCTATCAGCTTTCTTCTCTGACCAGTTTTCACAACCAAGGAATCGTGGATAGACAACTGCAAGCATTCTTGGAGACAGTGATTATTTGAATAAATATCAATGTAGGTTTAGGTCTAATTTTGTAATTGTCTCAGTCTTGGTTGTGGAGAGAGGACCCAAGGGCACTGAAAACTCATTGCTCATCATTTATTAGTGGTTTTTGCTACCATTGGCCAGCATTCTCCTGGAGTGTGTATCTAACATGGGGATCAGAGACTTTTTATAGCAGAGGATTAAGGGCCAAACTAAGGATTATGTTCTCAGGGCCCATGGAACCCGGGGTATGCCTCATTTTTATATGAAGCCACTTAAACCAGTCATTCAGAGATATGAAGCACCAGGAATGTGGCACAGCTGGCTAAGTGTCAGCTGCATAAGATCTCTCTGACCAATAGGTCATGAGTTTGAGGCTTGCCCGGGTTGAGGTGGGTGCTTGACCTTTAAGTGTAGCCTGCTGTTGACCTTTGCAGCCCAAAAGACAGTTGCATCTGTCAAATAGGAGATAAAGGTACCACATTAAGTGGGGAGGCAAATTTTGACTGAATTATGAGGCCATTAAAGAACTCCAGGAACGCTGAGGAATGCGGAAGGAACAACAGGGGATGCTGGGAATGCTGAGAGATGAGGAGTGCGTCAGCTCCCCCTGGTGGCCAGAGTTTGCCTCTGTTCGTCTACATGTGTGTATGTGGAAATGGCAGGGATTGTCTGCTAAGTATGTGTACCTGTAATCCGCTCTGAGTCCCCTTCAGGGTGAGAAGAGAGGAATATAAATAAAATGTATTATTTATTATGTCACCAAAATGAAAGATAGCTCTGTTTCTCCCTAAGGTCTGAATCAAATGAGGCCATGTAAGTAAGACTCAGTTGGATGCAGAAATGGAATAGATGTAAGCTGGTGAACTCAGCCTGTATTCTTACAACCAACATGGTTTGAGTGTTGAACTAGGACTTTGGAGACTAGGCTTTGAGTCCCTGCTCAGCCACGGAAACCAACTGGGTGGCCTTGGGTAAACCACATTATTTCAGCTTCAGAAGAAGGCAAAGGAAAAAAAACCCTCTGACCAAATCTTGTCAAGGAAATCTCTCAGGTCTTGCCATAGGACACAAACAGCCTGAAGGCATACAACAACAATAATTCTTATCCCACAGACGTGATGTGAATAAGTGGTTCTTGAGTCTGGAAAATAGGCCAATTGCCTGTCTTGGATGGAAAGTTACTCTCCTTCTGAAAGAGCAGGTGTGCAGTCCACAGGTGGTCCTAGATTAATCACAGTCACCTCAGGGGATTTTGGTGGCAAGGAATTATTTTTACCAGCTTTACTGTTTCAATAGCTGCATCCATTCATGGACCAGGCCTAGTTATGGGGACCTATAGACAAGCTTTGGAATGAAAACTACGTTGGAGCAGTGTGCAGTGGGAGAGGGTATTGTCTCAGTCTTCTTATGCTGAAAACTATTTTCCCTGGAAAAATGGTTTTCCTGGGAAACCACTTAAGAGATTGAGCTTATTCTACATTTATAATACTTTTGTGTACCTTGGACCATGAAGTCCATACTTCAGGAAATAAAGCCCAGCTGCTCATTGGAGGGAAGGATATTAGAGGCAATGATGAAGTACATTGGCCACATAATGAGAAAACAGGAAGACAATGATGCTGGGGAAAATGGAAGGAAAAAGGAAGAGGGGCCGACCAAGGGCAAGATGGATGGAAGGTATCCTTGAAGTGACTGGCTTGACGCTGAAGGAGTTGGGGGAGGTGACAGCCGATGAGGAGCTCTGGCGTGGGCTGGTCCATGAGGTCACAAAGAGTCGGAAGCGACTGAACGAATAAACAACAAATACTTTTGTATATTGGCCTGACATGTATACTTTCATTTATAGAAAACTATTACCCTATCCTACTATTAGTCCTGACTAGAATAGACCAATTAAATCTATGGGATTTAACCTGTGTGTTAACTCACCATTCAACAATTAGTTAAGTGGGTGTACTCTAAGTGAGACTAACCGAGAAAATAATGTCTAATGTTTACAACATGAATGCATGAACTCTGAAATGGTACCATCACGAGGAAGACTGTAGTCTTGTTCTTCTGGCCTTTAGAAATGGAATCTGGCTGCCTCTGTCATTCCTTACCAGCACACACCTACAAGTGTCTGATTGCTTTTTTGCAGGACTTCATTGTGACAGTAGTGTTTTCATTCTTGTGGCTTGTGGGTTCCTCTGCTTGGGCGAAAGGACTCTCTGACGTGAAAGTTGCAACTGATCCAGATGAAGTGCTCTTACTGATGTCAGCTTGCAAGCAGCAGTCTAATAAGTGCTTGCCTCTGCGCAGCCCTGTTATGTCCAGTTTGAATACTTCAGTTGTAAGTATCGCTCTTTTCTTTTATTCCATGAAAGAAAGAAAAAAACCAGTCTCTACCACCAGTGGAACTAGTACCATCCTCTGATGCCTCATACTTGGGTGTCCCCAAAATCTAATCTAAAAGATTTGGCAACCCTGTGGAACAAAGTATTGGAAATTCCATAAACTATTGGAATTAACTACATTACAACCTTATTGAAAAGGTAAAAATGATGTCACATCCGCTTGGCAAATGTGAATCTCCATGAACATGTGGAGGCCACATTTTGAAAAGCACTAGTCAAGAAAAGCATGACCATCTTTGAACAAGTGATATTCATGAGCATTCATCTAATGGCACATAGGTAACTCAGCTGTTAAACTGAAGAACCAACTGCCAAGGAAAAAGACATGCCGCTACAAAAATACATTGGGTTAGCAGAGGATGGTTGTTTCTTTGAAGTAGAATTTGCAGTTGCAATTGCCTAAAAGATATACATCTCCGTGAAACCTCTTAGTTAAAATATGGACTCAAAAGACAAAAACAAAGTAGTGTTGTTTTTAAAAAAAATAACATATCAGGTTTACTAACAAACTTCTTGTATATATTCAGCATACAAGTCCATAATCCAATATCTTTAAGCATATAGATGTAGTCCAAACTGTATAATTGTACTCACTGAAGTCTGAAAGGGGACAAACTGCATCCACCTCCATTGAGGTCTAAAAACATACTAAAAAACAAAAATGGAGTCCTGTGTCTGAAGCCACTCCCACACCAAAGAGCTACAGACAACCTGGCAAACCAATATGTATATGCAATATAGGTTAACAGTTAGGCACATTTACGAACAGTTAGTGGAGGCTTGGAAGGTTGCTATTTCCAACACAAAGTAACACCAGATGCTTGGTAATAGCAGCTTCCTTGTGGTTCCTCCTCCATGATTAATGCTATTAGCTCAGTTAGGAGGAGATAAAATGTCATAAGCCAAGTAGCTGAATTAATGTTCATTCTGCTTTTTCTTCAGGTCTTTGGATTCTTGAACTTTATACTCTGGGCAGGGAATATTTGGTTTGTTTTCAAGGAGACTGGCTGGCATTCTTCGGGCACGAGATACCCTCCAGACACCATGGGAAAACAACCCAGCAGCTATAACCAAGGTGGCTACAATCAAGACAGCTTTGGTCCAAGCAGTGGCTACAACCAACAGGGAGGCAGCTTTGGCCAGCAAACTACATATGGCCAAGTGGATGAATTTGGCCAGCAGCAACCTAGTGGCCCAACATCATTTGCTAATCAAATTTAGCATTTGCAGAGTCTGAAGAGTTCTTGAGTGTTATTTGTGGAAAGTTCAAATACAGTGGCAGGCAGCACATTTCTGAAGTGTTTGAGTAAATATGTCAGAATTTCCTCTAAATCAAAGGTTTACGGGTGTTCACCACGGAAAGCGGGCTGTGGCTCTTGTTTGTTCATACATGATGCATCTTCTCCTTGTGCATAGATGATTGATGATATACTCATCACAGGTGTGAATTGGAGTAAATAATTGTTTTATGTACTGTATAGAAACCTTTAACGGTAGTTTTGTATGTGTATGGTAGCAGCATTTTGTAGCCTGGAGTCTGTAGTATAAATTTATGCATAACACAATTAAATTAGCATTAGGACTTCTTCTACATTTTAGTGAAAAGAAAAATGTATTTTCATATGATTTCTGATTAATCTCTCATAATGCATGCACTGCAACTCCTCCATTTTAACATTGCCTGTCTATGGCAGTTTGTTTGTCTAGTTCGATTTTTAATGTTTTGCTGCTGGAGAATTTTGTTTGGCGTTCTTTCTGATTAGCAAATTTGCAATGCGTCTTAGTGCATGAAGCTGCATAATTCCACAACCGAATGTTATGGACTGTGGAAAGGGGATTTATTCCGTATCACCACTACTTTTTTTAATTGGTTTGCTTGTTTAATATAACGTTTTAGATGCTGTTCTCTATGTATGCCTATTTTGTATATTTTACAGAGTTCAATCAATGGCTTACCCAAATCCTTTATACAGCATATAATGAAAACTGTTTTCCTCCAAAGGGCATTCAGAAATATCTGCTGTAAACAGACCATTTTTTTCTGTTTAATCAAGCACAGTATTCCTTCTATGAACCCATATTTCTAGTGATGTTTTGTGACTCTTTGAACGTGATCTGTGTAATATAAGGACCAAGTAACTGTGTTTACATGTTTACAAAGATATTTATTTAATTAGGGTAACAGAGGTGCAGATATCAGTAAAGTGAAACTAAGTGGGAGGAAATCCCACATCGATAGCTCGTGCAAAACACTACAAAGAGTAGATTTGCCTATATTGCCACTGATGATGAAGAATGTTTTCTCTCTCTATGCTGTCTCAAATTTGTCCAAAGTCTGTGCAGTCCGGCCATTCAAATGACTAAGGGATTTGGTGCTATCTGTAAGTAGGAGGAGAACGTCAAATGAACAATATCAACAATCAGGAACACGGGGCCAGTTCCTTTACAAGGGAGCATAACTGAGAGAGCCTGCTGATCTCAGATTGTGACTAAACTTTTCTAAGGGGGAATTTAAAGTTTCCATTCCACTCTTGTTCTGCAGGGAGTTCCCTTTATCTCCAAGGGAAGAGAACATAATCAAACATCAGCTGCTAGGTGGGTAATTCACCCCTTTTCCCAACAAAAAACAGAAGTCCACATAGTTAGCACTCAACATCCACTAAAAAGCAGAACCTAGTTTGAGAGCAATGTCTCCTGTAATTAAAAAAAAACACTGATTTTTAGTATTCATAGTTCTGTGAACAGAGTACTGGACTGCTCCGTGAAAATTCTGCCATCTGGCAAAACTGACCAAAACATTTCTTATCTAGCCAGATTAGGTTTACCTTCCAGTGTTAGTGCTCACTGGTGCATGCTTTTATGTGCATATCTAACATCAAGGTGGGAGTTACAAGCAGAATTTTGTCATAGCTCTGTTTGACTGATTCATCTCTAGAGTGACAAAAGGTTGACACCTGTTCAGAAGACAACAGCTAAGAGGAGGCTAATTTTAGCCTCCCTTTTTCTTACTCCGTTTGCAGCCTACAGAACACACACCGCTGGAGAATTTAAAAAAACTGAACATCTGCATTTCTAACTAAAAGTGTATTCGTCTATAATATCATTGTATGAGCTGTAAATGTTCAAAGCATCTTTTTAGCATAAAACAGCATAGTCACTTAAATGATTGTTGTAACCAATGTATGGCTGCTCAGTGGATGAATCAATATTGTGATATATCTATTTGACCCTAATAAATAAAGGTTTATTGCATACAATGCTTGGTTCTGTTGCAACTCTGTCAGCCAGAGTGCAATCCCAGGGGTACCATGTCTCTTTTTGAAATCCTAGACTCCTTTAGACAGTCAATTCTTCCCATTCCTATTACTGAATTACTCTGTTACTTACCTCAAGCAACAATTCGCAAGATCCAAATTGTGCAAAATGCAGCTGCTAGACTCCTCACAAAAACATCAATGAGGTGTCATATAACGCCGTCTCTGCAGCCCTTGCATTGGCTGCCAGTTGAACACAGAGTTCTCTATAAGACCCTGGTCCTAGCATTCAAGGCCTTTCGAGGTCAGGGTTCTTCATATCTAAGAGACCATTTAATGCCACTCCACCACCAGAGACTGCCACGGTCAGCTCATGAGAATCTTTTCTATGTCCCTGGCCCTAGAGAGGTTCGTTTGGAGTCCACAAGACACAGATCCTTCTCCATTGTAGCCCCAATCTTGTGGAACTCCCTACTGCCAGACCATAGAGCCACTCCTGATCTACATACATTTTTAGGGGCACTCAAGAAATGGCTTTTCAGAAGAGCCTATGATTGTTAGTAACAAGCGGTGACTATGTAACCTGTTTATTTTAATTGTGTAAGTCGGCCAGAGCACCTTTGGTGGAGGGCAACCCATAAGAAATAAAGTTAGTTAGTTACTAGGTGGCGATTTTCCAAGGCATAAAATAGCTTTGGATTGTCCCTAAGACATATGTAGAGGCAATTCCTTCCATAACTTAACTTTTTTCCCAATAAAAATATGAAAAAATATATTTTGAGTAGGTATCAGAAAACCTAGTTGGTTAAAAATGGACTGCATAGGATGGCATTGAGTCCATAGGAACCAACTTCCCCCTCCCATGGGATAATGTTATGGCTACCGTTGGACTGGTTAGCCCAAATCCACCTCTGCATCTAGGGTAGTGTCACCAAATGCCTTCTCAATCTCTTCCAGTCATCAACAAAAATGAAATCTCCAGAAATGGCAAAACAAAGAGCCATTGCAGAAGGTAAAAAACAGAGCCAGTTTCCACAATGACAAAAATATATATAACTAGCTGTCCCTGATCACGCATTGCTATGGCCCAGTTTGGTTAAATGGAAAAGAGAAAAAGAGAAAGAGCAGGTTTCTAATATATTTAATTTCACAATGCTTGTGGGTATACAAATATTTGTTGTTGTTCCAGTCTGTGCAGATATAGAGATTGTCTGGTTTGCTGACTCTAGAACATGCAACATATAATTGTCCATGTGAGAAGCAATCCGTGTCTAGATCTGAACTACACAAATCTAAAGATTGGTCCTGAGCTTTGTTGATGGTGATTGCAAACGCCAATCGAATTGGGAATTGCAGTCTCTTAAATAGAAATGGCATATCCGTTGGAATCATGGGAAAGCAAGGAATGATTACAGCTACAACCCAGAATATCAAGGCAGATAATCCACAATGTCTGCTTTGTACTGGATTATATGTCGGTGTAAACTTAGGGCCCTTCCTTACAGCCATAGAACCCAGAACATCAAGGCAGATAATCCACAATGTCTGCTTTGAACTGGGTTATCTGAGTCCAGACTGCCATGTAACCCAGTTCAATGTGGATTGTATACAGCTGTGAGGAAAAGTACTAAAGAAAAACACAGGTTAGTAAATATTTATTGTTTATTTTATTTATTTACAGTATTTATATACCACTTTTCTCATCCCTGAGGTGACTCAAAGCGGTTTACACAAAAAAATTCAGGGCCTTACACGCATAAACCAAAAATTAGGACAAGTCACTGCAAGATAAGATTAAAAAGACATTTAAAACATGAAATGTAAGAATTAAAACACCTAATAAAAGCATTAAAATCACATTATCCAACTCATAGACTGGGCCATTCCAAATGTCGATTGCACATATTCCATATTTGCTTCTTGTACTGCATTACTAATCAAAAGCTTTGTTCCATAACGATGTCTTTTTCTGTTTATTATTTCTAAATAATAAACATACAGTGGTATGGTAATAAACATACAGTGGTATAGAAAGTAGTCAAGAGGTAGGACATGGTAGGCCTTCTACAAATTCTCATAAACAGCCAAAGTTTAAAGGGCAACAGAGCAATAAATATAAATGTCTGTACGCAAACGCTAGAAGCCTTCGAACAAAAATAGGAGAGTTGGAATGTTTGGCAAAAGAAAAAAATATTGATATTATTGGCATAACAGAAACCTGGTGGACAGAGGAAAACAATTGGGACACAAAAATTCCAGGTTATAAACTGTACAGGAAAGACAGGAGAGGGAAAAACGGTGGCGGTGTGGCCTTGTACATAAATGAAGAGCTAGAATCTCATGAATTAGAACTTCAAGAAAATTCAAACTCACCTACAGAAACATTGTGGGTAAAAATCCCAGGACAAAAAACTAATCTAGCATTAGGGATCTGCTATCGCGCTCCCAACCAAACTCCAGAGGCAGACTGCTATCTGGAAAATGAAATTAAACAGGCCTCAAAAAGCAATAAATTAGTCATAATGGGGGACTTCAACTATCCCCGAATAGATTGGCTAAATTCTTGTTCTATGCATGAAAGAGAGACAAGGTTCCTCGACATGCTAGCTGATTATTCCCTTGAGCAGATGGTCATGGAACCAACCAGGGGAAAGGGGATCCTGGACTTGGTGCTAACTAATGAACAAGATCTTGTTCAAGATGTCCTTGTAACGGAGCCCATAGGTACCAGTGACCACAACACAATAACCTTCAACTTAAGTTTGGACAGAAAACTGTCAGTGAAAACTAACACAGAGACCTTAAATTTTCAAAAAGGGAATTTCACCAAAATGAGAAAAATAGTAAAGAACAAACTAAAAGGAACAGTAAAAAAAATCAAATCCCTCCAAAATGCTTGGAAACTGTTTAAAAATACTTTAAAACAAGCCAAACTAAAATGCATTCCTAAAATAAGAAAGAGGCCGGGAAAGTCCAAGAGGACATCGGCATGGCTTACAAATGAAGTAAAAGATGTGATTCTTTGAGGGTGTAAATAAACACATAGATAAAGGGGACCCAGTCGATATTGTTTACCTTGACTTTCAAAAGGCTTTTGACAAAGTCCCTCACCAAAGGCTCCTAAATAAGCTCTTCAGCCATGGAATCAGGGGACAGGTCTTGTCCTGGATTGGAACCTGGCTAAACTGTAGGATACAAAGGGTGGTAATAAATGGACATTTCTCTGGGTGGAAAGAGGTGAGAAGTGGCGTACCCCAAGGTTCAGTTTTGGGTCCGTTACTTTTTAATTTATTCATTAATGACCTGGATGTAGGAGTAAATTCTGAGGTAGCAAAGTTTGCAGACAACACTAAATTGTTCAGGGTAGTTAAAAATGAAACTGATTGTAAAGAGCTCCAGAAAGATCTCTCGAAATTGAGTGAATGGGCAACAAAGTGGCAAATGCATTTTAACCTAAACAAGTGTAAAGTCATGCACATCGGGGCAAAGAACCCCAACTACACCTACCAATTGATGGGGTCAAAGCTTTCCGAGACAAACCAGGAAAGGGATCTCGGGGTTTTGGTGGACAGCTCAATGAAGATGTCAACCCAGTGCGCAGCAGCAGTAAAAAAAAAGCAAATTCTATGCTTGGCATGATCAGGAAGGGAATCGAAAATAGGTCATCAAATGTTGTATTACCTCTCTACAAATCTATGGTCAGGCCACATTTGGAGTACTGTGTACAATTCTGGTCACCGCACCTGAAGAAGGATATAACGGAACTGGAAAAGGTACAGAAAAGGGCAACAAGAATGATCCAAGGGATGGAGCAGCTCCCTTACGAAATCAGGTTGCAACGCCTTGGTCTTTTCAGCCTTGAAAGACGGCATTTAAGAGGTGACTTGATCGAAGTGTATAAAATCATGCATGGGATAGAAAAGGTGAATAGAGAAAAATATTTTCTCTGTCACACAACACTAGGACTAGGGGCACTCCCTAAAGCTCCAAGGTAGGAAAGTTAGGACTAATAAAGGGAAATATTTCTTCACCCAGAGGGTCATTGGGTTATGGAACTCACTTCCAGAGGAGGTTGTGACAGTGGTCAGCCTGGACAGCTTCAAGGCAGGATTAGACAGATTCATGGATACCAAGGGAATCAGTAGTTACTGAAATGGACATCCAAGTGCCACCTCGGTGTTGATGGAGGCAGGCAGGATTTCCCCGGGTACTGGTTGTGGGGGGTCGGGAGCAGGTGAGGGTTTTGCCCTCCTTTCTGCTAGAGATCCCTGTGTACAACTAGTGGGCCACTGTGTGACACAGAATGCTGGACTAGATGGGCTGAGGCCCGATTCAGCATGGCTCTTCTTATGGTCTTATGTTCTTTATTATTTAGGGCAGGGGTGGCATTGGAGGATGGAGGGAGGCCCTTCCCCCTGAGATGATCAAGGGCTCCCCCCGAGATGACAGCGAGGGCTTATTAAAAGGGAGGCATTGAAGTTAGGGAAACCCAACAGAGGGGGCATGATGTGCATGCCTGTGCAGCCAAATAAACACACAAAGCCCAAGAGGCGAGGTCTGTCTTACATGCCCAAAGAGGCCTGGCTAAGTGGTTGAGTGGCCAAGATGTGTGTCGCCCCCCCCCCCTCTCCGTTGGACGCAACTTCGGACTGAGGCAGAGAAGCAGCGTTGGGGAGGGAAGTGAAAGCGTGGCCAGTAAGCCATCCCCACCATGAGCCCCTGTGAAATCCTGCCCCCTTCAGGGCAGAGTGGGCAGCGCTGAAGCAAAGAAAGACAACTCATGAAATGAATGCTATGGTAAACAACGCATCTCAATTCCAACGGAGTTAAATCAAAACGAAACTAAATCAAAATCTATGAAATTTAAATGTAACAATGCATTCAGGAAGATTGAAATCATAAAATATATAATATAGCATTGTTGCTTTGATGTCCAGCAGATGGTGCTGTTTTTGAAAAAAGCATATTTTTACTTGTCACAGGTGTGACATCTATATAATCGTAGGTACTAGGTAGGTATGTGAAAACATATAAAGATGTGCCTATTTGAATGCTACGTTTTCAAAGCAAGCAATGAAACATTTTGTGAAATTTAAGGTTTTGAACAAACTGACATTTACATTTTTATTTATATAGATAAAGAACTGTGCTTGTGTATATCACAAGCCCAAACGCTCATTTGATCTTAGAAGCTAAGAAGGGTCAGCCCTGATTAGTACGTAAATGGGAAAGGCCCAAAAAAAATACCAGATACTGTAGGCATATTTCAGAGGAAGGAACTCGCAAATCCACCTCTATCTTGCCTAGAAACTTCCTACAAATTCTGTGGGGTCACCATAAATCAACAAGCAACTTGAAGGAACACACACACACACACATACACACACACACATTATTATTAGGCCACAATCCAAAACATCTTTATGGCATACTCCTAAGAAACTGAAAAACTGCTCCTGTAGTGTAGTGCTACAAGAATGTTGACCTCATGGCCATTTTTTTTTGTTGTGTCAGGAGGAACTTGAGAAACTGCAAGTCGCTTCTGGTGTGAGAGAATTGGCTGACTGCAAGGAGGTTGCCCAGGGGACGCCCGGATGTTTTGATGTTTTACCATCCTTGTGGGAGGCTTCTCTCATGTCTCGCATGGGGAGCTGGAGCTGATAGAGGGAGCTCATCCGCCCTCTCCCCGGATTCAAACCTGCAACATGTCGGTCTTCAGTCCTGTTGGCACAGGGATTGAACAACCCATCTTGCACATTCCTTTCATTTCTGTAAGAAAGGACCTTGTGGGAGGCTGATCTATAATGAGAATGCTGAATCTATACTGATTGTCCCTGAAACATCTTGCCATTTTGAATTAGCTCCCCCTCAGCATAGGGATCTCAATCTAAAACATGCCTGGAACTGAAATGATAAATAGTATGCCTCTCTCTCACTGCCAGAGATAAATTGTAATTCCGCCTAAAATGACATTTTATCTACTTTATCTTCAGGAGCAGTAATTAATACTTTAATCATTAGTGACCCACAGAGCTGGATTTCACTGCCAGAACTGTACAAGCAGAGTGTTGTAACAGTGTAACGACTCTCCAACACTCGGTAAGGATCACGCGTAGATTGAAGCCCGGTCCAACACGATTTTATTGCAGGTACGACACATGTGAAGCAAAAGCACCGGCCCGCCACCCAAACACACCTTATATACCCTGAGCCCCCTCCCATTGCCCATGCAATGTCCAAGCAGGGTTGCACCATATCCGGGTGAGTCAGCATATCCCACAGTCCGAAGGGATGTGACCTCATGGGTCCATGAATCAGCGTTATGAGTCCAATTGTCCAATGTCCAGGCTCGGAGGAGTTTACCTCACTTCCCTCCGCAGCCCCGCACACACCTGGAAGTTACATCACTCCCATCTGACTCAGCACAGTCTCTATGTAACTGGAGCCAAGGTCACCAAAGAACTGGGGCAAAGGTCGGTGCAATCTCATGGCAGGCTGGGAACCTGAACTTCTCCTAAGCTCAAGTCTCCCAGCCCTGACATAACGGTCTCCTCCACCACGTCCTCCCCTGGAAAACAAAACATCATTCAATCCGGAGGAGGAAAGGGCCCCACATACTTCTTCAAGAGACTACAGTGAAACGTGGGGTGAACCTTCCCTAAACTCTTGGGCAACAGAAGGGTATACGAGACCTTATTCACCGCTTTCTCAATTCTAAAAGGCCCAATATATTTTGGACTTAACTTCTTGGATGGATACCCCAATTTTAAATTCTGCGTGGATAGCCATACTAAATCCCCCTCGCTATACTCCTCCCCTTCTTGCCTCTTCCGGTCTCCAAACAACTTGTAAGAACGCTGCGCCTTTCCCAAAGCCTCCGCCACTTCCTTCCAGTCCTCTCGGGCTCGTATCTTCCATTCCACCCTCTCCTCCCCTCCCAACTCCAACAGCTGGGGCAAAGGAGCCACCTCCTGACCATAGACTACCTCAAAGGGAGACTTCCCGGTGGAAGAATGCACAGAGCTGTTATAAGCCATCTCAGCATAAGGCAATAGATCGGACCAATTATTTTGCTCCTTATTGCTGAAAATACGTAGATAAGCCCCTAACGATTTTTGCGTTCTCTCCACGCCCCCATTGCAGCAAGGATGATAAGAGGTCGTAAGACGCCTCTGAGCCCCCAACACCTCCAAAAATCGCTCCCAAAATTGAGCAGTAAATTGAACTCCACGATCACTTAAAACCTGCTCCGGGCACCCATGCAATCGGTACACATGCTGCACATACAACTCAGCCAATCTCTCTGCAGAAGGCAATCCCTTTAACGGAATAAAATGGGCCTGCTTAGAAAACATATCCAGCACGGTCCAAATATACCTATAACCCCGACTCGAGGGCAGCTCCCCCACAAAGTCAGTGCTGACATGCGTCCATGGTCTCACGGAGTAACCACCACTTGAATCAACCCCTGCGGCTTAGCAGAGGGAACCTTATTTCTAGCACACGTCTCACAACACTCTACATATCTCTTCACCTCAGCCCTCATGCCCGGCCACCAATACCGCTTTTTTAGGGCCAAAAGAGTCTTCGTGACTCCCCAATGACCAGCAGATCTATGATCGTGATTCAACCTCAGCACTTTCTCTCTCATACTCTGAGGGACATACACCTTGCCTCCCATAATCCACAAACCATTCAATGGCCTACACTCTTTCTCATGACTCTGTAACCACACATCACCTACATAACCTTTCTGCAATTCCAAACTCCATTCGTCTACCACGCCTTCCTCCTTCTTAACCTCATTCGCCGTTTGGGATCTTGTCTGCACTGCCAGACCCCAATGCTCTCTAGCAAACACCTCTCCCGACTTATGCAATTCATTCTCTCCTACACTCGGATACCGGGACAATGCATCAGCCACCACATTCTCTTTGCCTCTTATATGCTGCAGCCTGAAATCAAACCGAGCGAAAAACTGAGCCCACCTCACCAACTTGGGAGACAACTTCTGAGGGTTCCTTAAATACTGGAGGTTCTGATGATCAGTCATCACCACAAAAGGGAAAGCAGCACCCTCTAAAAACTGCCGCCACGTTTGCAAAGCGTTCCGCACAGCAAACGCCTCCTTTTCCCAGACTGGCCACTTCCTCTCATGCTCTCCAAATTTCTTAGAAAAATATGCACATGGCCTCAGTCTACCTTGATCATCCTCCTGCATTAACACTCCGCCATATGCCCAAGCAGAAGCATCGCACTGCACCACAAAAGGCTTATCCACATTCGGATGCATTAACAAGGGTCCATTGGTAAAGGCTTTTTTCAATTTCACAAAAGCCTCCTGACAATCCTTCGTCCAATCCAACTTAGCACCCGGAGACTTGGTCCTCTTCGACTCACCCTTACCCTTGGTCTTCAATAACTCAGTAAGCGGGAGGGTTATCGCTGAAAACTCCGATATAAAAGTGCGATAAAATTGGCTAACCCTAAGAAAGCCTGCAGCTGCCTACGAGTTTGCGGAGCCTCCCAATTCAACACATCATCTACCTTAGCCGGATCCATCGCAACTCCACTCTCACTAATCCTATATCCCAAGAAATCAATCTGATTCTTGCCAAATTCGCACTTACTCAACTTCACATACAGACTCGCCTGTCGCAGTCTCTCTAACACCTCTCTCACCAGACGAACATGCTCATCTCTAGTATGCGTCACAATCACAATATCATCCAAGTATACAAAGACCCCTTTATACAAAAGGGGGTGCAACACCTCATTAATCAATTGCATGAAGATACCTGGAGCTCCCGCCAATCCGAATGGCATTACGGTCCATTCGTATAGCCCGAGGGGGCAGGAGAAAGCAGTCTTCCATTGATCGCTCCTCTTCACCCTCACCATATGAAACGCGTCAATCAAATCCAACTTGGTAAAAAACTTACCACCTCCTAACTGACCCAACAAATCCTTGATTAATGGTAAAGGGTAACAGTTGGTAGTACTAACAGCATTCAAACCTCTATAATCAATACACAATCGCAACCTACCATCCTTCTTTTCACGAAACAAAACTGGTGCCGCAATGGGAGACTCGGACCTCCGAATAAACCCCTTGTTTAAATACCCGTCTATTTGCTCCCTCAAAGCCTCCTTCTCCTTCACAGTCATGGCATAGATCTTTGGTTTAGGCAAGACAGCCCCTTCCTTAACCTCTATACTACACTGTACATTGCGAGGGGGGGGGGAAGACTCTGAGCCAGAATCGGGTTAAACACATCTGCATAATCCCAATACTCGACAGGCACCCCTTGCACTTCACTTCTAACCTCCCCCCCCTTTATTAGGAGCACACTGTACAACCCCTGTTTTCCAATCGATCTTGGGGTTTGCCTGCTCTAGCCATGGCAACCCCAACACCACCTCATGTCCTTTAATGGGGGCCACCACAAAGTCAATATCCCCCTCCCAGGGTCCCACCCGACCCTTTAAATCTTTAGTCCCCACAGAGAACGGCCCACCCTCAATAAAGGACCCATCCAATTGAGTAAATGTTATGGGCGTTTCCAAGGGCTTTGTCCCCCCACCCAAATCCCCTATCAACTTCGGGGACATAATGTTCTCAGAACACCCGCAGTCCACTAAAGCTTTCCTTTCCACAATCTCATCCCCTTTAAACAATCCCAAGGTGCATTGTATATTAGAGCTCACCCCAACACTTTTTTTATCATCATTGTCCACACAAGCTGCTTTAGCGGAGGCCACCTTCACTGGCTCCAGCACCTGCCTTTGCCGGCACTGGGACGCAAAATGACCGGGTTGGGAACAAATAAAACAAAGGCCTCGTCCCATCATTGGCCTTCTCATAGTACTGGATCGGTTGTCACTGCCACGCCTAGGCTCTCCTCCTCGGAATCGCCCCTCAGCTACACCACGACCGGATCCCCTGGACCTCGCAGACTGGAAACGACGCCGCTGCACCTGGGCTAGGATCCCCTCTACGCTGCCGGCCAACTGGATCCAACCATCGACATCGCCAGGATCATCCCGATGCAGACACCACTCGAGGATCTCCTTCCGCAGGCCGTCCTTAAACAACTCAAGTAGGGTAGCTTGAGACCATTCTGCAACTTTTCCAGCCAATCCCATAAATTCTTCTGCATACTTGGTGACGGACCGGATCCCTGGGCCAGGCAGCGCAGCGCTTCCTTCGCCTTAATTCTCCAACGGATCCCGAAACCGATTTCGGATCGCCTGCAGAAAAGCTCTCACGGATCTCAAACACGGGTCCCGGCGGTCATGGCATTGGACATACCATTCAGCTGCCCTTCCTTTGAACACCACTCCGATGGCCCGCACTCGGCTGCTGTCGCTGGGATAAAGGTGACCGTAGTCCTCCATATGATCTTGCATCGCAGCAGCAAAAAGGCTACCTTGCAGGCTTCACCTTCAAACTCAACCCGTAATGGTTCCTTCTTCATACGGGCCCCGAACTCCTGGGACAGCACTCCCCTCCCTTGAGGGACCTCGAGCCTTGTAACACCTCTTCCCATTCCAGCCTGTTGCACAGGGCGCCTCACCGGAACCGGACTTCCTTCTGGATGGCCACCTACGGTCCTCACTCCCAAAGGAGATCTAGGACGCTCAGCTGATGTTCCGCCATCCATCCATGAATAATAAGTGAAGTCTCCTCCTCCCGGGGCACTCCATACTGACTCTATCGGCTCTCTTCGGGACATGGCTCGAGACATCCTCCTCATGGTCTGTTCCATGGCCTCCAACTTACATTTCACCACTTCCAATTCTGACAGTGATGCAGGTTCCGTGGTCTCACTACCACACTCCGCCAGGTCCACCTGAACTGGCCTGTCCTTCGGCACAGTATCCCCTGGGCCCACGCACTTCTGGATTCGCCCGAGCTGACCAGTCCCTCGGAACAGCTTCTCCGATCCCTCCGGCCCTCCGGACCTCCGCCTGACTGGAGCCGTATTGCTCCCTCCTTCGACGGGCCATTGCCGAGCTCACCTGAGCTTCCCACAGTCGCTCCGCTTCTCGAAGCTCATCCTCCTGGGCAACCGCACCTCCCGACACCATCATCTCTTGGTGCTCATCCGGGAACCCCACTTGGTCAAGGGTGGTCCAATCCCACTCCATAGTTCGCCGGACTTCTTCAGGAGCCGAATCCCATCTATCAATATATTCTTCTTCTTTCCAAGCCAACCTCTCCATTGCTGGGATAGTTGAAAAGGGGCTTTTGCTTCTGTAACGACTCTCCAACACTCGGTAAGGATCACGCGTAGATTGAAGCCCGGTCCAACACGATTTTATTGCAGGTACGACACTTGTGAAGCAAAAGCACCGCCCGCCACCCAAACACACCTTATATACCCTGAGCCCCTCCCATTGCCCATGCAATGTCCAAGCAGGGTTGCACCATATCCGGGTGAGTCAGCATATCCCACAGTCCGAAGGGATGTGACCTCATGGGTCCATGAATCAGCGTTATGAGTCCAATTGTCCAATGTCCAGGCTCGGAGGAGTTTACCTCACTTCCCTCCGCAGCCCCGCACACACCTGGAAGTTACATCACTCCCATCTGACTCAGCACAGTCTCTATGTAACTGGAGCCAAGGTCACCAAAGAACTGGGGCAAAGGTCGATGCAATCTCATGGCAGGCTGGGAACCTGAACTTCTCCTAAGCTCAAGTCTCCCAGCCCTGACAAACAGTCTAATTTTTCATGATATGACAACAAAGTGACACATTTAGCTGAACAGAAGCATTGTGAGCATATTTGAAAATAAATAAATTGTACAGAAAATAGTAGTACAGTGGGCCATTGGTGTCTGCTGGAGTTCGGTTCCAAGACCATCTGTGGATACCAAAAATTCATGGATGCTCAAGTCCCGTTATATACAATAGCATAGTAAAATTGTGTCCCATATAGAAAACAGAAAAATTAAGGTTTGCTTTGGGGAATTTTTAAAAAGTTTTTTTCAAGGCATGAATACTTGAAACAGAATCTATAGATATAGATGGCTGTTAGCACTTAATATACTCCTAATATAATGTGTGGCCTCTCTGTTGGCGCCGCCTTGTTGTGGGGGAGAGGCTTGCATACCCTAATGAAGTTGTGAGCTATGCTGGCAGTGGCATAATAGCCACCGGTAGGGTCTCCCATGCCAGACAGGTCACAACCAAAGGGTCTGACAAAGAGCTTCAAAAGGCAAGATGGGCTCTCTAGCCTTTTGGCAACCATCCTAGGAGAAGGAAAACTCTGATTTCAAACCCAGGCAGAAGGTGCTCATTTAACCCTGTAAGGTCAACCATCTAAGAGAAGGAAACTCAAACCAAACATACGACCTGAGGACCCAGCTTGCTAGGCCCTGGCGGACGAACCTTTGGTTTAAAGGGTGAGGCCAGTTCTGTGCATGCTGTGCTCTACCAGAAGAGTCCATTGCACAGGCTCGAAGGACACATCCAACCTCAATGCGCTTGTAGAAAACTTGAGATGAGTCCTTCCTGAATCTTTGTTCGAGAAGAAAAGCCAAGAAAAGGATAATGTGTGGTTAAATGGCATAAATTTATTTATTTAGTTACCTTTTATCCCGCCTTTCTCTACCCCTAAGGTAGCACTAATATAGTGCCTTAAGATATACAATATCGACTTTAAATAAATTCAATTAAAATTAATACAAATTAAACATAATAAAATACATTCCAATGTTAACAACATGTCGTTCATGGATCAGGGTCTAAGGCCATTCCATAGTCAAATTGCACATCATTTCACTTTAAAGTTCTTGCACTGAATTAGTTTTCAAAAGCCTGTACCCAGAGCTAAGTCATTGCTCAGTCCAAACCAGTTATCCGACCCTCAAACTCCACAGAATCTTAACACAGCAATCCAAACCCAAATCTAAAACATTTAATGCCTTGCTTCAGTGCTGGTGAAAAATCGGGATTATTACTCATGCTTGATGTCAAGGCTTTCTTGAGTTTTCCAGCAAAGATCAGACACATTTCTATGTAATTTAAGCATGTTAACTGAAGGGATAATGAGCATGGATTACGTGTAGTTTGGCAGTGACACTGCAATTACAGGCTCTTTTTATTCATGAGCCTTCAAGAAGGCTCCAAAAATATAAGAAAGTTTAAATATTTCCAATGGGGACAGGAGAGTTGTTTGAGTCACTAAAATGTTGTTTGACACACTAAAAATAGGGAAACAAATAAGGAGCCGTATTCTCCCCCTCGGGATTGGGAAAAGATAATTAAAATTCAAGACGAGTGAAAGTGGCAAAACATCTCTTTTCACTTCAGCTTCAGTAATTTCACTTCAACTGTATGAGGGAAATCGTTTAATTCTTTGCACCATCTGTTGCGGCCTTCTTTCTGTGTGATTGCATTACAGAAAGTGCCATTCCAGATCAGTTTGTCACTAGTGCTTATAAATGCATGGGAAAGAGAACCTAGAAATGGAAGGGATGAAGATGTGTGACCTTGAGTGATGGGATAGTAGCAAAAGAATATATGGAAGAGACAAACAACAGAGATCCTACATCAAACAAAGAGCCCCTTCCACTGTGCAGCCACTTCTACTCCCATATAAAACATCCCAGCAACAGCTTGTGCCTCCATAAGGAAAACAGCAACTATTGCACTCACAAATTTGTAGTGAGTATGCTAGAGATTTGGAAAGTCAATAGTTGCTCTGATGTATGTGTGTGTGTGTGTGTGTGTGTGTGTGTATCCCATGCCCAAGAGTGTAGCCAAAAAAGTTCTCCAAGTTGAACTATATGTACGTTACATATCTCCTCTCTAATCCTCTATCCTAGATTCACTGTTTAGCTCAGTGGCTCTTAACCTGTGGGCCGCAACAACCAGTTGGCCATGAGGATGAAAATTTGGTCCGCAAGCCTCCTTCCTCTTTGTTTATTTATTTGTTTGTTTATTTATTTATTTCTGCTCCTTTCATGCCGCCTGCCACTCCTTCCCTGTCGCTGTGCAGCCCTGTCCCCTTAGATAGACCACATCAACTCTAGATTATTAAATATGGTTTTCTGTGGGTGAGCAGATGACAACTGTTGAACAGCATATGTTCTGTATCAGAAACTAGAGCTGATGTAGTCTATGCACCAGGACTGTGGTGCATCTGGCTGAGAGTCCGCTGCATTAAAATCACTACTGACCAAAAGGTCATGAGTTCAAAGCCAGCCCAGGTTGGAGTGAGCTTCCGACCAATTTGTGTAGCTTCCTCTCGACCTTTGCAGCCCAAAAGACAGTTGCATCTGTCAAGTAGGAAATTTAGGTACCGTGTATGCAGGGAGGCTAATTTAACTAATTTTAAGGCCATAAAAACATCCAGCAAGCATGCAAAGAATGAGGAAGTACTTTATCAGTGTCACAAATGGACAATGAAGCAACAGCTCCCCTGGTGGCCAGAATACTCTCATCATAAAGCTGGAATGTTAAATAGCCTCTCTGTGTCTATCTATATATGTTGTGTGTCAATGACAGTAAATAGTTGTCATGTATATGTACTTTGTAATCCGCCACTGGCAGTACAAGGCCTTGAAGGTTAATACCAGCATCTTGTGGGTAATCCTGCTCTCGCTCCACCCTGAGTCCCTTGTAGGGTGAGAAGGGCGGAATATAAATACTGTAAATAAATAAATATCCAATGCAATTTTCTGAATCAGCACCCCAAATAACCAAACCAAATCAAAAGTTGACCAAAAACTAACCCTTTTGGTACTAATGTTGGAAAGTGATCCCTGGTCAAGTGGTCCCTGCTCAAAAAAAATGTTGGGAACCACTGGTTTAGCCTCTGTAGCCTCCATGTGGGTAATTCAGTCACTGATGGAAATTGAGATGATCAGGTTCATCTACTACAGCTATTAATCCCTATAATTAATTTACTTACTTCATTTACAAAGTTGCTCCAAGGCGTAATTTGGCTGTTGCAGTGGTACTCAAGCAAACAAAAATCAATTTGTTTTGTGAGGCTACTGTCAGTCTGTTTCGCAGTCCTGTTAAGGGATAGATAGATAGATAGATAGATGATAGATAGATAGATGATAGATAGATAGATAGATAGATAGCATAGAGAAGGGTTTACATCCCTGTGGTGTTTTTTATTGTCTGTGCCCCTGTTCAGAAGATTTCACTTCACTTTGACAAGAAAGCTTCAGTGGAGACACCTTTTCCCTATGATAATTCTTACAGGAGTGAATTTCCCCGCCTAGGGGTAGATTTCTCACACTTCCTTTTGTCTCATGCCCAATTCCCTGTTTGTAACTAGTAGTTGTTTGATAAGTCGTATGTTTGTAACTCGGGGGATTACCTATATACAGTATATACAGTATATACAGTATATATATATAGAGAGAGAGAGAGAGAGAGAGAGAGAGAGAGAGCCAGCAATTATCCATGTTAATAATGCCAGATCATGTGTATGTATGTGTGTTTCTTTTATTTATTGTATTTATTTTGAGAATTATTAATCGCCCATCCCAGGTGGCTCTGGGCGATTTACAATAAAAACATGCAGCTAAAGATCTAAAACATCTAAACAATTTAATCAATCTAAACAGTTCCTCAGCCAAACGCCCTCTCAAATAGCCACGTTTTACAAGCCGTACAAAAATATTTTAAATCACGGGTAACTCTGATGTAGGGAGCGAGGGCGTTCCAGAGTGATGGAGCCATCACCGATAAAGCTCTATGCCAGGTTGATGTCAGATGGGCTTCCTTAGGGCCAGGGATCTGTAATAAGTTCTGATGGTCTGAGCGTGGTGATCTCCAGGGTCAGCAGGGAGAAAGGCGTTCCCGTAGGTATGCCGGCCCCTGGCAGTACAAGGCCTTGAAGGTTAATACCAGCACCTTGTGGGTAATCCTGCTCTCGCTCCCGCCTACTTCTCAAATGCGGCTGGTGGGGGCGAGGAAGAGGGCCTTCTCGGTGGTGGCTCCCCACCTGTGGAATGTGCTCCCTATCGATGTACGATCCACCTCATCCCTCCTGGCATTTAGGGGGAAAAGTAAAATCCTGGCTGTGGACCAGGCGTTTGCACACCAGCACAAGGCAGCATTTTAGATGGGATTTTAATGGAAAGTGGATGAATAGGGCCAATGCTTTTATGGACAGAACATTGTTTTAATCTGGAATGAATGTGTATGATGCTAATGTAATTGTATTTTAATGTATTTTAATTGTTGAAGGGTTCTGGGGTTTTATATTGTTACTGTGTGGGCATCAAATTGTGCCTTACTGTAAGCCGCTCTGAGTCCCCCCCTCGGGGGTTGAGAAGAGCGGGGTAAAATCCTGAAATAAATAAATAAATAAATCTGGAAGTCGATCGGAAGCCAGTGCAATCGGTATAGAGCAGGTGTTGTATTGTTCCTCACGGGGGTTCCTGTGAGGAGTCTGGCCAGTGCCAAGCCAGCATTGTGGTGGCTCTGCCACCGCTGGCTTGGCACTGCCCCCTCAAGGCTGGAGAAGCTGTGGGAGAGCTGAAGCTGGGTGGAGGGGATAGGGCATGGCTCCTCCCCCCGGCTTTGGCACTCCCAGCAGGCCACCATCCCCCAGCTGTGTTAAGAGTGTCATTTTCTGTCATTTTGGTTGGTGGTGTGCCCTCGGATTTTTTTTAATGTTAAAAGTGTGCCGCGGCTCAAAAAAGGTTGGGAAACACGGCTTTAGACAACATATCAATGTCAGCCTAGAACCGGATACTTTCAATAAAAATTTGGAACAAAAGATCTGAGTTATGAGTTCCAAATGCCTAGGAGTTCAATGTGTAAGCACAAAATCTAATGCCTGCCCTAAGATATGGCATCGGTTTTGATATTATGAGAAAGAAGATATTTGTAGCTCTTAAAACTAGGAAGGAAGTGAATAAACCAGCAGGGGGTAACAACAACAATTTCCAGACCCTGTGCTATGGTCCATTTACCACAGCTATTAATCCAAGTAATTAACTGACTTACTTCCATTGACAAAATTGCTCCTGGGCACAATTTGACTGTTCCAGTGGTGCTCAAGCAGAGAAAAATCAATTTGTTTTGTGATGCTATTGTCAGTCAGTTCCATAGTACATTTAAGGTGAACATTATCAAAGCAGTCTTATAAGATGCTGTATTAACAACAACAACAACAACAACAACAACAACAACAACAACAACAATCAAAGTATGGATCATCGATGTTGCAATCACAAGCGACAGCAGGATTGAAGAGAAACAACTGGAAAAGCTGACATGAAGATTTAAATATCAAACTGCAAAGTCTCTGGCACAAGCCAGTAAAGGTGGTCCCAGTGGTGATCAACACAATGGGTGCAGTGCTGAAAGACCTTGGCCTGCACTTAAACACAATCGGTGCTGACAAAATTACCATCTGTCAGCTGCAAAGGGCCACCCTACTAGGATCTGCGCACATGATTCACCGATATATCACACAGTCCTAGACACTTGGGAAGTGTCTGACATATGATCCAATACAACAACCAGCATAGTGATCTTGTTTGCTGTAGACTCATCTTGTTGTGTTAATAATAATAATTTGTATTCCTCCCTATCTCCCCGAGGGGACTCATGGCGGATTCCAGCATAAATAAACACAAAGGCAAACATTCAAAGCCTAGAAACAATGAAACACAGATAAAAGTGAAAGCTTCACCTTCTGGATCTGAGGGGTGGAGCTCATCTCCATTTCTAAGCCAGAGCCTGCATTGTCAGTAGACACCTCCAAGGTCATGTGGCTGACATGACTGAATGGAGCACCATTTACCTTCTCACCAAGGCAGTACCTATTGATCTACTCACATATGCATTTTTTGAACTGCTAGGTTCAGGGCTGTAGCCAGGATTTTGATTCGGGGGCTGAGTTTGGTTCGGGGCTGAGACTGGGTGGAAGAGGGTCTACCCTAGCAAACCTTTTGTATTGTTATCCCAATAACCCCATTAATGTGGGATATAATGAGCATGGTGATCAGATCATGATATGAATAAACATAACAGTTTAAATAATGTACCAGTAAGGCCTTTTTGTGGACCACCCTGAGAATTTCGGGGGAGGGGGCTAAAGCCCCCTTAGCCCCCCCTGGCTACATGCCTGGCTAGGTTGGCAGAAGCTGGGGCCAACAACAGGAGCTCACTCCGTCCTACGAATTCAAACGACCAACCTTCCAGTCATCAAGTTCAGCAACTCAACAGTTTAACTCATTGCACCACCACAGTTAATCTCTATCTGTCTACCTTAATAAAACGGAATGTTTGTATGTATGTGTGCAGAGGGCGGAAGGGCGGAAATGTGGCAGCGTTCTGATTGGCAGCCACTTTCACAGGCCACAGCGAAAAGCGCGGGTGATGGACCTGCACCAAACTTGGTACACATAACCCCCCCTAACCCCCTTTACGTCCTGGTGCGGTTCGGGGGACATGACCCACGGATTATGGGATTTGTAGTACTTTCTAAAGCTTTGGTTCCCACAGACCACTGAGGCCACCAAAAAGGACCAATACAGACCACGCTTAGCACACACAGCCCCCATGACCCACTCTACGTCCTGGTGCAGTTCAGAGGAGGGTGGACCATGGATGATGGGACTTGAAATACCTCTACTCACTTCCCAAGTCTGCTGCAACCCTCATCCAATCACTGATCGAGACCAAACATAACCCCCATAACTGCCTTCACGTCCTGGTGAGGTTTGGGGGAGGACTGACAATGGATAATGGGATTTGTAGTACTTTCACACTCATCTGTTCCCACAGACCACTGTGGCCCGCAACAAACACTGATAAAGACCACACTTGGCACACAGAGCCCCAGTGACCCACTCTACATCCTACTGAAGTTTGGAGGGGGGCAGAACATGGATGATGGGACTTGCAGTACCTTCCCTCACTTTCCAAGACTGCTACAAACCTAATCCTATGACTGATCAAAACCAAACCTGCCACACAGAGCCCTCATGACCCACTTTACATCCTGGTGCAGTTTGGAGGAGGGTGGGCCATGGATGATGGGACTTGAAGTACCTCTACTCACTTCCCAAGTCCGCTGCAACCCTCATCCAATTATTGATTGAGACCAAACTTGGCACACATAACCCCTATGACTGGCTTCACGTCCTGGTGAGGTTCGGGGGAGGACTGACAATGGATGATGGGATTTGTAGTATTTTCACACCCCTCTATTCCCACAGACCACTGCGGCCCCCAACAAACACCGAGAAAGACCACACTTGGCACACAGAGCCCCAGTGACCCACTCTACATCCTACTGAAGTTTGGAGGGGGGCAGAACATGGATGATGGGACTTGCAGTACCTTCCATCACTTTCCAAGCCTGTTACAAACCTAATCCAATGACTGATCAACACCAAACCTGGCACACAGAGCCCTCATGACCCACTCTACATCCTGGTGCAGTTTTGTATGAGACGGACCACGGATGATGGGACTTGAAGTACCTTCACTCACTTCCTAAAAACAATGCAACCCTCATCCATTCACCAATACAGACCAAACTTAGCACACAGAGCCCCCATGACCCAATATACATCCTAATACACTTTGGGGGAGGGTGGACCCGAGATGATGGGACTTGCACTACCTTCAGTAATTTCATGATACCACTGCAACTCCCAATAATGATGAATCAAGACCAAACTTGGCACACAGAGCCCCCATGGCCCACTCTACATCCTGCTGCACTTCTCAAATCACCCGGGCACCACCGGGTCCCCAAGCTAGTATATAATAAAGCGGAAAGTTCGTATGTATGTATGTTTGTATGTTTATGGGTTTGTATGTGCCAGCGTTCCGATTGGCTGCCACATTAACAGGCCACAGCAACCAGCGCAGGTGATGGACCTGAACCAAACTTGGCACACATAACCTACCTGACCCCCTTTATGTCCTGGTGCGGTTTGGGGGAGATGGACCACGGATTATGGGATTTATAGTACTTTAGATCCCTTTGGTTCCTACGGAGTATTGCGGCCCCCAACAAAGACCGATAAAAACCAAACTTACCACACAGAGCCCCCATGACCCACTCTACATCCTGGTGCAGTTCGCAGGAGGGTGGACCATGGATGTTGGGACTTGAAGTACTTCTACCGATTTCCTGAGACCACTGCTCACTCATCCAATGACGAATCAAGACCACACTTGGCACACATAACCCCCCTGACCCCCTTTACGTCCTGGTGCGGTTTGAGGGACATGACCCACGGATTATGGGATTTGTAGTACTTTCAATCACTTTGGTTCCCACAGACCACTGAGGCCACCAAAATGGACCACTACAGACCACACTTGGCATACACAGCCCCATGACCCACTCTACGTCCTGGTGCAGTTCGCAGGAGGATGGACCATGGATTATGGGACTTGAAGTGCCTACACTCACTTCCCAAGGCCGCTGCGACCCTCATCCAATGACTGATCAAGACCAAAGTTGGCACATAGAGCCCCCATGACCCACTCTACATCCTGCTGCAGTTTGCAGGAGGGTGGACCATGGATGATGGGACTTGAAGTACTTCTACTCATTTCCTGAGACCACTGCTCCACTCATCCAATGACGAATCAAGACCAAACTTGCCACACATAACCCCCCTGACCCACTCTACATCCTGGTGCAGTTTGCAGGAGGGTGGACCATGGATGATGGGACTTGAAGTACCTCTACTCACTTCCCAACTCCACTGCGACCCTTATCCAATTACTGATCGAGACCAAACTTGGCACACATAACACATAACCCCCATGACTACCTTCACGTCCTGGTGAGGCAGACAATGGATGATGCGATTTGTAGTACTTTCACACCCCTCTGTTCCCACTGACCACTGCGGCCCCCAACAAACACCCATAAAGACCGCACTTGGCACACGGAGCTCCAGTGACCCACTCTACATCCTACTGAAGTTTGGAGGGGGCCAGAACTGACTGACTGACTGACTGACTGACTGACTGACTGACTTTATTATTTCTGAGTCGCCCTCCACGTTAGTGCTCCGGGCGACTTACACACAACAAATTCCACAATTAAAATAGAGTATTTAAAACTAGATTAAAATATTCAGTGGTTAAATGCAGGGGCCAGGCCCGGTATTTGGGTTCCTGGTTCTGCATTAACCATGGGCTTTCCTAAATAGCCAGGTCTTCAGAGCGGTCAGGAACTGGGGCAGGTCGAGGGAGGCTCTCTGGTCTGGTGGCATCGAGTTCCATAGAACGGGGGCCACAGCGGAGAACGATCTCCGTCTCGTGGTCTCCAGGTGGGCCTCTTTCAAGCCTGGTACGTGAAGAAGGTTCTTGTTTGCTGGCCGCTGGGTCCTTGAGCAAGCAGGCATCAACAAGCTGTCTTTTAGGTATGTTGGGCTTCGGCCCCGTAGGGCTTTGAAAGCCAAGGTCAAGGTCTTGTGTAAGGCTCTATACTCAACGGGCAGCCAGTGCAGGCGCTGCAGAGATGGTGTAATGTGGCATCTCATCGATGTTCCTGTGAAAAGCCTGGCGGCTGCGTTCTACACAATCTGGAACCTGCGGGTTAGTGACCGGGGTAGACCTACATACAAAGCGTTACAGTAATCCAGCCTTGATGTAACCGTGGCATGGATTACTGTAGCTAGCGCCTCCGCCGGAAGATAGGGCGCCAATTGTCTCGCTTGGCGCAGGTGGAAGAAGGCCCTTTTTGCTCGTGGAGGCAACCCGGGCCTCCAGCGACAATTTGGAGGCCAGGCTACCCCCCCGGCTTCTTACTGAGGGGGACGGAATCAGCGGGTCCCCTTCAACGGGGGGCAGCGAGAAATGTGGTTCTGGGTGGCCCGGCCATAAGATCTCCGTCTTTGATGGATTTATTTTAAGTTTGTGGGCGCGGAGCCATTTTGTCACTGCTTCTAGGCCTCGAGTGAAGTTTTCGGGCACCGAAGTTGCGCCAGGCTCCAGTTTCAGTAGGAGCTGGGTGTCATCGGCATATTGGTAGCACCCTAGGCCGAAGCTCCGGGCTATACCAGCCAACGGCCGAACATAGATGTTAAACAACATTGGTGATAATATGGCGCCTTGGGGCACTCCGCACTCGAGGAGAGATTTCCTAGATGTTTCGCCTAGCCATTCAACTCACTGACTACGTCCGCGCAGGAAGGAGCTAAGCCAAGCTAAAGCTGTCCCTTGTATCCCTATGGCGGCAAGTTGTCGTATCAGCAGATCATGGTCCACCGTGTCGAATGCGGCGGTAAGGTCCAGCAATACCAGAACTACTGAGCCTCCCTTGTCTAGTTGGCAGCGGATATCGTCCGAGATGGCCACCAGGACGGTCTCGGTCCCGTGCCCGGGGCGGAACCCTGATTGAAAGGGGTCCAAGCCCTCTGATGTCTCAAGGAAGTTTTGTAGCTGGGTTGCTGCCGCGCGTTCGATCAGCTTACTGAGAAACGGGAGGTTTGAGATGGGACGGTAGTTCGCTGGCATCGCTGGGTCCAGATTGGCTTTTTTCAAGAGTGGGCGGAACATGGATGATGGGACTTGCAGTACCTTCCCTCTCTTTCCAAGACTGCTACAAACCTAATCCAATGACTGATCAAGACCAAACCTGGCACACAGAGCCCTCATGACCCACTCTACATCCTGGTGCAGTTTTGTGTGAGACGGACCACGGATGATGGGACTTGAAGTAACTTCACTCACTTCCTCAAAACAATGCAACCCTCATCTATTCACCAATACAGACCAAACCTGCCACACACAGCCCCCATGACCCACTCTACATCCTGCTGCAGGTTGGAAGAGGGTGAACCACAGATGATGGGACTTGCACTACCTTCAGTAATTTCATACCACTGCAACTCCCAATACTGATGGATCTAGACCAAACTTGGCACACAAAGGCCCCATGACCCACTCTACATCCTGCTACACTTCTCAAATGACCCGGGCACCGCCGGGTCCCCAAGCTAGTGGGCATTAACTGAGCTGTGGCATAAACTTAGGTTTGACATAATGAGGAAAATCTGTCAACATATTATGTTTCCAATCTTTTAAGGTGTTGCACCAGGTTAATGCAATTAAGGATTTATAACTATGAGGTGGTTTTATTGCTTTCCATAGCTGGCACTATGAGATAAACATTAAATTGAGGAAGGGAACAGGAGGAGATACTACTGTCTTGAAAGGATTAAGGGGTCAAATATATTCCCCAATTCACTTCGTATGAAGAAACTCACAAACATAACACAAAGCTTGCATTGTACACCTAATAGAATCCAGGGGAATCTTACTCCCACAGAAGTATGTACAACCATTACTTTAAAAAGTTTTAAGAATTCCCCAGGACCCAAATCCAAATATCATCCTTATATTATATGGAATGTGCTATACTGAATGTTGAATCAACCTAAAGTTGTGGTTTAAGCTTTGGAATATAGCTGTTGAGACCAGGATTCGATTCCCCACTTGATCATAGAAATCCATGAGTTGATCTAGACCAGGGGTGCTCACACTTTTTCAGCATGGGAGCTACTGATTAAAAAACCAAGTCCCAAAGATCACCTACCCAGAAATGTAAAACGTAGAACTATCTTCTTATTTATTTATTTATATTTATTATTCATTTTTATGTACCGCTCCTTCCAGCAGGCTCGGGGCAGTTGACATAAAATGAAGTTATAAAACATCAACATTTCAATTTAATAACAACAATATAAAACAGAGCATAAAAATACATACAACCACCCCATTTCTCCCACACTGCCATATTACCACACATGTTATCAGCCAGAAAGTAAGAAGAAAGGCTTTTGAACTGCAAGGCCATTTAATACTCAGCAAGGTAAACAAAGGGGCATGCAAAAATACATCCAACCACCCTATTTCTCCCACATTTCCATATTCCCCAACATATATTTCTCAAGGAACAAAGCAAGCAGAGAGGCTTCGGAGCTAAAAGGCCATTTTTAAACATTAAAAATAAACAAAGAGACATGCCACAGAACAATCAAGCACTCACCCCAAAGTAAAAAGACCGACCTTTGAGATGCGGTAAGGAAATGGCCCCAAAGCGTCCTTCTTCTCCTCCTCAGTTGATGCTCCTATTTCCACACCAAAACATACCAAGGATGTATGCAATAGCACACTAGTGTGGACCGTCCTATATATGTAATCAAGGAAAGTATAGTAACACTGCCCTATCTATAATAAAGCATGAATGTGGGGCATGTAATGATATGATAAACCACCAGATGGTGCAGTATCTCACGGAAGGTATCCAGTTACAGTAATACATGCAACACAAATCTCAATAGTAATATGTGGACGCCGCAGGACGTCAATGCATCAACAATTGAACAGTATATGGCAGTGAAAACAATGGTGGAACCCGCATAAACAGTAACGACAATATACAGGAAGAGTATCGCAGTATGCAACGCAGGACTACATTACCCAGATGGCTAGCGCGTAAGTCTCGTTTGTAGTCCCGCGATCGTTCCCCTCGTGTTGAAATGGCTATCGGGACTACATTACCCAATGTGCCATAGGGGAACACTCAAATCTCGTAGGAGTGATGCAGATGTATAGGAATGGGAGCAGATGTATTCTCGCGATGATAGGGTTCCCTTGCGTCACGGGCCGAGCCGGGCACGGTTTCCCCGAACCCGGAAGTAAACTGCAATGCTCCAAAATAATATAATAAATGGCTCTAATGGAGCGAAAATAATGATCAAGGTAATGTCCATGTGGTGTAGTCCGTTCACTCAATCCCTAGTGATCAATGTAGACTCTGTCCTGAAGAGTGGGCCGTGCAGCGGGATGTACCTGCGGTGAACACGTCATAGATAGTACGAATACATGCCCTTCACAAGCGTCCAAGGGCTGATTAGAAGTATAGGATGTCCCAAAGTCGTCGAATGTATAAAGACACAGTGGTCTAAGTTCAAATGAATGACAATAGTTTTATTTGCACAAAGTTCTTTTCTTTCAAGGTGCAGGCAACCAAAAGGACACAAAAGCCGACGGGATTATTTCCATGGATTAAAATTCATCCTGGATATTTAACGGCCTGCCCGTTTCACCATAGTACTCAGTGGTACCCAGTGCTTTATCAAGGCTCATAGGTCACGTTGCCAACATATCTATAGATAGAATAAACATACATAGTAACTAGTGGGCAAACAATCATCTTAGTACATAGGAGAAACATATACATAGTAATACATTGTAGTTTATATACATTCAAATGCAGGAAATGCATAATTCTATAATGATAATACATCACAATATGGTACATACCAGCAATGGATATTATAGAAGGCGCAAGACCTCAGCAAGTGTAGCCGGATCATAATGTTTCCATTCAAGGTAAGTGGTGCTATGTGGTAGGTATAAATGGAGTTTCCAATTAAGGTAATTCAGGCAATCAAGGCTGGAATGCTCAGGTGCTCGTTAAGTCCAAATGGGTGTTCTGTTTTGAGCATCTGTATCTATGACGACTCCCTCCTAATTAGGAGTTTCTTGAGATCAGAATGAGGTGCTGCATTAACCCTTTGCAAACCCATGACTCTGATGGAGTTCTCATTGTGTTTTAAGGCCTGGAAATGTGTATATAAAATGCTGTCTGTGGATCCTGTCCGGATTCTTGATCGATGTTCATTAATCCTAGTCTTAAGGCTTCTACTAGTCTGGCCTATGTAAATGAGATCACATGGGAAAATGAGGGCGTAGACCACTTGCGTTGAGGCACATGTAGTGAAATCTCTAATCTTAAAGGGGTGACGCTTGTGTTGACTAGTTATAGTTTTGCTAGAATCTATAAGGTTGCAAATGACACAGTGACCAGGATTAATGAACATCGATCAAGAATCCGGACAGGATCCACAGACAGGGCAGGCCATTAAATATCCAGGATGAATTTTAATCCATGGAAATAATCCCGTCGGCTTTTGTGTCCTTTTGGTTGCCTGCACCTTGAAAGAAAAGAACTTTGTGTGAATAAAACTATTGTCATTCATTTGAACTTAGACCACTGTGTCTTTATACATTTGACGACTTTGGGACATCCTATACTTCTAATCAGCCCTTGGACGCTTGTGAAGGGCATGTATTCGTACTATCTATGACGTGTTCACCGCAGGTACATCCCGCTGCACGGCCCACTCTTCAGGACAGAGTCTACATTGATCACTAGGGATTGAGTGAACGGACTACACCACATGGACATTACCTTGATCATTATTTTCGCCCATTAAAGCCATTTATTATATTATTTTGGCGCATTGCAGTTTACTTTCGGGTTCGGGAAATCTTGCCCGGCTCGGCCCGTGACGCAAGGGAACCCTATCATCGCGAGAATACATCTGCTCCCATTCCTATACATCTGCATCACTCCTACGAGATTTGAGTGTTCCCCCTATGGCACATTGGGTAATGTAGTCCCGATAGCCATTTCAACACGAGGGAACAATCGCGGACTACAAACGAGACTTACGCGCCAGCCATCTGGGTAATGTAGTCCTGCATTTCATACTGCGATACTCTTCCTGTATATTGTCATTACTGTTTATGCGGGTTCCACCATTGTTTTCACTGCCATATACTGTTCAATTGTTGATGCATTGACGTCCTGCGGCGTCCACATGTTACTATTGAGATTTGTGTTGCATGTATTACTGTAACTGGATACCTTCCGTGAGATACTGCACCATCTGGTGGTTTATCATATCATTACATGCCCCACATTCATGCTTTATTATAGATAGGGCCGTGTTACTATACTTTCCATGATTACATATATAGGACGGTTCACACTAGTGTGCTATTGCATACCTCCTTGGTGTGTTTTTGTGTTGACCTAGGAGTCCAGCTGTTCATTTCCTATTTCCACACCACCAGCATGCGTGCCGCCTCCAAGAGCTCACGAGAAGTCCGAGAGGCAGAATGGGTGCTTCTGCGCATGCATCGCGTCATCCAGGCCCGCCTCCTTTGGTCTCCTACGACTCTGAGTGGCTGGAGAAGGATGGCGGGAGGAGGAGGAATCCAAAAGAGGGGGCCCATTCTGCCTCTTGGACTCTGGAGCTTTTGGAGGCGGCGCGCGAGCAGGGAGCGGGGACAACAACAGAGGACTTCTTTGCAGCGTGCAGGGGTGCGTGAAGAGCACGAACAGCAAAAAAAACCTGGTCAGGGGCCTGAAGATCACCAGGATGAGGCCCGAAGATCACCTTGGTGATCCCGATCACCATTCTGAGCACCCCTGATCTAGACTAATCACAATAAGTTAACCTTAGAGTTGCCATAACTCAGAAAGGCACACAACAGCAAGAAATAATGAATTTTGAACTCTGTCCCTATTTTCCACCTTATTCATATTTACCAGCATAAAGTAATCACATAGAAAAGATTCAAAGTGCTCCTTTCGGGCACCATGTATGGAAACATTGAGCCTTGTGCATTGCTGTTCTGTTATTCCCTTTCATACTGATTTATGCAGCCAGAAACTGAAAGATCTCATAACATTTCCATTATGGATAGGTCTGGCTGGCAAACTGGTTGGGCCACCTTCACCCTCCATGGTGCTAAGGATTGTATTTCTCTGTTTGTAGTCACTTAAGTTGCTTAGAGATGATATACAGTTTCCCAAACATAGGGGAAAATGTGTGGCTGTACATCCAGTACTGGGAATAAAAAAACCAACCCTCCTAATCAGTCAAAGGATATTTCAAGAAAAAAAAGAAACAATACTTCAACAAAAATGCCCAAAAAGTGAGTAACAATTCTGTTCTTTCTTCTTCTCTTTACTATCCATTTGGTTGCTTTACATAGTGTGTCAGGACGGTTGCACATATGTATGGCAAACAAGCCAGACATTTCACAGATTGTGAGCTGGACAATAATGAGTTTCTTTCAGTTTTGTAAAAGTAATCATACTTTTAAAATTAATTTTTGAAAGCCTGAGGGAGAGTAAGAAAACTTTCCCACAGCAAATTCTCAATACATTTTAAAACAATGTGGTATGTTACCTTGTGCATTTTGTAAACCACCCTGAGCCAATTTGGAAAGGGCTGTATATAAATTGAAATAATAAATAAATAATTTTATTTTCTTCATATTCGCATGCCATACTTACTTCTGAAATGTAAAAACTTCATAGGTGAAGTTTCCAACTGATCTGCTATAGAAGACTAATCAGGATCATAGTGCAAGTGATGTACAAACCAAACATAATGTGCCCTGCATGGATTTCTGCAAGTCAGGTGCTTTTGTCTACTCATCTTCCATTGATCACTTTTCCAGCTTGTTGGTGGATCTAGTTTCCTGTAGTTGTGAGCCACACTAAGAGCCTGTCTTACCTAATTCCTACATCAAATTATCTTGCCCTGTCCAGTGTATCCCTCAATGCATTGAAACAATCAATGAATTCCTGAAAATCTTTTAAAAACACATTCAAGGGTTGAATTTGAAACCAAAGCTGTCCAATTTTTTAAATGTCTTCTGGGAAACCATGAATTTACAACTGATAGCTAACACATATATGAATGATCCTTAGCCCCGGAACAGCTGCTTTCTGGGTTTATTAAGAATTTAAAGAAGTTGTACAAGATATTAAACCCGTTTATTGTTGTTATTGTGTGCCCTGATGTCATTTCTGACTTACGGCAAACCTCAGGCAAATCTACCATAGGGTTTTCTTGGCAAGATTTTTTCTCATGAGTGTTGCTATTGCATTCTTATTGCATTCTTATTATTCTGAAATAGTATGACTTGCCCAGGGTCACATACTAGTTTCCCATGGCTAAGCATGCATTGGACCCTGGTCCTCAAGATCTATGTCCAACACTCAAACTACTACACTGTCTACATAAAATATATAATTCAGAACCTTGGACAGTTATTTTAAAGTCCAAGATGAAACCCAGAAGAGATTTATCACTTCTGGCATGGAATCCATTGTCCACTAGTATATTAGTGTTCAGTATACTTTACTAGTATACAAATATTCTGTTATTCCGAATTTCCCATAACAGAATTCAATCATTTCAATAAGCCTTTTATATCTTTACAACAATATTTATAAAGTGATCTCTTAAATATTTAAAAAAGAATACTGTGATAACATAAGATTACACTTTTGACTCTCTTTTAAAAAGGGGCAGTGGATCATGTCTAACAGGATTAACCATCCAGATATGCCAATAATATGTCTGTCTGTTTAATTTCCAGTATTCCCATTCCCAAGCAGCTGGCTTCCATAAAAGGTAAGGCAGTCTACACTATGCATCACCTTATTTTGGGATGTATAAGAGGAGCAATATTTCTTGTGTAACAGATTACCAACTGTACAGAGCATACAACACCTTTATCCTGAAGCCAAATAGCCAAGGAGTTCTTAGGCTTCCAATGGGAATAATGTTCTTCTACTAAGACCATAGACATTTTTGTCGTTAGATGCATTTCTCTTACTATCACAGCTAATCTAATTGCACAATGAGAGAAGCAGCTTTCCCTGGAGAGAGTAAGTTGCAGCTGATCACACATGATGGCAAAAATGCAATGGGGGAAAATCAGAGTCAGGGTCAAGGACTGTGGCATATTCAAATTAATTTACAGAGGAGTTTCATTGGGGGTTCAGAAATCTGCAAGGGAGAACCATAAACTACACATTAGACTGGGCACATACATGAATGGACCTTTTTAGCGGAAGGAGGTGTCAAAGCAGACATTCCTGATTCAGTCTTGTAGGCACCAAACTGCCCTGCAGTGTTCATTATTCCTTTATGTGGGGAAAATGCTCTTAAATTAGGGGGGAAATAGCAGGATGGAAGCCATACCAAAATTTCTATCCTTTTTTGCTTTCAGTGAGAGCAGTCAATAGTGGCCTTCCCTCCCTATAGCTTAAAGTGGCAGTGATTTAAGATCTACAGGGGTCAACAGCCAGGATTTAAGGCCAAAGTATACACGCGTCTCCACATTCACTAGAGTTAGGGTCATGGGAGCCCTGCAAAAGTGCAAAATAGTAAATAAAAACCATATTTTTTTCTACCTGAGAGAACACCTCCTCCAGCATATCTCTGTGGTCTTCCTCTGCAGATCACATGGGAGGACCTTGCGATTCATTGAGAAAGTGTTTTAATTACATCCATTCATATTTAAATTCTTCAAAAGTCAATTGTGCAAATGTGGAGAACTGACTGTAGATGAATTTGTCTTTGCTAATTTTTTTGCTGATAATCCCTTCTTTTAGAGGTCATTCTTTCTCTTGGGAATATTCTCCTCAAAGTCTTTTTAATTTTACATGTTGTTTCTAATACATTATTTACTAATAATAATAACTTTATTTTCATACCCCACCACCATCTCCCCTATGGGACTCGGCGTGTCTTACAAAGGGACAAGGCCAAACATTACAAGTCAGACAAAACACAATTAAAATCATCAAATAAAAATAATGAAAACATAACATAATCATAGACAATGTGGCAGAGATAAAAGTTATAGCTGAGTTCAGACTCAATAAGTGCAATAATTCCCAAAGGAGCTGATGAAAAGTGCGGATATCAAATGAACATTTTTCCCATATTTGATCAATCAAATGTATGCATTAGTCATTCTCTTAGAGCACTCTGACTCTTATAGAGTCATTGTATGCGCAGTCTATTGCCCATGTGCTTGCTTGTGGATCGACAGATACAAGACCTCCAACCCAATCTCCCTTTTGAATGGTGCCTTACCTTTAAATTGGGCAGCCCTTCAGATTCAGGATATTCTTAAACCTAGGATTGTCCTCTGTAAACTAGCGAACAACAGCAATCCTACAAGTCTGATTGCATCCCTAGGCTGATCCCACAAGAACAACCCCAGCTCTCCTTTTCCCTGATGCAGTAACTGAGTGCAATTTACTTTTGCACTTTGAATTAATTTAATATCCATCAAATATAAAGGGAGGAAGCAGAAGGAGTGGAGAAAAACTGAAACATTCCAAAATCAGCCAAAGACATGACATGATAGAAGGTTAATTGGGACTGCCCCTACCTGGAGGATATGGATTACACAACAAAAGGTGGAGAGGCTTTCACTCTTGGGTTTCACATAGGCCTGAATGATAGCCCACTTGTGTGTCAAAGTTGCTTCAATACTGGACAGACCTACTACTATTATGGGCATATTTCAAAACAACAGGCCATCCACAGTAGATTGGCTAAACCCAAGCCCCAACTGGAAAGCCAATCATAATCATAATAATCTTTATTTATACTCCGCCACCATCTCCCCAAAGGGGACTCGGGGCGGCTCACATGAGGCCAAGCCCATGTTTTGTATTTTACCTCACAACAAAATACATAAAATCACACAATAAAATAAACAATGCAAAATAACGTAATAAAAGTCAAACAAATAGGGCAGGCCGAATACACAAGATAATAAAACCCTGGATGAGATAGGAATTTTTAAAAAGTGACTTTGAGAGGGAAGAGCCCAAGAAGGAGGAACAATGGGGTTAATCCAACTCATATAAGAGCCAAGTCAGACCTCTGCTTGTTGAAAGCCTCCAACTATTTCTAGATAATTATTTCGTTTTGGTAACTTTCCCAAATTATTTCCCTCCTTAGCTCTAGATAAAGGCTCTGATCTTGAGAAAGCGATTGCAACAGCAGCGTTGGTTTTTGACAATGCTGCAGATGCTGATGGGAAACTCAGCAAGTCCGATGCAAAACAGCTACTCGAAAGCCAGTTTACACATTTCATGCAGGTAAGAGGGTCAAAATAAGTTGGTCTTAAGGCTTTTAAGTGTTTAAGGAAAATTTCAAAGATTTTAAACCCAACTTTCAGGGTCAGTGAAAGGACACCCTCTAAAACTTAATTAACTTTTCTAAAGATTAGGTCTGCAACACACACATAATGATTTAAATCAGTTTGGGTAATAGTGTTTAAAGAGATCAGAAAAGACATCAAGGCTCATTTACACCAAAAAGAGATGGATTTACAGGACACAACTAGCCATGGGCAGTTCGGTCACAGATGGTGCCACTAAAATGGAAGATATCCTGATTCATCATCTTTACCACACACCCCCATCTCCAATTTCACTTATACATAGAGTATTTTAAGTTGAAAAACTTTATATGGTTTTAATTTAGATTAATGGATCATTTCTGCATATAGTGTGTTATTCTTCCTTTTCTTGTCTGTTCATTATTTTTAAATTAATATGATTTATGTTGCTTTCTGGCCTTCATGCTGATGCTTTTAATTAATTAATTTCTTCCCCCTCCCTTTAAGAAAAAGAGCTCTATTTTATTGTGTTCTAGCTCTCATAACAGTTGTTACAGCATTACCAATATCAGTCATCAAACCATATTTGTTCTTTTCACAGATTTGGATCTTTGGCATACACACACTGGAACATTTGTTTCAATTAACAGTTACTGAAAAGCTGTATTTGGACTGCCATATTTCACTAGTTGCTTAATAAACCAAGATATAAACAATCTTTTTGTTTACACACATAGCCCCTTCCTTCCTTCTTTCCTTCCTTCTCAAAGCAATTAAAAAGCAAAGCAAACCACCAGAATATCTTTAACAGAGCAATCTGAGCAAAATCCTCTTTTGAACACATAGATCACATGTGTCAAACTCAAAGCCCGTGGGCTGAATCTGGCCCATCATAACATTTTACATGGCCTTCTATTGATGATATATTCCTCATCAATAGATATCATGACTATAACCGATGAGAGTTATGATACAGTAACATCTGGAAGGCTGCCGTTTCTTTTGTTTAGTCAGGATACTGGGGTTTGAATTTTGATACAAGGCTTTGATGTCTGACTTTAAAATGCCCTTTAACCTTTCCCCCCGCCTCAGAGCCAGAAGTGCTGTTGGGTTTCAATTCCCATTATTCACACGGCAGATAATAAAAAGTAATGGGAGTTGTCATTCAATAACTTCTAGGCACCCAAACTGGGTAAAAACTAAAGAGCACCGACCATGATGTAAAAAATTTTTAAGCCCCCTGTATCCATGGATTTAATAGCCCTTTAAAGGCTGATGTGGCCCTCAATGGAAAATAGTTTGACACTCCTGACATAGATAGTGTTGGAATCCCATTTCTATCTCTTCTTCCTGTTCCTTCTCCTGATATACTCATCACACAACTCAAGAGAGTTCCAACATCAGAGAAACAATTGTTGGAATTTCACCATCATAGTTTCTACATCAGAGATGATCTAAATATTTTCCTTCTCATAACAGTCAACCCTTCATTTTCACAGATTCTGTACCTATGGACTCAACCATTCACAGATTGAAAATATTTCCCTCAAAAAATCTTCAAAATAAACCTTGATTTTGCTATTTTATATAATGGAGACCAATTTACCACACCATTGTATTTAACAAGACTTGAGCATCCATGTGTTCTAGTATCAGGGGGTGGGAGGCCTGAACCCTAACCATTGCAAGTTGACTTTGTTTATAAGTTAACACGCGCGCCCCTTGTTTTAGGGATAGATTTCTCTCACTTCCTGTTATCTTACCTTCATTTGTAGCTCTGAGTGGTTTCTAAGTCGGATGTCTGTAACTCGAGGACTGCCTGTAATTGTGCAGCAATGTGAAATTACAACCAAGATGTGATAGAGCAAGATTAGAACCTTTGCTTAAATTGCATCATTTTACAACCTTTCTGAAAGCAGTTCCCTTGTTTAATATATTCCTTAGTACATTGTTAATGATAAAAGTTCCTTCTATTTTCAGCCATAAACCAATTCAGATTATTTTTACAGGGTCAAGAAACCAAACCAAAGTACCAGGAAATAATTTCTGCTCTTGATGAGAACAAAGAAGACAAAATCTACTTTGAAGACTTCATGGTTCAGCTGCTTAGTCTCACCCTGATGTCTCACCTTTGGCAAGAGATCCAAAATGTGCGAAAAACCAAGTGATTAAGAGTATTTATAATAGAAGTCAAGAACCACGCAGTAGGGGAAAGAGAAGATGATTTTGGGAAGGAGCTAGAGTTAGATTTCTAATAAGTCATCGGAAATTTGTAGAAGAAAAGTCAGAATGACTCTTGGGTCACAATTTCAATATCCAAGTTTAGATGAGAAATGAGAAGCCCAAACTCATGTTTAGTCTCTGCTAATTATTAACTATGACTTTATATAAGAAAACATTTCTTCAAACATAGTAGGTCTTACTTCTTTGTAAATATGCCCAGGGATGAACTATAAAAAATAGTCTGATTAAACTTTGCAATGATAAAATCAGGTAGTGGCACTAATAAAGGCAGTTGTGCATCATAAAGGGACTGTGTGGAGTGACCCCCAGGAACCTTATGGAGAGGTGACCCTCCAAGTATGTATGGCTCCAGATATTATTGAATCCGATATCCCTCACCATTGGTTATGCTAGTTAAGGAAGATGGATGTTCCACAACATTTGGAAAGGTGCATGTTGCCAATTCTTGCTTAAGGAAATACATATTCACCCTGAGGTATAAATGGGAGGAAAATATCTTAACTCATATAATGTGGGCCAGGGTGGAAGATGTTACACAGTGCATTCCCAAATGCACAAAGAATCATAGACTTGGAAGAAAACCCAGGGGCCATCCTGTCCAACTCCCCTTGCCATGAAATAATATACATTCAAAGCACCCCTGACACATGTCCATCCAGCCTCTGCTTCAAAAACGCCAGAGGAGGATACTCAACCACATTCCCAGGAAGCATATTCCACTGCTGAATGATAAAATAATGGTTAGGTGGCATCTCTTTTTCTGAAATTTGAGTCAATTGTTCCATGACTTAGTCTCCAGAGGAGCAGAAAACAAGCTTGTCCCCTCCTCACTGTGACATCCTTTCAAATATTTAAAAATAACTATCTTGTCCCCTCTCAGCATTCTTTTCTCCAAGATGAACATACTCAGCTCCTTAAACTGCTCCTCCTAGGGCTTACTTCCAATACTCTCCTTATTAAATCTGAATCTCCAAGTAGATTAGGATATATAGCAATTATTCCTACTGCCTGCCTTGCACACTACCTTGAAGACACAATCAGAACTAGGATATGTGAATCCTTTATCTCTACAACACCTTTGTATGAGTCAGTGCATGAATCAACATTGCACTAAAATAAATTAGTTCAGTCTCCTATATATGCCGACTAGCAAATTTTGTTGGGAAGTGACTGTGTAATATCAAGAGCTTGAGATACAGCAGTTATGCAGTTAAATGCTAGTTTACTTGAAAATTGGCTAATCATTTAGAGTTGGATGAAATTACCATTCCAAATCCAAAGCACTGCATTCTACATGATCTGTTTTCTTTTTGTCAAACTTCTGAAAAGCTGGAATGTTAAAAAAAATCATTGAATAATGTTTCAACAATAAACTAGTGGTTATCAGAATCTCATTCTGATATATTAAAGCCAAGGTTTTGCAATGAATATTTCTGGAAATTTATCTTTGTTTCAGATTTGCAATGGGTAAGTTCAAGTTTACTGGATTGGGGATCAGAATCACAATTTTTCAGCAATTTTGTGTTCTAAGGACCCTTCCACATAGGCCCAAAACTTTTGATGGGTTTTCTTGATTTACTCTGGATTTTTAAAAAACTGAAAAGATTTTGACCTTACTACATTTTTCCAGGTGTTGGGCCTGTTGGGACCCCCTTCCACAATCTCGGAGATCTATCCCCATCCCCATTGCCTGAAGGAACAAGATGACATCCCACCTTCTTCAGGCCCCCCCCATGTTTGGAGAGTGGCCTGGCTGCATCTTTAGGAAAAAGCTCAAATGTCAAAATGGTCAACTGGGAGGGCATGTAACTATCTCCCCCTACAAAATCCCAGGGTTTGGGGTTTATGTGTGGTCTAAATCCCAAGATGAATTGGGATTTAAAATCCCAGCTCCTCTCAGGATTTTGGTCTGTCCCAAAGGGCTCTGATTTGATGCCTTGGGTTGCATCTACACTGTAGAACTAATGCAATTTGACACCACTTTAACTGCCATGGCTTAATGCCATGGAGTCAGGAGAGTTGTGGTGTGGTGAAGCATCAGCATTCTTTGGGAAACAAAGCTTGTAACACTAAAGCTTCCATGATTTCATGGCACTGAACCATGATAATTAAAGCAGTGTCAAGCTAAATTAATTCTACAGTGAAGATGTAAATTCAGCCTGATAGTATTTATATCAGTAAATACAGATATACTCTGTTCTAAAGTTTACAGTTAATGCATTAGCTATCATTATAAAGAAACCCACAAAGTTCATGTTTTAAATAAGACATGTAAAAGTGCAAAGCTCAGAAAAGTACTGAATTTGCTTATTATATCACCAAATACACTTCCAGGCATCCAGAAATTGGTCCTTCTAGCTTCCTCCTAGCTACTTGGAGACCTGCTATGAACCAATTTTGTGACAGCTGGAATCTCTCTTTTCAGATGTCCTGAAAATTAGTACGGAGACATTCATTGTGGAGTAGGAGGGAGTGGGAAACATTTTCTACCCATATGCTATTCATTGAAATGTCAGGTTTTAGGGTGACAGCTCCAAAGCAGCCTTGAGCCACTATATCTCTTAAGGCTGTACTCCCCAATTCATTTAATTGGAAGAAAAGCCCACTGATCACAGTGGGACTTCTGAATAAAAATAATGTTGCAAGGCTAAATCACTACTTACTCATAACCTCCAACATTTCACAGATGAAACTGGGAGGTGCATGGCTGAGCAACCTCAGAGTGTGGCCAAAAGGAAGTGGCCAAGCAACAAGTGGGCAAATGTTCCTAATGTGAAAAAACACATCAAAATGATAATTTTAACCAGGAAAATATATGTACTAGATGTCAGAAAGTCTTTGGGCCTTTCCACACAGCCCAATATCCCAATATATCAAGGCAGAAAATCCCATAATATCTGATTTGAACTGGTCTTCATTTGCAGGACAGCACTAAATTTCCTCAAATATAACCCAGGATATGATGGCCTGAACCCTATTGGTTAGTCCCAACTAGAGCAGAACCAGCGAATCTATTGTTGAGTAATGAGTAGGCAAATCTTGTTGATTCAAAGAGTCTGTTCCACTTGAGTTTAACAATGGGATTCAGGGCACAGCCATTTACCCATTGTTGGAGTTCACCTTCAAGGTCATGGAAATGTTGGATTAAAAGAGGTGCATTGGGGAAATAAAATGATCTGTGTCCTCATGGCAAGCAGCATCCCACTATTGACATATGTGCTAAGTAAGTATGGCATTTGTGTACATCTACCTTTTTTGGGATGAGGCACAGAGGGACTATTTTCTAACCCTGAACACACACACACACACACACACACACACACACACAGAGATCATCACCATACAGAGATCTGGACTGTTGATAAGCCTTGCGATGAGATGGTACATTCCAGAAGATAAGGTGGACACAATTCAAACAGTGAAGATGCAGCTGCTCTGGGCTTTAAAGGGAAATAAAATAAGTGCCCCCCTCCAACACACACACACACACACACTTTTGTATCATTTTTAGCTGAGACCAGCAGCTTATTCACCATCGGCCTGCTTCCTCTTCCTTCTGCTCCTCACCAGTAAACATCAACTGCTAGAATGGAAGTGAGGGTCTCTCCTGGGTCTCGGCAGCTCCCAGTACAAGGGAAAGGCATGTAGCAGTGTGGAAAGAGTGTGAGGCTCCACCTGCTTGTTGTAGGACCCTGGTTTATTTATTTATTTATTGTTTTGACTTGTTAGTCGCCCCTTCCGAAAGGCTCGGGGCGACTTACATATGCTTATGGTTGCTGTCTGCATGCTGCACTATGCTCTTTCCAGATGGAATGGGTGAGTAACAGAACCATCTCTCTTGACCTGTACTCCTTGGAACAGATTATTATTATTGGACTATTTCTATCATAGAGTCCCCAACCAGCATTCCTGCAGGAGGCACAGCAGCTGCCCATTTGCCACGGCCTTGGTAAAAGATGCATTTTTCAGACATCAGCTCCATCTCTTGATGGGAATCTTAATCATCATGCAAATATAGCTGAGCTGTATTCTCCAACATTGTGCTCCACTTCCTTCTTAGATCTTAATTAACCTTGAAATCTTTGCATATTAAACCTTGTAGGTGCAGATGAATATTCAGGAGTGAAGTAGGGTGTTCTCGGATGAGTCTTCACAGCTGGCATGCCACATTCTCATCTGTTTTATTTTTCAAAATCTACATTTATTAGACCCCACATTTCTTCCAGGCTTGGTCTCTACGACGTTATCCCTATCCCCCTGCCTGGCTCCTGTCTTGCCTCCTCTGGGATGAAAAGATGCTAAATCAGAGGAGGCAGGAGAATCACCAAAGAGACTTTTGAGCCAAAGCTGCAGCACCTTCTTTCATTGTGACTGAGCAGGCTTGGAATTGTATTACTAAACTGGAGTTCCCAGCACTCCTCATTATTGACTATGCTGGTAAGTGCTGATTGACTATACTAGTAAGCCCAACTACACTCCCTGTATTAAAGGGAAGAATGTAATCTTTAAGAGCATTACCTTCTGGACAGCGACGAGTTTTTAGTTGAACATGTGCGAACAATAAATAGAAATCTTAAGCCAACCCATGCCAAAAATATTTTTAATGCTCCTCATTTTATAAGAAAAAGGACATATTTTCTAAGTAATGGGTTTGAAAGAAAAATCACTTAAAAGTCTATAAAGGTATCATTGCTACTCCAAGGCTTCCAACCCCTTCATTTCCTCTCACTTGCCTAAGAGGCGGCTTGCGGGTGGTCCAGGCACTTTGCCGTGCACTTATTTCCTTCAAGCAGCAAGAAAGAGAAATTGGGATGGGAGGATTGGCCCTTTCAGTTCCAAGCTTTAATGCTAATGTAAGAGAATGCACAAAAAAGTATAGACTTACTACAAAAGAGACAAAACTTCAGTTCCTGAGTATACTAAAGCTATCAAATAGAAGAATTAGGAAAACTTTAAAAGATTTAGCTGTGATTTGTTCTTAATTTTTATCTTACCTTTCTTTCAGGTAGCGTAGAATGAGGTATACTATCACCTCTTTGTCTTTTTTTTAACCCTGCAAGAGAAGATGGTGACTGAATCATGGCTAGATCACCCCAAGCCTTGAAATTTCTGGCCCAAACCCAAGAATTATATTTGGCCACAGTCATGCCATTCAGTATTATGGATTCAATACCAACCACACTGGTCTATGTCATTCAAGCACACATGCAGACACAAAATTTTGTTGGAAATCTTTATTTAAAGGGTTGTTGCCAGATCAAGGTGAAATGGTTGGATTATTCCTTCTCATTTACTCAGCAAGATGGGATAAGGAATATCTAATTTAGTCTACTTGTTTCTAGACAGAAGGTGGGATACAAATAAAAACAGAAGGTGAGCCCTGGTTCTACATTGATGAGGGGAAAAGGAAGGTGGTAACTTAGTAAATATATTGACCTTCTGTAAAGTCTTTTCAGTTTTCAGCAACAGATTAATTGATCCTTGAAAACTGGAGCAAGCTTCTGAGCAAGCTGAATTGCAGTTGGTATAGACTGCAGCAAACAAACTCAACTGGAGAACTGCACACAGTTTTCCTCTTGCTTCAAAGTGAGCCTACCAAAGTTGGAGAATATGTACCCTCATGTCCCACCTGGTGATGACCCATGAAAACTTGGGACTCAAGGCCAGACCCTGAAATCTCTTGCTTTCGTGTGAGAGAAAATTGGGTGCCATCACTTCAGCTGTTCCTCTAGTGATCCTGATACAAATGGTTTTTCTCCTACTTTTTTCAGGAGTTCACCAAGAGCAATCTATATGAAATCAATAGGAAATCAGCAGGGAGGGGAATTTGGTGATGTCAACAAGGTAGCCAAAGATGCCCATGGGTGTACAGTTGCACACACCCTCTTTGTGTGCTAGACTTGAGCCCAGATCAGTTTTTGACCATAACTTTTGGGCAATCCAGCTTCTATGAAAAGAGACCACATGACAGTCGATCATGGCTCCTCCTTGCCTATTTGGCATCACAGTTGAATCTTTCTATTTTCCTTTATTTTCCTGATTCTTTTTAATTAGGGGGTCTGACTGGGAGTTGGGGATCTGAAGGACGGTGGATGGGATGCACATGCATTTGAGGGCTTGGAGAGTCATCCTTTTAGCTTCCTTTTCATCTGAAATGCACAAGCCTATTGTATACTACCAGCTTAGAGAAATGAGTACACCCAAACTTGCTTTGGGGAAGGCAATGGGGAAATCAAAGTACAGTGGGCCCAAAGCCATATTTCAGTTACCATGATTTGAGCTACAAGACACAGAGCCATTCATGGAGAGAAAGGATCTGTTCCAGTTAAGTTGATGGAATCTTTGACCCTTCCTTTCTTGCCAGCTGTGGCCGATCATCTAAGAAAGTTTTCAAAATTATGATAGTTTTTCCCTAGAAAATGGATAGTTGACACCATAGATTACCTTTTCAAGGTAATCTCATCTCATATGCTCATCTCATATGGGGTGGAAGGGAGACTGAAGCTTTCTAATTCTAAGGCAAAGGAATGCAATGAAGCATTATCACCTAACAGAAATGAAACTTCATCACATATTCCAAGTGGAAAGCTTTCTAGCAATTAGAGGTAGGAACTGAAGACTAACTAGCTCAGTTAATCTCAATGAGCTGGGTGGTGTTTTGTTTGGTTATGTTTTTGGTGAGACACACATGGATGCCAACAACCTAAACTCTCATATTCCTTAGGCTTTGAGCTGTTGGTTTCTACAAATTTCCAAAACCCTGCCTTGAGCAACAGCTAATCCAGACATGTTCTGGTACTCAGAAAGTATGTAATTAGATTTTGTTTGCTTTCCCAACCAACCTGAAAGACATTTCAAGAAGCAAATGCCGAAGAGCAGGAGAAGCTGGCTGCTTGCCATCTTCACCACTGGTTAAATCAACTACAAAACAAACATTGAGGTGAATGATCTCCACTGCAAAGCCTATCTTACTGTAGATATTTGCCTCTTCACCTTCTTCAGGTCATTAGCAAAGAATGTCATGGTGCTTACAACAAACAAGCACACAAAAACTCAAATCAAACAATTCCCACAAATAAATGGCTACCAGTCAACGATCAGGCAGCACAGCATCTGTCCAGAAAAATTGATCTATGCCATATAATTAGTCTTTTTCCCCTCCTAGGGAAGCAAAGTGGCAGGAATGAGTATATATTAGTACCTGGAAATGTACCAAGGAAAAGATGTCGCGAGAGCTGGCAGCTTTCCAACACAGGCTTGTAAACAGATCCTTCCTTCCCTTTTTAGAACATTTGCTACTTTTAGAATCCCAGCGCTAGAGAGAATAATATTATCGGACAATGTGGGAGAAATGAAAGAACCAGGGATCCCCATGCCCACACTCCGTGTACCCGAGAACTCAGCATATTTATGGTGATGGTGATTTGTTTTATTAAAATGTTTATAACTTACCATCTATGCAAGAAATATGCATCTGTTAAAAAACAACTATTTAAATCAATGGATAAAGATAAAAGAAGAGTTAGAGAAATGGAAAAAATGAATCTCTCCCTATTAGGAAGAATCGCAGCTATAAAGATGACTTGATTACCCAAAATGTTGTACCTTTTTCAGACTCTACCAATAATAAGAAGCATGGAGGTATTTAAAAAATGGAAAAAAGATTTAATGAGCTTTGTATGGAAAGGGAAAAAACCAAGAATTAACTATAATGTAATGATAATGCAAAAAGAGAAAGGAGGCTTTGCCCTCCCGGATCTCAAACTCTACTATGAGGCCAGTGCACTATCATGGATAAAGGACTGGACTCTGTTTAAGTAAGATTCTAACCCTGGAAGGATTTGACTTACGTAAAGGGTGGCACTCCTACCTTTGGTACGGTGGAACCCAGAAGGAAAAGAATTTTGGGAATCATTTCATTCGCTCCTCGTTGATAAAAATCTGGAATAAATATAAAGACCGTATGTATGCTAAGACACCGATATGGCTTTCACCTTTGGAAACAACTCAAAGAAGACTACTGGGATGGACAGAGTGGCCTAAGTACAAGGATATAATAAGAAAGAAGGAAGATACATTTGTACTAAAAACACAAGAGGAAATCTCTAGGGAATTCCACAATGTAAGATGGCTCCATTACTTCCAACTCAGAGAATGGTTCAATATTGACGAGGTTAAAGGATTTAGTGATACCGATGGACCCTGGGACAGGATAATGAAAACTGAAAAGAAATCAATATCTAAAACTTACTCTATGTTTTTGAATTGGGCAACGGAGGCAGATATAATTAAGCAGTCAATGATTAAGTGGGCACAGAATATTGGGAGACCGATACAACTTAAGGAATGGGAAAGGATTTGGTGTAAGCATTTGAAAATAACATACGCGACAAACTTGAAGGAAAACTGGCTAAAAATGATACATCGCTGGTACTTTACCCCCAAGAAATTAAGCTTAATGTACAAAAACGTTGGAAACAAATGTTGGAAATGTAATGGTCAGGAAGGTACCTTCTTCCACATGTGGTGGTCATGCCCAAAGGTTAAAGAATACTGGCAAATGGTACACGAGGAATGTAAAAAGATATTAAAAGTGGAGTTCACAATAAGACCAGAATTGTATTTGCTAGGAATGATAGATGAAGAAACACTCTCAAATGACAATATAGAAAAGCTTTTTGTGTTTCTCACAACAGCGGCAAGAATAGTATTTGCAAAGTTATGGAAGCAGAACCTCCTTCCCACGAAAGAGCAATGGCTAGTAAAAATTATGGAAATAAAGGATATGGATGAATTGACCTATTGGTTACGGCAGAATAATGGCAAATGTGTTATTAAGACAGATTGGACCTTGATCGATGAAAATGTGAAAAAGAAAGGATCACTGTCAGTTATTGATTAGGACAATTAAGAGCAATGGGGAAGCCTCCTGTGGCATAATGAAATCTTGATGAAGTATATGAATAGTATGGAATAAGAACGGAAGTCAACATAATCCCTTTTTCCCCTTTCCCCTATCCCTTTTTCCTATTGTGTCAATGTACGTTGAAAATGTGAAATTTATAATAAAAAATTTAAACCTGAAAAATAACTTACCATCTATCTGAAGAGGGTGGCTCATAATGCAATCAATTTAAAACAAGTAACAACAACAGATTCAAAAGATTGGAATATATGGAATGCTTTATCAACTAAAACAAAACGATTTAAACGCAGTTAAAACTATCTTAAATAATACAACCGTTAGAAATGTGCATCCTGGGTAGAATCATGGGGCTGTCTTTGAAGACAGATCAGAAACTGCAGTTAGTGCGAAAGTTGGCTGCCAGATTACTAACTGGAGCTAGCTATAGGGAGCATACCACACCCCTATTAAAGCAGTTCCACTGGCTTCTGACTAGTTTCCGGGCTCAGTTCAAGGTGCCGGTTATTGCCTATAAAGCCCTATATGCTTTGGGTCCAACCTGTCTTTGTGATCACATCTGTTTCTATGAACTGGCACAGGTTTTGAGATCTGCAGGGGAGGCCCTTCTCTCAGTCCCACCACTGTCCCAAGCTTGGTTGTTGGTGACAAGAGAGAGAGACTTCTCAGTCATGGCTCTCTGGCTCTGGAATACCCTCCCAAAAGGGATAAGGTTAACCCACACCCTCCAATCCTTCTGATCCAGCCTAAAAACATGCATGCTCAAACAGACCTTTGACCTCAAGTAGGTTGCAATGGCCCCATACGAGGTTTACACTCTGGCACTTTAGGTTGAGAATTGATGGCAGCTAGTTTTTATCTGCTCGTGTTCTGCGTTTTAAAATTGAGCAATTTTATCTTATGTTATGTGTGTGGTAATGGTTGTCATTATAATTTTATGTGTTAATGTTTTATACTTATGTACCATTTTATGTATATGCTGCACCCTGAGTGGCCAGGGTTTCCCAGTTTATTTATTTACGCCATTTGTAGCCCACCTTTCTCAGACTTATAGCGACTCAAGACAGCTTACAAAATTGGCAAAATTTGATACCATACATTCATAAAAAATACAGTTTAAAACATTCAGCCTAACATTAAAACCATATACAACATTAAAAACACATCATTACCAGTGTCAGTTCTCAGTGTTTATGTCACATTTTGTTTTGGTTAGCTTTAAGCCCATCTATAAATCTCTTTTGTTGTCCACTAGCATTGGTTTTCTGTTCTTGAGCTCAGAACAAAGTAGCTGCTTTTGGAGACGGTGATCGGTCATTCGGAAAACTTGGCCAGTCCAGCAAAGGTGAAGGTGGGGGATCTTTGCTTTCATGCTGGTGGTCTCTACTTCTTCCAGAATACTGATGTTTGTCCACCTGTTTTCTCAAGAGATTTGCAGGACAGGTGGACATAACAAGTGGTTGAAAGGTTGGTGGATAAATAGCACCCAGGAAGACTGCACTGAGCAGTGGGTTAGACTCAATGGCCCATGAGGCACCTTCCAACTCTATAAGTCTACGATTCTATAACTTTTTTATCTTCCAGACTCCAACTTCATTCTTCTGTGTTTTATTGGATTGTGTTTTGGTGCTGAACTTGTTGTTTCATTGCTGACCTTTCAGCTGATTGATTATTTTATTGTCGGTCTCCCTGCACCTTTGCTGATGTTTTCTCTTTTTCCTGGTTTCAAATTGATCCCTTTAATCCCTGCTGTGAGACATCTTGGAAGTGGTTGTTCTGAAAGACAGGACTGGGTTGTTGTTGTTTTTTTTTTAAAAAAAACTCTTGAAACTGGTAATGCACCTCACAAAGATAACATTGAAAGGCAGATGAGCACAGTAGTAAAGCAGGGTTGCAATTTCTCTTTTTAAATAATGCTCTAGCTGTACTCCCCAGAAAGGAAAATCAGCCTGTTTAGAAAGCTTGCAAATGCAGACTTATTATCAGTAAATGCTTGGCTTTTATACCTATTTTAAGGAGCTTTTCCAGAGGAGCTAAAAGAGGCAGTGGTTAGTCCATTGCTGAAGAAGCTCGGGTTAGACCCCGCGGCTCCCTCCAATTACCGCCCAGTGTCCAATCTACCGTACCTGGGCAAGGTAATTGAGAGGGCAGCAATGGACCAGCTGCAGGCATTCCTGGATGATGCAACCTGGCTAGACCCCTTCCAGTCCGGCTTCCGTTCGGGCCATGGGACAGAGACCGTCCTGGTCTCCATCACAGACCTACTCCGTTGCCATTTGGACCGAGGCGGATCGGCACTGCTCATGTTATTGGACCTCATGGCAGCGTTTGATACTGTCGATTACCAACTTTTGACACACTGCCTGGCGGTGGCGAGGGTGAGGGGGACAGCCCTCAACTGGCTGTCCTCCTTCCTCCAAAACCGCCAACCTGAGTGAAGTGGGGAGGGATGGTCTCCGAGGGCTCCCCCTTACATTGTGGAGTTCCTCAGGGGGCCATTCTCTCCCTGCTGTTATTTAACATCTACATGCGACCACTCACCCAATTGGTGCGGAGTTTTGGGCTGGAATGCCACCAGTACGCTGATGACACCCAGCTCACTCTGAGGATGGACCCCGGGGTGGAATCTGTACTTGATAATTTCCATCTCTGCCTAGAAGCCGTAACTGGATGGCTGCGAGCCAGTAAGTTGAAGGTGAACCCGGCGAAGACGGAGATCTTGTGGCTGGGCCGCCCGGGGGGGGTAGAGATCCAGCTGCCGACGTTTGACGGCGTGGCACTCCGCCCGCAACTGTCAGTAAAGAGCTTAGGGGTCCGGCTGGACTCCCAGCTGTCCATGGAGACGCAGATTGCCTGCGCCTGCAAGACAGCATTTTACCATCTGCGACGGGCAAAACATCTTGCTCCTTACCTCTCCCACTGCGACCTGGCCACGGTGATCCAAGCCACGGTAATCTCGAGGCTCGATTACTGTAATGCGCCGTACATTGGCCTACCCCTGTTGGCAATCCGGAAACTTAAGCTGGTGCAGAACGCAGCAGCGCGCCTGCTCTCAGGAGCTTCAAGATCTGCCCATGTGACCCCACTTCTGCGCGAACTGCACTGCCTTCCTATTGAATTCCGGGTCGTCTTCAAGGTGTTAGTTCTAACTTTCAAGGCCTTATATGGTTTGGGGCCAGTGTACCTGAAGGAGCGGCTTACCCCATATGTGCCCAGAAGATCACTGCGTTCCAAGGGGCTCAATCTATTAGAGGTGCCTGGTATTAAGACCTACCGATTGTCAAGTATGCAGCAGAGGGCGTTCACAGTGGCTGCGGCGAGCCTCTGGAACACACTGCCCAAGGAGACGCGAGCCCTATCGGGCTTGATGGCATTTCGCAAGTCTGTAAAGATTTGACTGTTCAGACAGGCGTTCATTCCTGGCTGAAGCCGCTGCAATTTGCCATCCTGCCGTGTCTTGCCGTTGTATTGTCGCCGATCTGATGGGTTTTTATTGTTGGGAGCGGGGTTTCAGTGATTTAGAATGCTGTTTTATCTGTTTTATGTGTTTTTACCTGTTTTTATCTGGTTTTAATTGCTTGTAAACTGCTCTGGGCTCCGGAGAGAGCGGTCTACTAAATCGAATAAATAAATAAATAAATAAATAAATAAATAAATAAATAAATCTATATACCTGGGTTCACATACAAATTTCTCGGGAGGAAAGGGGCCACACGTTGAAAAAAAATCTCTGTTCTAGATGCTTTATTCTTTATTCTTACATAGCTACAGGTCCACAATTTCTTGCACTTACTTAGTTTTGTTCTTTTCTAATTTTCTTTCCCTTGCTTTCACCTACCGTTTACTCATATTTACATTTTTATTGATACTTTAACGAAGACTGTAAGACAAGATACAGGAATAGTTATAAATTGCAGCAAACTCATTATGAAATAGAGAAAATTGAAAACTCTAGTTTTGTTAGACTGATCCTTGGATACAAAAATTAGGCAGAGAACTAATTAAAATGACTTGCTTCCTTATGTCCAAAAGTAATTGAAAACTCTTAAAATGCAGCTATACATGGAATTTGTGTGGCTTTACCAAGGAACCTTTTGCTGAGAAGTGAAAAGACCAAAGAAAAAGAGAGGAAGAAAGGAGTTACTGGCAGGATCTAAAAGAGGAAAGCAGGTTGTATGGGATGTTCTCCTCTCCAAAACACACACACACATAGACCGTATAAGAGATGGATGGGGCAAGATGGAATATGATGCCCAAAGTCTCCCTGAAACTAAAATAACATATATCTGTAGGTCCCTCAGGTATGTGAAAAACTCTGTCATAATAAAATGATTTATTCTATATAAAGTTCATCGACCTACCCCAAATGGCTTTTTCATTCCCTCCTGGGGAGGTTAATTGTTCCTCATGGGCATTAGTCAGTTACCACTGCAAAGAGTGCACAAGAATTTGACTAGTCCCAAATGGCTAAATCTTGCAAGGCAAACCACCAGAGGCCAAATGGAGACACACAAAGACAAATGAGAGGTAGACTGCATTGCAGACTTGGATCAAGATGTTCAGGTACCAGCTGGTAGAAGTTTGACAGGAAAGCAGGAGGGGAAGGGAAAATGTCAAGTAGAAATAAGAGCCTTCAGGACTTAATAACTCTGAGACAGCTGACAACAAATTAAAGCAAAACTCAGGTCAATAAGACATAGTATAGATGTAGAAAAGAGTCCATTGGAAAAGACATTCGAGTCTGAGAAAAGCCCTGTTCGTTAAAATGAAAGGTATGTTGTCAAACAGACACCAGGAAAAATCAAGAAAACCAACTGCAGATTCGTTAGCAATCAGTCTGCCTGATTCCTAAAGATTCCCCAAGAGCTGAGGCTAGATCAGGCATGGGCAGGCATGTAGCCAGGGGGGGGGGCTAAGGGGGCTTCACCCCCCGAAATTCTCAGGGTGGTCCGCGAGAAGGCCTTACTGGTACATTATTTAAACTGTTATGTTTATTATATCCCACATTAATGGGGTTATTGGGATAACAATACAAAAGGTTTACTAGGGTAGACCCTCTTCCACCCAGTTTAACCCCCCCGAACCAAACTCCCCCCCGAATCAAAATCCTAGCTACGGCGCTGGGCATGGGCAAACCTTTTGCCTTGTGGCTGCATTGTAGGCCAGGCTGGGACAGAAGGGAGTGCCCCTGGGTACATGCTGGGTGGGATGGGCCTGGGAGAGAGGAGGGCCAGGAGGGCCAGGTCATCCTCAAGTTGTCCTCCTGACATAAGGACAGGTCTGCTCATGCCATCCTTATGCTGGGAGGAAAACAAGACATTATTTATCTATTTATTTATTTCTATCCTGTTTTCCTCCAGAATCACTTTAATATTGTTTTATCAGCACTTCCATAGACAAGATATGCAAATGCCAAGTATTCTAGACAAAGCTTGATAAAGTAAACTACATCTTCCAAAGCCTCCCAGTAAGCATGGGTATGTTATCTAAGGGGTTATGGAGTTAACAGTCCAGACAGTAATTGTGTTAAAGCCTGTCCCTGGTGCATTAGGAAATGAAATACAATAGGATCTCCACATGTGTGGGTTTCATTTTTGCTGATTGGATTATTCATAAATTTGATTAATGCATTCTCCCTAGGAATGCTTGGGTCCAGATTTTAGAGGAACTGTAGCTAACCTCTGCACTGGAGGACCCAGAGATCCCTGGATATTTGTAGGTTTTCCAATGCTATTCTATGGTCAACTTCCACAGAGTTGTGCTGGAGGACCTAGAGATTCAATTAATGTGTGTGTGTGTGTGTGTTCACTTTGTTAAAGTTTCACAGGGGCCCTGTGCCTGTAATCCCAGCAAATTGGGGGGGGGGGGGGTTGACCTCTACATTTTTTTCTGAGGAAGGTATTTACATTAAGCGAAGGAGACTATGGATTCAACAAATGGCAAGGAAGAAGGAGAGAAAAAGGGGGAAAGTTGTGCAAAGTAGTTCTGCTGTCTAATTATGCAAAATATCTAAGCTCATCATGGTGGTTAATTAGGTTAATGTGAACTACAGCAGGGGGACTTTAAATTGATTTTAACAAAATGAAAAGCTTGATGGCTTCCAGTGACCATGCCAGTAAGAGACAGGCATGTTGGGGAAATGATGCATTGGACGCACCACAGTGTAATTGTGAGCCTGCCAAGTGGTTCATTGCAACTCTTAGGGCTTGAATTAAATATGGGGACCTGGAAAAGAGCTTGGCTGCAGACAAAGGCATTTGGAAAACAACAACAGCCAGCCTTTGTGCTTGATCACGATCAAATCCAGCCTGTCATTCTAGGATGCATCCCAGGCTACCTTTTAAAAACTCTAATGTGTGCCGCATTTGTCATGCCCATGTGAGCATTATGGAACGTATGCAGCTTTATCACACAACGGGGTACCATCCATGCCATCGTGCCTGTGAGTCTCTGGCATTCAATAGATGGCTCACTCTCTTGTTCTCTTTTGTGCATGCATTATCCAGCTCATCAATACCATATTTGATCTGTCACCATTTGCCTCCTGTGGTTTCTTAGTGCGCTTGACAAATGGAAATGTTGGGGAGGAGAAGGCTCTGATTTTTTACTAAGCATCATACGTTTGGTTGTGTAACAGGTTAAGATCCTGCCATGTCTCTCCCAGAATCCTTTGGAGCCAAGGAAGAAAGAACAAATGTAAGGACAGTCTTCTTTTTTACCCACTCTGAATCCTTTGGCAGTAACAGGTTAGCGTGAGCAAATTAAGGTTATTTAAACCACTTTGTCTCAAAGAGAATTTTCATGAGAATACCAATTATTCTCAAACTCTTCCCATTCATCATTTGAACAATTGCACAAGGAAGCTGCTAGAGACAATCATGTATATTTATGTTCAGAATCCAAGGAGACTCAAAGCATAATTAATGTTACTAAGTTCTTTCTGAAAAGAATGAAATTGCACAGTAACTGATAGGGTTGTGCATTCGGGGTAAACCTTCGCCTGATTTGTGTCCCGGTTTTCCATGGGGACCTCGATCTGCTTTTTGGAGCCTCCCAAAATTGGGAGGGCAAATATTTCTTTTCGTTCTAGGATGCCGAAAGATCCCTTTTCTATTGGCCCATGGGGGGGGGGGGTGTTCCCAGACTCCTTGTTATTTCAGGCATTTAATCTGTTTTACTCTAGAGGAGAGGCACTCTGCCACAGATGGGTGCATGCTTTAAGAAGCCTTCTTGCTGTTTCTACTCTAGAGGAGACGCACTCAGATGCAGGCAGGTGTGTGCTTTCTCTCCCAGGCCTGCATGCCACACATGCACTGTTTCGAAGTCAAGGAGGCAAGTTCTGACTTTCTAAAATCTAAAATTATCCAAAATCCAAAAATGTCCACATGGATGGCTAAGATAGTGACACTTTTACTTTTTGATGGTTCAATGTGTCACAAATTTCTTTCCATGGGTAAAATTATCTAAATACTGCATCTAAAACTAGTTTCAGGCTATATGTATAAGATGTATGTGAAACATAAATAAATTGCCTGTTTAGACTTGAGCCCCATCTCCTAGGTCATGTATGTCTATACAAATACGGGGATTCCAAAATCCAAAACGCTTCTGGTCCCAAGCATTTTGGATAAGAGATGCTCAACATGTACAATGTAATTTGAACATCTGCAGACTTCTCCAACAAGATCCTGATCAGACCAAACCAGACCAAAGTATTGTTATTAAAAAGGCAGACAATTTGACAATATCAGCAAAAAATATTTTTTAAAACAGCAGCATGTTTGTGGTGTGTGTAGACTTTTTTTATTGTGTCAGAAGCAAATTGAGAATATACTGTAAGTCACTTCTGGTGTGAGAGAATCAGCCGTCTACAGAGATGTTGCCCAGGGGACACCTGGATGTTTTTTTCATCCTATGGGAGGCTTCTCTTATGTCCCTGCATGGGAAGCTGGGGCTGATAGATGGAAGCTCACCCCATCTCACAGATTTGAACCGCTGAGCTTCAGGACTTCAGGTCAGCCGGCACAAGGGTTTAACCCATTGCGCCTCCACGGCTCCTGTGTGTGTAGACAAAACCATGTAATTCGAAGCATCATTATGATTGGAGAACAACGACAGCAATGACCAGAGCACATGCACATTAGAAAGTTAAAAAGTAAATTAACAGAGTTTCTTGTTCATGTAAGCTGGGCTTGTGAAAAATGTTTTTGGCATTACATCTAACAACAGGAATATTTTTTTATTAAAATTAATACATATCTGCTGAAGCACTGCACAAAATTTCTTCATCCTCATTACCTCCCTAGAGACACCACTGTGCCTATTACAATTGACAGAAGTTTATTTACCGGTTGGTCTTAACTAATAATTTGCATTGAGCGTCAGTCATCCAAATGGAAATTACTTTTCAAAATTCCCTGGAACAAGGGTTATTATTGTTGAGTTGCTGAGATCCCATGTCTTAAAAATATTAAATTTGCTGCAAAGCTCTAAGTAGCATACATGAACTATACACATGAGCTTATCTGTTTTATATGCACATTGTTCTTTTCAATGAATAGTTGCTAGTTTAATAACACCAAACTTCTCAGGTATGCATACATATTATACATTGCAGAACCTGAGCATTTATACCTATTGGGATTTCCTTGCCTGGTCTAAACAGATTTTCATTGAGGCCAGCATAATGTGATATAGAAAAACAAATTAAACTGTGCCACCTAGAGAAATCATTGTGAGAAATCTCTGCTGGAAAATGAAAATAAAAATTTCCCACTTGCAAAACTTGGCATCTGATTTCACTTTTCCAAATTTCATTCCTTTTCTCAGGTATCAAATTCACATAATAAAAGCCGATGGTCAGAGGTGAGGATGGTGGAATATAGCTGCAACAAGGGAAATAAAAATAGTAAGAAACCTTGCTTACAGCAGGTCTGCACAAGTTATTTTTGTGTCTCACTAAACAAAGAGATCTTGTTGCACCTTAGAATGAAAAAATCTAGTTGGTAGCATACACTTTCATCAATGAAGTCTTCTTCCTCAGATGCACCTACACCAGGGGTGCTCATTAGGTAGATCGCGATCTACTGGTAGATCGCGTAGGGCGTCCTGGTAGATCTCAGGCAGGGCAGGAGGAAGGCTCAGTCCCGCCACGCAGGCTCCCGATGCCGCCCAAGTGCTGCCGGCCCTTGGTTATCTGAGGTCCTTTCCACACAGTTGAATAAAATCCCATGTTATCTGCTTTGAATCAGATTATATGGCAATATGGACTCAGAAAACCCAGTTCAAAGCAGATATTGTGTTATATGTTTCACATTTTTGTAGTGGGTAGGTTGATCATTTTGACTTGGTTGTTTTATAAGTAGCTCGCATGCTGAAAAAGTGTGGGCACCCCTGACCTACACACTCACCTGAGGAACTCAGTCAAGGGCGGGACAATAGCCACAGTATCTGCTGAATGCAAATAGGAACAGGAACAGAATGTTTACATCTTACCCAGTCTGGTGAGATGCACTAATCTGCAACACCATGACCATTTGGGATAAGTGCTAGACTAGGGGTCCTCAAACCAAGGGCTGGATTCGGCCCTCCAAGGTCATTTACCCAGCCCTCGCTCAGGGTCAACCTAAGTCTGAAATGACTTGAAAACACACAACAACAACAACAATCTTATCTCATCAGCCAAAAGCAGGCCCACACTTCCCATTGAAATACTAATAAGGTTATATTTGTTAAAATTGTTCTCCGTTTTAATTATTGTATTATTTTAAAGTATTTTTTGTACTACAAATAAGGTATGTGTAGTGTGCATAGGATTCATTCTTCTTCTTTTTTCAAATTATAATCCAGCCCTCCAACAATTTGAGGGACTGTGACCTGGCCCTCTGTTTATAAAGTTTGAGGAGCCCTGCACTAGACCAAGGCAAAGAATGGCAAATGGAGCCAGAGGAGGAAAAAGTGAGTTTTCCCAAGGGAACTATGTGATTTTCCCTCTGGGCGGTATGTGTGATTGTTTACCTTCTGACCAGTTGTGTCAATGAGCTTTATTGTGTCAATGAGCATAGTACATCTGTACTAAGTTCGTAAACTCCAATTAGTTCAAACCGCAGCAGCCAGATTGCTCGCAGGGACAACCAGGAGTGAGCATATTGCACCCAGATTAAAGTCTCTCCACTAACTGCCATTTAGTTTCCAAACGAAGTACAAAATATAAGTCGCTTCTGGTGTGAGAGAATGTTGCCCAGGGGATGCCTGGATGTTTTGATATTTTACCATCCTTGTGGGAAGCTTCTTTCATGTCCCTGCATGGGGAGCCAGAGCTGACAGAGGGAGCTCATCTGTGCTCTCCTCATATTCAAATCTGTGACCTGTTGTTCTTCAGTCCTTCCGGCACAAGGGTTTAACTCATTGCGCCACCTGGGGCTCCTTAGGAAATAAAATATTGATTGACATACACGATTGTACGTTGTTAATTTACTCCCCGTTTACACTGGAAATGAAAAGTGAAACAGTGAAACACGTGTGCAAAAGTATGGGTGGAGTAATACTGAATGGAGACTCATTCTACTTTGTGGGCTTAGCACAGTCTCTACAATTCATTTAGCAATTGGCAAAAGGGGTATGCAGCACCCTCTTTTTTCTCTCTCATCTCATTCAAAATAGCAGAAGCCTGGAGAGTTGCATCTGATTAGGCTATTTCATAGCTAATCCCTCTTTGGAACATATACAGTACCTTCTGCTTTTAACCAATTAAGCAATACACTTCTGCAATTTTATGCTCAAGTTAGCAAGCAAATAAACAGAGGCCTTTGGGGCTGACCTTTTATGAGATTTGGCTGGCTGGAGCCAGTGCTATTGCAAATACCTCTATCCACCCCACATTCCAGTCATCTGGCAGCTTGCTCTGATTTGCATCCCTTGAACAAAGAAGCCCAAGTGTGGCTGACAGCCAGGATATGGAGTGGTTCTGAACAGCCTCCTGACTTTTAAGCTTAATAAGAAGGAAGAGGCACTTTGAGCTGCACACAGCACTTGCACACCTGCCAGTGGGGATTATTTCAAGAGGCGGGGAGCAGGAAGAGTTTGCCTTGTTATCCTTAAAACAAACTTTGCAAATTAAGCTGCAAATAGCAAGCTCTCAAGACAGGAGCCATGACGAGGCTGCAGGCAGGTAGGCGCTCGCTGTGCAAGGGCACTGGAGTCATCTAATAATTTCTTTTGTTTTTCATATAGTGACATGTATGAGAGATACTGAGATAACATAATGGACAGTTTGCAGTTTGATTTGTTACTATTGTGTACTTTCAAGATATTTCTGATTTATGGGGACACTGAGGTGAATCTATCACAGGCCTTTCTGAAACAAAGAGTATATTACTTTCCCAGTTATCCAGTGGGTTTTCATGGTCAAGCAAAGGCTTGAACCTTGATCTCCAGAATCATAATTCAAACGATTACATGACACTGTCTCTCTTTACAGTTTGATGCTTCCTTCCAAAGTGTATTACCTTCTAAAGTCAGGACAATGGAGCAATGAAGGTCAACTCCGAAACAGATTTTAAAACTCACAGTAAGCCGCCTAGAGTCCCTACGGGATTGAGAAGGACATGGTATGAATACAGTTAATTAATTAATTAATTAACTATCACATTGTAGTGGATAACTAGGACCATGGATAAGAGGATTTGTGCCTGACAAGTCTATGCTAATACTCTAAACAAAATATGCCACTGAAGCAACCGTATCGTACACAATGCTATACCTTACACATTCAAAGGGCAGAACTGAGGGAGAAGTCAATCAAACAGCATCATGTAGTAAAAATCTCTTTAGTATAGTAAATTTCCAATGTGCTCAATAGCTTTAACAATATCACTGTGGTGCAATGTTATGCAATTTACACACAATATAACAAGTAACATAAACAGATGCAGCCCTTACAATCTACTGGGCCGGAGCAGTGCTCACACTCAGTCAGAGTCACCCTGTAATCAGTTGGAGTTTGTCAACTCACATACTGCAGTCCGAGTCACTGGGGGAGCCTTGAAGCATAGGAGAGCTGGCCTACTGCCAAGTGGGCAGGTGCCTACGGCGGGAGGTAAGCTGACGCCAAGGTGGCCGTTTCGCGTGAACCGCTTCCTCAGGGTGCTTGGGACTTCTAGCCGCTCCTCCCCGGTATGGTAGTAAATCAATGTTTGACTCAGGGGTGAAACAGGAGATTTCTAAGTGAGGATAGCAACAAGTGAGCATATAAACAACATGGCATAGTCCTACTAAATACATTCATCAATACAATACAGTACAATAATAGCAGCAACGTCGACCCTTACCGCATTTTCTGCGATGTAATACCTATCGGTCTCAAGAGTGATCTCCTGGGCTGGAATCAGCACCGAGGGAAATAGTTAGCTGGGTTAAATACCTTCATTCTGACACAGGTGGAACTACAATAGTAAAGTTTGCACAGACATGGTTTCATTTAATCCGGATGGATACTCGCAGGATAGTAATAAAATCCATTTCCTTTCAGCCCTTAACAGTATGGTTTGTTTGTCGCAGTGAGGCGGGAAGCGCACCTTTTCTAACCCCGTAACTTTTAGGGAGGCAGGGTCCAGTTTTTTCTTAACACAATGCTGGTAAAATTCAGAGTCTGTGGACCCGCATCTGATTTTAGATAAATGCTCCAGAATGCGAATTTTGAGATTGCGGGATGTCATCCCAGTGTAGTACCGGTTGCAGCCACAACTGCACTGGATGCAGTAAATGACCCCCGAGGAGGCGCTTGCTTACCTCCCGCCGTAGGCACCTGCCCACTTGGCAGTAGGCCAGCTCTCCTATGCTTCAAGGCTCCCCCAGTGACTCGGACTGCAGTATGTGAGTTGACAAACTCCAGGGTGACTCTGACTGAGTGTGAGCACTGCTCCGGCCCAGTAGATTGTAAGGGCTGCATCTGTTTATGTTACTTGTTATATTGAGTCTTTGCTCAACCAAATGGCCAGGACAAGCATAAAGCATACAGAGAACGCAAGATATCTTATACAGTTTGACTATTCAAAATTCCTGCTCCCTTCCCTGATTGGCTGAGAGAGGGGCCAGTCAGGATCTATGCCCTGATTGGCTGAGGGCACTGCTGATGTTGCTGCTTCCAGGCAGGGATTTCCTTTTGCAGGAAATGCTTGACCTGAGCTCAGAAACAATGCTAATTGTTGAGTAATTATTGAGCAACAGGAATAGCATAGTGCAGTCTTCCTGCCCCTGCTTCCTATTTTTCTGGACCCTGAAACCCCACACAAATCACCAAAAGTCCAGCGCCCCAGTTCTTTAAATGACATGTCAGGCAATTTTCCCCCAAATCATGCAAAGACCCTACTTTTCAAATGCTCTTTCAAGTTTGCTGGCTTTCCGGAAGGCCTGCAAGACCTTATTGTTTCAACAGTCTTTCGGCCCTTAAAACTGCAGGCTTCTCTTGACATTATATTGACCTCTCCTGATACTATATGTATTCTGGCTGCTGTTTTAATCCTATGATCTCTTTTAATGTATTTGCACATGCTGTTTTAATTCTCGTTTTTTTTGTGTGTGTAAGTTGCCCCGAGCCGGATGGGAGTGGCGACAGATAAATTTGAATAAATTTAAAAATAAAATACCCCACTCTACCTTAGGAATCACACCAGAACCCTATCCCCCAAACCTCATACACCTGTTTTCATTTGCAGCCCTTCCTGCCACCATTTGGAGAAAGGCTTATACCCCCACCCCACCCTCCAGACATTCCTATGCCCTCCAAATCATCCTGCTTTTCTTTGGAGAAAGGCTGCAGGGGGAAACTGAGGTATTTGGGGTTTGCTGTGTGATTGTAGGGTTTGTACACTGGCCTTCTTGTAGTTGCCACACCTGCTAAATAGCCACCATAGCTAATAGGCATCGATGGATTCATCTCCCCTTTTCACTTTCCGAATCCTTGTCTTCCTTTCAGGCATTCTTGAAGTCTAGCTCCCCTTGGTATTGGCAGAAGGGTGCCCTTACACATTTATGTGCATCATTTTTCTCCATGGTGGTTTACATTCTATCATTTTTTTCTATAGAATACAATAAATATCAGGGAAGAAGAAAGATGAAGTCTCTGTGCGTAAGCTTCCTACCTAAAGAGCAACATTACTTGACAACATTTCATCTGAGTCAAACAAACAGCTTTCAAGTAGATATTCTGTTGAAGTTGTAATGTGGTTTGAGATTGTCTCTAGTAAAAATGCTTGTACTGTAAGCTTGTTCTTTATGGATTTTATGTTAACAACACTTTCCAGATCCTGAGCTGAGCTAGTGTTGCCACTTTCCCCTGCCGATGTTCTGTGGCTTGAGAAATGCAAGTGGAAATGCCATGGGTAAAGTCTTTCCTGGCATGGATCTACAGGAATGGAAGATAGGCCATCTATTGATTTTTCCCTGTAGTGTACTCAGTAAAGGCTGAGAGATATTGTTTCTGGAAAGCTAGTTAATATCTATAGGGATTGATTCTCCAGAAGCAGAACACTGTGTTGTGGCATCCTTGATTTCCCAGAGATAAAGAGTCTTTCTCCAAGGACTTTACTAAAATGCAGAGCTTTCTGATATTTAAGTCTTCTTAATCCAAACTAAGCAGAACATACTGATAGAATTTCAATCACACTAAAGCAGTTTTTGAATATTATTAGTATAGCAACCCATGTTTCAAAGAAGGTGTGTACCTCACACCAAAATGGTGCCTTATGGGTCTTCACATGCTCTGGCCACATTTTACTCCAGTTACCTTGTCCATCTAGTTAAGCATCATCTTGAGAACTTCTCAACATTGGTTCCCAGGTGTTGCTTAACACCATTGTTTCTGAGCTCTGGCCAAGCAAAGTCATCATTCTTGCCCTGAAGAAACAATGCCAAGAGAAATGGAGTGGATCTATACTGACACATAACCTGAAGCTGAACCAGCATGCTAGATGCCAAATCATCCGCAAATATGATACCTACAGGGACTCCCCCAGTTGCTACAAAGGCAGGAGGGAGTCTCTCCCACACCCTGCATGTTGTGGCTGTTTATGACCATGACATGGATCCTAACTTTCCACTGTCACATGCCCTTTCATCATTTGGGGTGATGAAGGGAGGGAGGAAAAGAGAAACCCCCGCTCCTCCATTCCCAACACATCATGTCACCCAGCTAACATCAGGGCACGAGGCAGTAGGAAGGTGAGGTCTATGTTGCAAAGTGGGATATATAAGTGTCGAGGCGAAAGAGAATATAATAGGATCCAGAAAGATGCAAATCTCCCACAACTTCTGCCCCCAAGTTACAAACATTGCACTTACCTCTGTAGGTTTGTTCTTAAATTAAATTTGTATGTAATTCAGAACAGGTATATTTTTAAAATTTTTCCCCAGCTAGCTAGCTAGATAGGGTGTTTATTTTGCTGTCTGTGCTCCTATTCAGAAGATTTCACTGCTTTATGATCCTGTGATAATTGCCTTCTGAAAAATTTGGCTTGCTCTGGAAATAAGGGTTTTGGTTGGAAAGCTTCCCCATGATGACTCTTCCTAGGGGTAGATTTCTCTCACTTCTTGTTGATTCACCCTTGTTCTTAACTATGAATCATATGTAAATTGGATGTTTGTATCTTGGGGATTGCCTGTATACCGGAGGCTTTAATATCACTCTGTACTCCATCCGAGTCCTATAGCAAATGAATGCTGAACTCTCCTAGTAACTAAAATGATGGAAACAAGACTGTAGTACTATGGAGATATCATAAAAATGTGTGACACACTAGCCAAGACAATAATGATTGGTAAGGTAGAAAGAAGGAGAAAAAGAGGGAGACCACATTTCAGATGGATAGAATCCGTAAAGAAAGCCATGGACCTTAGTATGCAAGACCCAAGAAAGGTTATTGATAACTGGTGTCCTGGAGGTTTCTTATTCATAGGGTTGCCACATGTCAACATTAACTTTGTGGCAGTTAACAACAAAAATGGCACCTGAGGAATTGATATATATCCTTGAAAAGCTAAAACTACCCCCCCCCCCCAGCATTTTTTGCTGTTCCAATTTATATATTTTAATAGGGGAAGGTGGGCATGGTGCAACTAATTTACACAGAAAACAAAACAAAACAGACAAAATACTATACCTGCCACACCCCAGCTTGGTTCCAATGAGCCAAATCGCCGCCATGTCTCTAGCCAGAAGGCAAACAGGCCTGAAAGTCAGACTCAGCCGTTTCCCTCCAGCGGATCAGAGAGAAGTGCGGCGCGGCCTTTTCCCATAGAGATAACAACCTGGGGCTGTTGGAATTATCAATCTGAACACACATTCACTTCCTGTTTGCTCCAAGGCTGTAAAAGGGGAATGTACCTTTTGTAATTTCCTGTTTTGTCACTTCCTACTTCTTCACACTCTTTTTCTGTCTCCTGATGTAACTTTTGAGAAGAGAGGTTTGTTTGCCATTTTGAGCCCTCTTCTGCAATGCTGTACCTGCATGATATTTTACATCATGCAAGCTTTGTTTGTAAGTAAACCTTTTTGACTTTAACTCTCTTGTCTGGACAAATTATTAGCATGCTGCGTTTTTAAGGGAGAAGGAGTAAGGCTGTGTATTTTATTGGTCTAAGCCAGGCATTCTCTAACAAGCTCTGTTCCCCAGACCTTTTGCTGTGTATCTTTTGAGAGGCATTAACAGGTTTGCATCAATCTGAATTTGTAACTATAATCAGATTGTGCTATAAATATATCATTTTCTTATCAGGTTATGGGCCTAGTATGCTGGGGAAATTTTGAGAGAGCACATTTTTGGAATTAATGCCTTTTGTTTAACTCTTGTTTGTTGAAATCTCTTTTCTGCTGCGTTTTAAGGGAAAACTCCCTGAGTAGGGAAAGAGTTTCACTCTTGCAAGAAAGAAGGGCTTGTTTTTGACTCACAGCCATTTTGATTTTTTTTGGTCTTTTGGTGGTTTGAGATTTTAAAGCACCATTTTTCCTCTTCTCCCTGTGCATGCAAGTTCAGAATACAGAGTTCTTTGCTGCCTTTTTTGGTTTTTTGGGCTATTTTGCAGTTTAGCCAAACATTTTGAAATTTTGAACTTTGAACTTTGAATTTTTTGAACCTTTTTGGATCATTCTCTTTTTTGAGACCCTCAATTTTGGATTGAAGCTATTTTTGGATCTTTGTTAGGCAGAGATGGAGCGTAAAGAGGGAATCTTAGGTTTTAGAACAAATTTGGACCATGCCTCTTATTCATTTTGGTCAGACAGAATACATTTGATGCTGGATTCTGAAGATTTAAGAGAATGTATAGATACAGAATGCCCACAAGAAGAATCTAGAGAGTCTAAAAATTGGAAAAAGAAAGATGCACGGGCTAAATTCCTTATTTCTGCTACTCTTAAAGATACGCAGTTGATATATATAAGGGAATGTAAGACTGCTAAAGAGATTTTAGAAGCGTTGAAGAAACAGTATGGGCAAGTTACGATAAAGAGTGCTATAGCCAGTCTTAGAAGACTTCTTAGAATAATGCTGAATGATAAGAAGGATTGTGAAAAGCATCTAGAGAATTTCTCAGAGTTAATGGATAAACTTAGGCTCACAGGACTGGAATTTGAAGATGTACACCGAATTACTTTCCTGCTTGTAACTTTGGGGGAAGGTTTTGACTCTTTTACTGCTTCGATCGAAGGTTTCTCAGAAATAAGTTTTGAAACTGTTGTTTCTAGACTTAGGGAATTTTGTGGGGACAAAGATAGTTGTTCACAGGGCGCATGTCCAAGAGACAATGCAAGAAGTTACTATGTGAATAGCAACCAGACTCAAAAGAGAGGAGCTTCAAAGTACAACCCACAAGGGCGGAGTTGCTACAATTGCGGCCGTTACGGTCACGTAGCCAAATTTTGTAGATTTCCTAAGAAAGACTGTGCGCCATCTAGTGGCAAGAGACAAGAAAGTCAGGAGAAGAAGCATTATTCAGAAAAATCTGCAGGAAATAGGCCAAATCACAAAGGTATCTTAGCAATTGAGACTGCTTTAGCAACAAATGGAAATAAAGATAAAGCTGATACATGGATCATTGATTCAGGATGTACACAGCACAGCACTTATGAATCTGTGAATTTTGTTGCATTGAACCAAAATGTTAGAGGAAATTTGAATACTGCTGATGGTAGACCTATTAAAATCCTGGGTTCAGGGGATTGTACTGTTAAATAGAAAGATCGGAGCCAAAGACCATCTTAGTCCGCCAAAGGAGTCTGATGACCCCGAGGGCATTCACGGCAGCTCTGGAACCGTTGGAGGTCCCCGGAGGATCGCTGGCAGATCTGGTCGACAGGTGGAACAGCGTCCTCTCGAGGGCCATCGACCAGGTGGCACCAAGGCGCCCCTTCGTCCCTCAAAACCCGCTCACCGTGGTTCACGCCGAACCTAAAGCAGACGAAACGCCGGAGTAAACAACTGAGAGTATTTGGAGACGGAAACCTAGCGGGCAAATAGAGCGGCTTATAGAGAACAGCATAGGCTGTATGAACATGAGATCAAGGAGGCGAAGAAATCCTACAATGCCGCCCAGATTACAGCTGCCGGCTCCCGTTCAGCACAGATCTTCAAAGTAGTCCGGAGCCTTCTAGCGTCCCCACGGAGTGACCCTAAAACTCTGTGGTAACTGCAGAAGACCTCCAAGAGTACTTCATCAGTAAAATCATGGCACTCCGGCGTGACCTCCCGCCCATCCCGGAGGAAGAGAGTGAGAGGACCCGATGCCCAACTCAGACCAGTGGGCTCTCCCTCACCGAATTCAGGCCTCTTACCCTGGAAGAGGTGGAAAGGTTGGTGACCGTGGCAAGGGCGACGACCTGCCCCATGGACCCTTGTCCAGCGCACTTCAAGAAGTCTTGCATGGACTCCGTATCGGCCGCTCGGATGGACCTTGTGACACTTTCCCTGGATACTTGCCACTTCCTGAGTCCCTGAAGGAAGCCAGAGTTAGGCCCCTCTTGAAAAAAGGCGAGCCTTGACCCCGATGAACTGGCGAACTACCGCCCTGTTGCCAATCTGCCCTTCCTGGGTAAGCTTTTGGAGCGGGCGGTGGAAAGCCAGCTGCGTGATTTCCTTCACCGGTCTGGGGGCCTGGACCCGCTCCAGTCAGGTTTTCGTGCAGGCCACGGAGTAGAATCTGTCTTGGTAGCGATCACAGACGACATCCGCCGCCAGGTAGATGGAGGGGGCTCGGCTGTCCTGGTCCTCTTAGATCTAACCGCGGCCTCGACACCGTCGACCATGACCTGCTATTCCGCCGCCTGGCTGCCTCTGGGATCCGGGACAAAGCTCTGACCTGGCTAGGATCGTTTCCTGCGGGTCGCCGCAGCGGGTCAAGTGGCAGGGCCAGGTCTCCAGGAAATGCGAGTTGGAGTGCGGGTCCCCAGGGTGCTATCTTGTCTCCCACCCTTTTAACATCTATGTCCAGCCCTGGCCAGCATTGCAAGGAGCCATGGTTTCAGCTGCTACCAATACGCCGACGACACACAGCTGCTGTTTAAGCTCGATCCAGGGATGTCGTCAGTGCCGGAAAACTTTAGTCAAGGACTGAGGGCGGTGACTAGCTGGCTCAGAGCACACAGGCTAAAAATCAACCCGGCAAAAACGGAGATCCTCTGGCCTGGCCGACCGCCCCTCACTCACCATTACCACTCTTGAAGGCGTGCCCCTATCCGCAGCCCGGCGGTGAAGAGCCTGGGAGTGATTCTGGATGAGAGACTGACGATGGAGGCCCAGATCCAGGCCGCAGCCAAGGGTGCCTTCTTCCACCTTCGCAGGGCCCGGCCGGTTGGCCCCCTACCTACCATCAGAGGCGCTGAAGATCGTGATTCATGCCACCGTGGTCTCCGACTTGACTACTGCAATGCCCTGTATGTGGGCCTACCATTGTCCACGACCCGGAGGCTGAGACTCGTCCAGAACGCAGCGGCCAGACTCATCTCTGGGGCACCGCGAGAAACCACATCTCACCAATCTTGAAAGACCTTCATTGGTTGCCCACAGAGTGCAGAGTGATCTACAAAACTCATGGCGCTAACCTTTAAAGCACGGCAAAGAATCGGACCTGCCTATTTGAGCGACCGGCTGATAGACCAACACAGCGAAAGACCTGTGCGTGCTATAAACGGTGACTGTATAGCCATCCCAGGGGTGAGAGAGGCCCGGCTGACAGAGACCCGACGGAGAGCCTTCTCTGTGGTGGCTCCTATGATCTGGAACACGCTCCCACCTGCTCTCAGGGCCACATTGGCCCCTACCAGATTTCTGTCTGACCTGAAAACCTGGCTTTTCGGCCGGGCGTTTGGGGATTGACTGGATGGTCTGGAAGCTGAGCCTCTCATGGCTCTCTATATCTATACCTATACCTGTGCTTTTAACTGTTGTACCCGTGGTTTTTAAACAATGTAAGTCGCCCGGAGCACCAGTGGTGGAGGGCAACTCACAAGAAATAAAGTTATTATTATTATTATTATTATTATTATTAAATGTGATTTACCTAAAGGAATTGTTGAAACTAAGATTTTGGATGCTTATTATGTGCCATCTTTACATGCAAATCTGCTAAGTGTTAGTGCCATGGATAAGAAAGGTTTTGAAATTCTTTTTAAAAATGGAGAATGTAATATTTCAAAGGACAATGTATTATATGCTAGAGCCTTTGAGAATAATGGAATTTATGAACGATGTGTTAAATCTGGTCAAGCCAACATGGTTAACACACAGGCTGATAATGCCCTTGAACTGTGGCATAAACGCTTTGGACACAGAGATGTAAATGCAATTCTTCAAATGCAGAAGAACAAGTTGGCTACAAATTGGAAATCGGTAACACAACTTTCAACAAGTGTGTGACTTGCATTCAGCAGAAGGCAGTGAGTCCTTCTTTCCCAGTTAAAATGGAGAGGAGATCTACCAAGGTTCTAGATCTCATTCACAGCGATTTTGTGGTCCTTTAATGTACCTTCAACAGGTGGAAACCACTATTTTGTTTTGTTCCTGGATGATTTTTCAAGATACTGTGTTGTTTACATTTTGGAGAACAAGTCAGAGGCTCAGGACATGGTGCAGATATGTTGCTATGGTGAAGACCAAGTTTGAATGCACACCAAAGGCCATTCAGATGGATTGTGGTAGTGAATACACTTCGCACCGCACACAGAGATTCCTTCAAGAGAATGGAATTCAACACATCAAAAGTGTAGCCTACACTCCTCAACAAAACGGAGTAGCAGAGAGAAAAATGAGATCTCTCATCGAGATGACAAGGTGCATGTTAGCAGAAGCCCAGTTGCCAGCCTGTTTGTGGGGAGAGGCCCTTGCAACTGCTGCTTATCTACAGAACCGCTTGCCTACGAAGGGCACCACGAAGACTCCTTATGAAGTATGGAATGGATATGCACCAAGTGTACGGCGAATCAAGAAATTTGGTAGCATAGCTTACGCTTATGTAGCAAAATAGAAGAGAACCAAGCTGGACCAAAGATCAGAACACTCTATCTTGGTTGGATATGCACCAGCAAACAAAGGCTACAGAGTGATGAACCTTGAGACAGGTGAAGTGTCCGTTCGCCACGTTGTACACTTTGATGAGCGAAGCAAAGTCAACTTGAGAGGGACTGTGCTTGATTCTTCGGATGAAGAAGAGAGTGCTATTTTACAGCTTGTGGAGTCCATGAGCAATGCACAAGAGATTTCTTCAATTGACGAGCCGGAAATGGAGCCAGACTTTGTCCATAGATGGGAAGAATACGTTGCAGATGATACAGGCAGTACGCAGACAGGAGGGCCCAAAGATGATGATGGTGAGGCGAGTGATGGATCCGAAGGGTCTGCGGAGGTAGACCATCTTCCAGAACAAGCTCCCAGATATTCATTGCATCCCAACAGAGGTGTGCCACCCTTACGTCTGACCTACATTGCAAAGTCAACGTTACCCAGTGAGCTATCTACCATAGAAGAAATCGACATGCTATCTTCTTCAGAAGCTGAACAATGGAAGAAAGCTGCAGAGGAAGAAATAGATGCTTTGTACAAGAATGAGACTTGGACTCTTACTGAACTCCCACCAGGAAAGAAAGCTATTGGCTTCAGATGGGTGTTCAAGTTGAAACAAGACTCAGAAGGAAGAATCGAACGTTACAAAGCAAGACTGGTTACACAAGGATTCTCACAGAAGTATGGAATTGATTTTGACGAGACCTTTGCACCTGTAGTGAAGCACAGCACCATGAGACTACTACTGAGTATAGCAGCTTCGAAGAAGATGACAGTGAGACACCTAGATGTCAAGACTGCATTCTTGCATGGTGAGACCACTGAAGACCTGTATATGAAACAGCCACCTGGTTTCGAAGACAAGAGGAGACCTAACCTTGTCTGCAAGCTTAGGTAAGGTCTCTATGGACTTCGCCAAGCCGCCAAGGCATGGAACCAGAAATTGGATGAGATGCTGAAACAATTGGATTTCAAGCAAGGAGAAGCAGATCAATGTCTATACACCAGAGTGAAAAATGGTCATAGTTGTTTCATTCTGACGTATGTTGATGACCTGGTCATAGCATCACACTCAAATCAGGACTACACAGAAGTTGTACGTCATTTGAGCAGGCAAGTTGAGATAAAGGAACTTGGAGATGTTTCTTATTATCTTGGAATTCAGATCAAGAGAGAAGAAGATGGATCGTTTCTCTTGAGCCAGAAACAGAAGATTATTGACCTGTTGCAGGTTACTGGACTTCAAGACGCAAATCCAGTTGCAACACCAATGGTCACAGACTTCTTGAGAAACAATGGAGAAAGTGAACTTTTGCCAACCAATGACCAGTACAGAACAGCAATTGGAAAACTTTTATATTTAGCAACCAACACAAGACCAGATATATCGTCGGCTGTTGGAATTCTGAGCAGGAAGGTCAGTGCACCTACTCAGAAAGATTGGATTGCTGTGAAAAGGGTGATAAGATACTTGAAAGGTACGATGGACTTAGTTAAAACTGCCAGCTAATAATGAACCAAAGCTAGCTTGTTTCTCAGACTCGGATTGGGCTGGAGATTCTTCGGACTGCAAGTCGGTCAGTGGATTTCTTTTCTTATACGGAGATGGTCCTATTGCTTGGGCCAGTCGGAAGCAAGAACTGATAGCTAAATCGACAACTGAAGCAGAATACATAGCTGTTTCTTTGGCATCAGATGAACTTCTGTGGCTTCATCAACTTCTGGTTGATTTTGGAATAGACGAGCAGAAGCCAATCCAAGTATTTGAGGACAATCAAAGTTGTATCAAGTTTGCCAAGTCAGAAAAGGTGATGATGCGCACTAAGCACATTGGAATTAGATATCATAGTGTGCGCAAACTCACACAAGATGGAATGATTGAGCTGTCATATTGTCCAACGAAACAGATGGTAGCGGACATATTAACCAAACCACTACCAAGAGATGGTTTTCAGGACCTACGTGTCAAAGATGGGGCTGATTTAAGAAATGTGTGTACGATTGAGGAGGGCTGTTGGAATTATCAATCTGAACACACATTCACTTCCTGTTTGCTCCAAGGGGAATGTACCTTTTGTAATTTCCTGTTTTGTCACTTCCTACTTCTTCACACTCTTTTTCTGTCTCCTGATGTAACTTTTGAGAAGAGAGGTGTGTTTGCCATTTTGAGCCCTCTTCTGCAATGCTGTAACTGCATGATATTTTACATCATGCAAGCTTTGTTTGTAAGTAAACCTTTTTGACTTTAACTCTCTTGTCTGGACAAATTATTAGCATGCTGCGTTTTTAAGGGAGAAGGAGTAAGGCTGTGTATTTTATTGGTCTAAGCCAGGCATTCTCTAACAAGCTCTGTTCCCCAGACCTTTTGCTGTGTATCTTTTGAGAGGCATTAACAGGCTTGCATCAATCTGATTTTGTAACTATAATCAGATTGTGCTATAAATATATCATTTTCTTATCAGGGGCCGAAGCGGCTCTCTGCCTCCCTTTTCCACAGCTGTCCCCACTTACGGGGGGGGGGGGACGGACTCAGAGCGGCTTCCAAAAAGGCACAATTCGATGCCCCCACAGTAAAAACACAGTATAAAACCCCAACATTCAACAATAAAATACACTTACAGTAACATATCCTATACATTTAAAATAGTGTTCCATCCAAAAGAAGCAATTGAGCCCTATTCAACAACTTTCCATTAAAATTCAGACTAAATACTGCCTTGTGCTATTGTGCAAATGCCTGGTCCCATATTCCAGAAGTCTGTAGATAGGAGGGGAGCGAAAGACTCCCTTTCAGTTCCTGGGGGAAGGCCCAGGCGAAGCCCGTGCATTGCGGAGCTAGGCCGCTCCACACCTATAAAAACCCATGATGGACTACAATCCCCATCTCTTGCCAACTTTTGAAATACCTTGCCTTGCTCCACTGAGGGGACCTCAGAGGTTTGCCTAGCCGTGGGGACCTTGCTGCCTTGTCGGGCTATTGGGCCCGTGGATTAGCCCTTGGGGCATGAAGAGACTTGTCCTTGCAACTTCCAGAGACTTTGCCTTGTAGTCTGGGACTGATTCTGGACTCCTGATTCCTGAACAACCATTGTTTCCAGTTGATTATTCTTTGCCTTTTCTAAATCATTTATTCTAAATAAAGCATTTAACCGCAGAGACTGTGTGTGAGTGGGTACAATAGGAGCACTGGTAAGTTCCTGGGGTAAATTTGTGGCTTAGATTCTAGTATTGCTTTAGGTCTTTGTTAGCAGCTGCAAAAAGCAGTTGTTTTTTCTCTTCCAAGTTGCCTTAAGCACATTCCGTGACGGGGTGGGCTTGCTACAGCAGCTCCCAGCTGACTCACATCCTGCCAGGTGGGAGGAGTTAGCCTCGTTTCTGTTTTCAAATCAGTCAGCTAACTGTCCTTGTGAAAAGCAGATCAGGCAGACTACTTTCAAATAAGGAATAAAACAGAAAATAAATAAAGGAGAAAGAAAGGAGCACTGGTAAGTTCCTGGGGTAAATTTGTGGCTTAGATTCTAGTATTGCTTTAGGTCTTTGTTAGCAGCCCGCGCGCCGATAGGCGCGCGATAGAGCACAAACTTGTAACAAGTCGGAGAAGAAATATCCAAAGACTTGTAAAAAAATTAAATTAAGTAAATTAAGACCACAACAAAATAGTTAATCTACAAAAAAACATTAATAAGAAATGGAGGTAGCCAGCCAGCAGTGGGTGGGGGGTTTCGCAGTGTTTTGCATTGAGTGTCACATGTATGACTACCTGCCTGCCGGGCAGAAGTCTTGGGTGTGCGTTCGCTGCAGTGAGCTCCTGGCTCTCAGGGAACGTGTTTCTTCCCTTGAAGCCAAGGTAGCAGACCTGGAGAAGCACAGAGAGGAAGTGAGGCTGGAGGATAAGATCTCCAGAGATGCAACAGGAGCGTCCCACTCCACGATGAGCAGCCCTCCAGCTGCCTTGGAAAATGGGGGTCTTGGGCAGGGAGAACATCAGTCTGAGGAAGAGGGACAGGCTCCCTCAGTTGGGACCCCTTCCTCAGAGGCTGTGCCCATATCTTCGTGCACCGAAGATACTTCTCGACGGGTGGTAGGAGGTGGGCTTCTTGTAGTAGGTGATTCGATTGTCCGGAACATAGAAAGCTGGGTTTGTGATGGACGTGATGACCGCATGGTAAATTGCCTGCCGGGTGCAAAGGTCGCGGACATTACGAGGCATCTAGATAGGCTGGTAGATAGTGCTGGGGTGGAGCCAGTGGTCGTGGTACACGTTGGTACCAATGACATTGGGAAGGCTAAGCGGATGGTCCTGGAAGCCAAATTTAGGTTGCTAGGTAGAAGATTAAGGTCCCTCAAAGGTAGCATTCTCGGAAATGCTACCTGTTCCACGCGCAGGGACAGCCAGACAGGCAGAGCTCAGGAGCTTCAATGCGTGGATGAGGCAGTGGTGTCGAGAGGAAGGTTTTAGATTTGTTAGGAACTGGGGAACATTTTCAGGAAAGCCAGACCTGTACAAAAGGGACGGGTTACACTTGAACGAAAATGGAACCAGACTGCTGGCGACTAATATTAAAAAGATTTCAGAGCAGCTTTTAAACTGATTCCTAGGGGAAAGTCGACAGGAGCTGGGCAGCTTCCGGTTCGAGAGGGTGAAATGCCAAGTATGGAGGGCGAAATCCATACACAAATGGCTGAGTCAACAGAAAAGATAGATAGTAGTAGTCGAGAGGTAGGACATGGTAGGCCTTCTACAAATTCTCACAAACAGCCAAAGTTGAAAGTGCACCAGAGAAATAAATATAAATGTCTGTACGCAAACGCTAGAAGCCTTCGAACAAAAATAGGGGAGTTGGAATATTTGGCAAAGGAAAAAAATATTGATATTATTGGCATAACAGAAACCTGGTGGACGGAGGAAAACAAATGGGACACAAAGATTCCAGGTTATAAACTGTACAGGAAAGACAGGAGAGGGAAAAATGGTGGCGGTGTGGCCCTGTACATAAATGAGGAGCTAGAATCTCATGAATTAGAACTTCAAGAAATTTCAAACTCACCTACAGAAACATTGTGGATAAAAGTCCCAGGACAAAAAACTAATCTAGCACTAGGGATCTGCTATCGCCCTCCCAACCAAACTCCAGAGGCAGACTGCTATCTGGAAAATGAAGTTAAACAGGCCTCAAAAAGAAATACATTAGTCATAATGGGGGACTTCAACTATCCCCAAATAGATTGGCCAAATTCTTGTTCTACGCATGAAAGAGAGACAAGGTTCCTCGACATGCTAGCTGATTATTCCTTTGAGCAGATGGTCATGGAACCAACCAGGGGAAAGGGGATCCTGGACTTGGTGCTAACTAATGAACAAGATCTCGTTCAAGATGTCCTTGTAACTGAGCCCATAGGTACCAGTGACCACAACACAATAACCTTCAACTTAAGTTTGGATAGCAAACTGTCAGTAAAACTAACACAGAGACCTTAAATTTTCACAAAGGGAATTTCACCAAAATGAGAAAAATTGTAAAGAACAAACTAAAAGGAGCAGTAAAAAAAATCAAATCCCTCCAAAATGCTTGGAAACTGTTTAAAAATACCTTGAAACAGGCCGAACTAAAATGCATTCCAATAAAAAGAAAGAGGCATGGAAAGTCCAAAAGGACACCAGTATGGCTTACAAATGAAGTAAAAGATGTGATTGGAAAAAAGAAACTCATTTAAGAAATGGAAGGCTCTTCCTACCGAGGAGAACAGAAAGGAACACAAGCTCTGGCAAACTAAATGCAAAGCAACAGTCAGGAAAGCCAAGAGAGATTTTGAGGCACACATAGCAAAGAATATTAAAAAAACAACAAAAACTTCTTTAAGTACATCAGAAGCAGGAACCCAACTAGAAAAGCAGTTGGGCCACTCGACGACAATGGCCAGAAAGGGAAAATCAGCGAAGACAAAGAGATTGCTGAGCGGCTAAATGACTTCTTTGCCTCCGTTTTCACACAGGAGGACAGACAACATATGCCTTCAGCTGAGTCAGTTTTTTCAGGGAGGGAATTAAAAGAATTAAAACAGATAGAGATAAACAAGGAGGATGTTCTCATATGCCTTACTAAACTAAATGTCAACAAATCACCAGGTCAGACGGCATCCACCCCAGAGTTATTACGGAACTCAAGTGTGAAATTGCTGAACTTCTAGCTAAGATATATAACCTTTCTCTAAGATCAGGCACTGTACCCGAGGACTGGAGGGAGGCAAATGTAACACCGATCTTCAAGAAAGGATCCAGAGGTGATCCAGGAAATTATAGACCAGTCAGTTTAACCTCAGTTCCAGGCAAAATGATGGAAACCATTATTAAAGAAAAATTACTAGGCACATAGAAGAACAGGCATTGCTGAAAGAAAATCAACATGGTTTCTGCAAAGGCAAATCATGTCTTACTAACTTGTTAGAATTCTTTGAGGGTGTAAATAAACACATAGATAAAGGGGACCCAATTGATATTGTTTACCTTGACTTTCAAAAGGCTTTTGACAAAGTCCCTCACCAAAGGCTCCTAAATAAGCTCTTCAGCCATGGAATCAGGGGACAGGTCTTGTCCTGGATTGGAACCTGGCTAAACTGTAGGAAACAAAGGGTGGTAATAAATGGACACTTCTCTGGGTGGAAAGAGGTGGGAAGTGGCGTACCCCAAGGTTCAGTTTTGGGTCCGTTACTTTTAATTTATTCATTAATGATCTGGATGTAGGAGTGAATTCTGAGGTAGCAAAGTTTGCAGACGACACTAAATTGTTCAGGGTAGTTAAAAATGAAACTGATTGTAAAGAGCTCCAGAAAGATCTCTCGAAATTGAGTGAATGGGCAACAAAGTGGCAAATGCATTTTAACCTAAACAAGTGTAAAGTCATGCACATCGGGGCAAAGAACCCCAACTACACTTATCAACTGATGGGGTCAAAGCTTTCCGAGACAAACCAGGAAAGGGATCTTGGGGTTTTGGTGGACAGCTCAATGAAGATGTCAACCCAGTGCGCTGCAGCAGTGAAAAAAGCAAATTCTATGCTAGGCATGATCAGAAAGGGAATCGAAAATAGGTCAGCAAATGTTGTATTACCTCTCTACAAATCTATGGTAAGGCCACATTTGGAGTACTGTGTACAATTCTGGTCTCCGCACCTTAAGAAGGATATAACGGAACTGGAAAAGGTACAGAAAAGGGCAACAAGAATGATCCAAGGGATGGAGCGGCTCCCTTATGAAACCAGGTTGCAACGCCTTGGTCTTTTCAGCCTTGAAAGACGGCGTTTAAGAGGTGACTTGATCGAAGTGTATAAAATCATGCATGGGATAGAAAAGGTGAATAAAGAAAAATTATTTTCTTTGTCACAAAACACTAGGACTAGAGGGCACTCCCTGAAGCTCCAAGGTAGGAAAATTAGGACTAATAAAGGGAAATATTTCTTCACCCAGAGGGTCATTGGGTTATGGAACTCACTTCCAGAGGAGGTTGTGACAGCGGTCAGCCTGAACAACTTCAAGGCAGGATTAGACAGATTCATGGATACCAAGTGTATCGGTTACTGAAAAGGACATTCAAGTGCCACCTCGGAGTTGGTTGAGGTAGGCAGGATTTCCCTGGGTACTGGTTGTTGGGGGTCGGGAGCAGGTCAGGGTTTTGCCCTCCCTTCTGCTCGAGATCCCCGTGTACAACTGGTGGGCCACTGTGTGATACAGAATGCTGGACTAGATGGGCTGAGGTCCGATTCAGCATGGCTCTTCTTATGTTCTTATGTTCTTATGTACCTAGGGTACAATAGTACCTAGTAGAAAGGTTACTTGCTTCAGAAATGATGAATGATTTCTAACCTGCTACATTCATGTATAATCTCTGTATTCATGAATATTCTCTCCCAGAAAAATTGTCTAGGACACAACAGCATCCTTGCCTGTCCCCTCCCACTACCAACTTTTATTAACTCTACCAACGACTCCGAAAAGCTGTTAGACGGCTAGGTTGAAATCAAGTAACTGCCTTCCTTCCATCCTAGAAAACTGCTTTAATAATTCTCTGAGAGAATTCGTGCAGGAAGCTTTCTCGTACAGGTATAGCTGTGAGCCACTCTAATTGCATTTCCACCTTGTTTGCCAATAGACAAACTGATGTGCCTCACTCCCTGGTCTCCCTTGATCTACTTATATGAAGAGATGTTAGCATTTTAAAGACTCGGGCAACCTGCAGGTTTTTGTCATTAACATTTTCAGTGATTATGATTATTCTGAGGCTTAATATGCAAAATGAAAAGTTCTGGGGGAGCACACCAGCCTGACTTTGAAGCACTGCACAACTTACTTAGATCCTTGTGCGTAAAGAGCCCCTCGAGGCACAATGATGAGCAAAGACGCCACACTAACCTAATAGACCCTCCGCAGCAAGTCTACCAGTTTAGAAAGCAGTCCTGACAAGTACAGAAATATGGGGCATAGCAGCATGGCACAGCATGCTGTTCATTTCATAGAATGGTTTAATGCACAGGGAGAGACAAAATTTTTGCATTAACCAAGATTTTTAAAAAACTCACATATTTAGCTAATTCATAATTTGAGAATATATCAATGCATAGGGAGAGAAAAGAATTCTGTATGAACTGAAATGTATGTGATCTGTGTTTTTGGAGGCTATCAGTGGCCCGAATTCTATTGCTAATTCTCCTCCCTGAAGAATCTACTCCTTGAATCAATGTTATATCTCTTGGGTTTGATTCACCATTTCAAAACATTTGAGCCAATGGAAGTGCAAAGACATATTTCTATCAAAAAGGAAACCATATGAACCATATTTCAACTACTTGCCATTTTTAAAGAAAGAATGTTATGCAAATAAGTGTGTACAGAAAAAGCATGGGTCTGTTTATTTATTTACTTACCATATTTAAACTCTGCCCTTCTCAACCCCGAAAGGTACTCAAGGCGGCTTTACATATAGGCAACTATTCAATCCCTCAAAAACAACATACAATTGTTCTTTATTATTTCAGTTACTTCCAACTCTTTGTGACCTCATGGATCAGGCCACGCCGGAGCTCCCTTTTGACTGTGGCCACCCCCAGTTCCATCAAGGTCAAGCCAATCACTTCAAGGATACCATACATCCATCTTGCTCTTGGTCGGCCCCTCTTTCCTTTTCCTTCCATTTTCCCCAGCATCATTATCTTCTCCAAGCTTCCCTGCCTTCTCATTAAAATTAATACACTTTAAAATATTTTAAAACATATGAATACACAGCGCACTGGTAACAGTGCGAATTTTCAGAGTACTTGTACACACAATTGTGGAGGTTTACAGTATCATTCAGTTTGATTGTGCCTCATCAGACTAGACCACCTTCCCTGTAAACACTTCATCATCACGCACCATGATTTCAAACCACTCAGTACTGAAGTCATCAATCATAACATGCAGGAGCCTGGGAATGTACACTTGGCACTTTTCAAAATCCATTGTACACTTGACCAACTAATTCCTGTTTTGTGTGAATACTAGGCTTGGGCCTGAATCAGTCTGAACAAAAAAAGATTTGTAGTATTTGATGGGCCATTTAAAATCATCTCTTAAAACAGACCAGTTAGGAAGGAGCCGAAAAGCCCAGCAAAACGGATTCAGGGAGCAGGATTTTATCCGGTTGCTAGATCAATATCACAAACAAACACAGTTCAGTAAGAAGTAGACCTCCAATCCATCATACAATTGCAGTTATCACATTATGTAAGCATTTCTTTCTTTTGGGGAAAAATGAATTAATTACAAGAAACATGTCAGCTGTAAATCTTTATTTCCAAGTTCCACTTCCTCTTGACAATTGGTGAGACAGATTGCTGCAGATTAAATGCCCCCATGGTTTCAGGTGGGACAGTGCAACAGTGATCTCCTCTGCCAGTTGGTGTTTAGGTTTGGGAGACCATTGACAATGCCCATAGCTACTGCTCTACTCTCCCCAAGGCTTTGAGGAGCAGGACAGAGATCTCCCTCACTAACTAACTCTGATGCCAGTGCCTAGGCTTTGGACAGGGCTGGACTAAGGTAATTAAAAATGGTACGCGAACATTCTTTTGGCGCCCTCACGCTCTCTGGCCTTGCATGTGCATGTGCAGGGCCAGCTAGTTCCGTGCATGCACGTCGGTGTGCACATGCGCCGGGCCAGCTAGTTCCGTGCATGCGCCTTTGTTGTGGCACGACTACAGCTGGACCAAGACGCCGATTGCCCTAAGCAAGGCTGAAAAGGAGGAACTTCATGCAGCTGGGATGGAGCCTCCCGCCTCCAGCTGCAAGAAGTTCCTCCTTTTGGGCCTCTCTTAGGGCAATCGGCGTCTCGGTCCAGCTGGAGTCCCGGTGCAGCAATGGCACATGCATGGAACTTGGCGGCTGAATATGCCCCTGACCACGTGGCACCCTAAGCTGGCACTTACTTTGCTTAATGTTAAATCCGCCCCTGGCTTTGGGAGCTGGTTGCTAACATCCATCTCTACTGCTTCACCTACCGGCTCTAGGCTTTTAGATGCAGGGCACATTTTTCATACTCTTCCCTTTTGGGGAGTTCCCCACCTGTCTGATCTGCAGGGAAATTTTGCTCCACCCTGGCGATTTTTGCAGTTTTCTCACTTTTGTGGAGTTCCTGTGCTCCTAACCACCGCAGATGTAGAGGGCTGACAGTGGATGCAGTCTAAATGGCATTTATTTTTTTTAAAGAAAAAAAGAGAGAGATTTATTACAACCCATAGAGTCAGTTGCTATCACTTGTTGGGCCCTGCATAATCTGCCTCTATGTTTTCCACATGCCACTCCACTTAAACAAAAGGTTTCTTATGATTACATCCCAGGATCGGAGAATAAAGCACTCCAGGCTCACAACTTATAATCACAAAAGGACTTTTCTGTGCTCGAGTTCTCCCACACTTGGAAGTAGTAATTAAAATGTTCTTGGTAGCTGAGATGATGACACATGTAACCTCATTCACACACAGCTGAAAATACAAGGAGAGTTGTACATCCCCTTGTGATGCATTCATCACAACAACAGCAGCTAGAACTGCCTGAAGGCCTCCCTCAGAACTGGACTTTCAGTGCAACCTGTCATGACTTTGATCTACCAGAGAAATGAAGAAACAAGGTTAGAAAATTCTGACATCCCCTAAAGAAAACATTTTTGCTCCAAGATTTCACTTCTCTTTTTTTTGCTCAAAACATTAAGCCATGTATTTCTTACCATGAGTTGTTGGTGACATCTATGTCAGAGAGATGGTGAATTCATTCAAGATATTCTTGGCATTACTTCGCGAACGAAGATTCTTTAGGAAGGACTCATCCCACACTTTTTACAAGCATGTTGATGACTAAAAAGGCCAAACTGAGATAGGCAAGTTCAGTTGCAGAAAGCACAGCAGAAAGTCTCCTTGGGTGATGTTGTTTCCAAGTTGCAGTTCTTTCTGCATTGTTGTTTCTCTTCAAGACCCATTTGGCGTGTCTTCTCAAAAGAGGCCACAGCATTGTGGATAGTGTGTCTCCATGCCTCCTGATGTGAGGCCGGGGTGGACCATTGTTGGTGATCAATCTGGCCGAGATGTTGTTTCAGGGAGTCCTTATATCTCTTTTGGGGGGCGCCTCTCTTGTGCTGACCGTGGTGAGTTCACCATAGAGTAGTATCTTTGGGAGGCGGTGGTCCTCCATCCTAGAGATGTGCCCTGCCCAGCGCAGCTGTGTTCTCAATAGCATGGCCTCAATGCTGGTGATCCCTGCTTGTTCAAGGACAGCAACATTAGTCACATAGTCGGTCCAGTGTATATTTAGGATTGTGCGAAGACAGCGCTGATGAAAGCGTTCGAGGAGTCGTAGGTGTTGGTGATAGGTGACCCATGTTTCAGACCCATAGAGGAGAATAAACAGTATGATAGCTCTGTACACACTGATTTTGGTGCTTTGTCTCAGGTGCTTGTTGACTCTTTTGTGAAGCCTTCCAAATGCACTATATGCCTTTGCTAATCTGTGATCTATCTCTTTATCAATCTTGACGCCAAGATTGACACCAATATTCAAGATATTAGGATAATATGAAAGATGGCTATCAAGAGTGCTGAATCTACTTGGGAGACAGAGTTTGGCTATTTAGATAGCTCCTTAAGGTTTCAAATAAAATCTGGAGCAACTTCACTGCCTCATTGGCATGGCCGATAATAACTATCACATCCTACATGGATAAAATCTTCCCAGATAAGAAAGGGGAAGATACATGTCAAGGCAACAAGTCCCATCCCGAGCAGCACCTGCAGATCAGAAAAAGGATATGGAAGCACTACATCCAGTAGGGTGCTATGAATTAAAATGCCAAGAACCAAGGGTCAGTAAAGGCCCTTCTCTAATTGTAATAGAAGTTAATGAGGTCAATTGGTCTGATTTAATGTTTAATGAGCTCAACAAATGCCATTCTGTTGCTGCAAACAAATATTTCCCACCTTTCCTGGTGATCTTGGTGATATGTCTGGCTTTGTGAATCTGTCACCTTCACCTCGGACAAATCTTTCTGGCAGCTTCTTTCTTGACTTTGATTTCTTTTAAATACTCTTTTTCACATTTGGACTTCAGATTACATAGACCGTGTTTCTGTTTCTACTTATTTATTTATTGTGCCAGAAGCAAATTGAGAATACAGTTATGATGTATAAAAAACCACAAACAAAGTTAAAAATTTGGCATTATGCTAAATTTCCTTTGACCAGAAGCTGGCCACTTCAAATGCCTCTGGTGTCACTGTAAGAAGGTCCTCCATTGCGCATGTGGCAGGTCTCAGCCTGCATTATAGTAAGTGGTCAGTGGTTTGCTCTTCTCCACACTCGCATGTCATGGACTTCACTTTGTAGCCCCATTTCTTAACATTAGGTCTGCATCTCATGATATCACAGCACAGTCTGTTCAGTGCTTTCCAAGTCACCCAGTCTTCTGTGTGCCCAGGAGGGAGTTTCTCATCTGGTATCAGCCATTGATTGAGGTTCTGGGTTTTAACCTGCCACTTTTGGACTCTAACTTGCTGAGGTGTTTGTGTGAGTATCTCTGTAGATCTTAGGAAACTGTTTATTGATTTACGATGTTAGCATGCTGGATTATATCCAAAACAAATGATGGACAGAGATGCCAATGCTTTGGTCCTTTCCTTACTGGCTGCCAGCGTAAAACCCCAAACCCCACAACCCATTAAAACATTAAGGCATTAAAATACAATCCCTCAACACATCTACAATCATTCCAATTAAAACAGTATTCAACCCTAGAAACATTGACCCTCTTCCTCCCTCCCATTAAAATTCCGTCTCACATGCTGCCTAGTGCTGGTGAGGGAATGCCTGATCCCAGAGCCAGGATTTCACCTTCTTCCTGAATGTCAGGAGGGATGAGGTGGACCGTATCTCCGTAGGGAGCGCATTCCACAGGCGGGGGCCACCACCGAGAAGGCCCTGTCCCTCGTCCCCACCAACCGCATCTGAGAGGTCGGCGGGAGCGAGCAGGGCCTCCCGGATGATCTTAGGTTACGGGATGGGACGTGGCGGCCCGATGCGTTCGGACAAGTAAGCTGGGCCAGAACCGTATAGAGCTTTAAAGGTCAAAACCAGCACTTTGAATTGAGCCCGAATGGACAGGCAGCCAGTGGAGCTGACACAGCAGGGGTAGTGTGCTCCCTGTATGTAGCTCCCGTTAGTAGTCTGGCTGCCGCCCGCTGGACTAATTGCAATTTCGAACTGTCTTCAAAGGCAGCCCCACGTAGAGTGCGTTGCAGTAATCTATTCGGGATGTGACCAGAGCGTGGACGACCGTAGCCAGATCAGACTTCCCAAGGTACGGGCGCAGCTGGCGCACGAGTCTCAACTGTGCAAAAGCTCCCCTGGCCACCGCTGAGACCTGGGGTTCCAGGCTCAGCGCTGAGTCAGGATCACTCCCAAGCTGCGAACCTGCGTCTTCAGGGGAGTGTAACCCCGTCCAACACAGGCTGTAACCCTATACCCTGTTCGGCCTTACGACTGACCAGGAGGACCTCTGTCTTGTCTGGATTTAGTTTCAATTTGCTAGCCCTCATCCAGTCCGACACAGCAGCCAAGCACCGGTTCAGGGTCTGGACAGCCTCCTTGGTGACAGGTGGGAAGGAGTGACAGATCTGGACATCATCTGCGTACAGATAACACCTTACTCCGAAACTCGAATGATCTCTCCCAGCGGTTTCATGTAGATGTTGAACAACATCGGGGACAGTACTGAACCCTGAGGGACTCCACAGGACAACGGCTGTGGAGCCGAACAGGTGTCACCCAATGACACCTTCTGGGTACGACCTTCCAGGAAGGATTGGAGCCACTGCAATGCAGTACCCCAAGCCCCATATCTGCAAGGCGACCCAGAAGGATACCGTGGTCAACGGTATCGAAAGCCGCTGAGAGGTCAGCAGAACCAACAGGGACACACTCCCCTGTCAAGTTCCGGCGTAGATCATCTACCAAGGCGACCAAGGCTGTCTCAGTCCCATGCCCCGGCCTAAAGCCAGACTGTGCCGGATCAGATAATCAGTGTCTGCCAAGAACCCCTGGAGTTGCGAAGCCACCACACGTTCCATGACTTTGCCCAAATAGGGGAGATTGGAAACTGGCCGATAGTTCACTAATTGAGTGGGGTCAGTGAAGGTTTCTTCAACAGCGGTTTTATAACAGCTTGCTTTAAGCTGGCTGGAATGGTGCCTTCCCGAAGGGAGGCATTAACCACCACCTTCACCCACTCTGCCAAACCCCCTCTGGCTTCCTTGATCAGCCAGGATGGGCAGGGGTCTAGGATGCATGTCGTGGGCCTCGCCTCTCCAAGGATCTTGTCCACATCCTCAAGCTGAACCAATTGAAACGAATCCATCAAAACCGGACAAGCAGATGCTCGTGTCACATCCTCAGAGACTGCCGTTAAAGTGGTATCGAAATCGGAACGGATCAGAGCCACCTTATCCGCGAAGACCTTAGCAAACTCATCACAGCGTGCCGCCGAGCCGTCAGGGATCTCGCACTGAGGCGGATTTAAAGACCCCTAACGACTCGAAACAGTTCCGCTGGACGGTTCTTGCGGCGGCCACCTTGGCCGCAATAGATGTTTTTTGTGCGGCTTTTATTGCAGCGTCATAGGTCCTCAAATAAGAGACCAGGCGCGCCTGAGCTGATCCGCTCCGTTTCCTCGCCACACGCACTCTAGCCTCCTCTTTTTCGCTTCATTGCTGCCAGCTCCTCAGTGAACCAAGGAGCTGGTTTAGCTCGATTACTCAAGAGGGGCGTTCTGGAGCGATCGTGTCAACAGCCCTTGTCATCTCCCTGTCCCAGAGTGAGACAAGAGCCTCGACAGGGTCACTTACCGAGGAGGCGGGAAAATCCCCAAGAGCCGTCAGGAATCCGTTCGGATCCATAAGTCTCCTGGGGCGGACCATTCTAGTAGGTCCACCACCCCTGCGGAGGTGGAAGGCCCAGTGAGTCTAAACTTGATCAGGTGGTGGTCGGACCATGGCAAAGGAATGATGGTCAGTTCCTCCACTCCGCCACTTTCATCCCATCCCTGGCAGAAAACCAGATCTAAAGTGTGTCCAGCACTATGGGTGGGACCCGATATTAACTGGGACAGGCCCATGGTTGCCATGGCGGCCATGAAGTCCTGAGCCGCTCCTGATAGAGTGGTCTCGGCATGGGCGTTGAAGTCTCCCAGCACGATGAGCTGCTGAGACTCCACGGCCATGCCGAGACCACTCCGGCTAGCTCAGGTAAGGAGACTGTAGTGCAGCGGGGTGGTCGGTACACTAACAGAATCCCTATCCTGTCCCGGTCACCAATCCTTAGGCCGACACATTCGAACGTGGTTGACTGTGGGATGGGGCACCTGGTCAAGGGATGGAATCCTTATAGACCACTGCGACTCCCCCTCCCGCCCTCCCGGTCTCGCTTGGTGCTGTACGGAGTAACCCGGTGGGCAGAGCTGGGAGAGATTAACCCCCAGCCTCGTCCAACCAGGTCTCCGTTATACAGGCCAGGTCAGCTTGTTCTTCACGAATTAGATCTTGTATTATTGATGTTTTACCATTGACTGACCTGGCATTAAACAGCACCACTTTCAACCGGGAGGGACCGCCTTCCTCAGTACTCAGCTTAACTTTGTCAGGAGCCCGATTTAAATTTATCAATGTTCTTGCACAAATTTTTGGCCGGAGTGGAAGTTTATGACGCTCTCGCCCAGGTCGAATTAGTGGTTTAGATCCATCACAAATTCTAGGCCGAATCCGTACTTTGGGTCTCCCTTTCCCGCATCTTCCCCTCCCAGTCACCACCCCGATAGGACCCCCCCGCCCGGGAACCATCCCTCCTGCATACTCCCTCTCCTGATTCGGTGCACCCATATATGATGAAAACCTCTTTCCTGTGACCCCTCGCACCCTGTGACTTCCCCCACCCTGCAAGTTGTTAAAAACTGTTAACAATGCACAAAGTGCAAGTGCCAGTGTAACGCGAGTTGATATTCGTCGAAGCATAGGTGGCCAAGAAGTCAGTAATGGCCGTGCAGTGCAAAAGGCCGTCGGCCCCTAAAGTGCGAGTCACAGTAGGCACTAAGTGCAAGGCACGATAAGCGCCACAGTTGTAAAGTGCGAGTCAGAGTAAGCACCACGGTTCTAAGGTGCGAGTCACAGTAAGCACCACAGTTCTAAAGTGCGAGTCACAGTAGCACCACAGTTCAGGTCTCGTCCCAGTCTTAGGCACTAGTAGCAACAAATAGCAGCAGTTGATGGAGTTGGCACACAGTGCACACCGAATCTTGTAGTGTGGCCGTAGTGTCTTAGCGGAATCCTGTTACAATCAGGATATAAAGTGCCAGTAGTGCAATTGAAGGGAGGAACATTCACCCACACCCCACACATTCACACAACCCACTTTAAAAGCAGCCCAGCGTCCAGAGCCACAGGTGGAACAGGCAGCTTCCTTCCCTGAGGGAGCTGGTCCTCTGGGAGGGCGGGAGGGGTCTCAAGCCTCTTGCCAGCCACTTTAAAGGAGCCCAGCGTCCAGAGCCACAGGTGGAACAGGCAGCTTCCTTCCCCTCAGGGAGCTGGTCTTCTGGGAGGGCGGGAGGGGTCTCAAGCCTCTTGCCAGCCACTTTAAAGGAGCCCAGCGTCCAGAGCCACAGGTGGAACAGGCAGCTTCCTTCCCCTCAGGGAGCTGGTCTTCTGGGAGGGCAGGAGGGGTCTCAAGCCTCTTACCAGCCACTTTAAAGGAGCCCAGCGTCCAGAGCCACAGGTGGAACAGGCAGCTTCCTTCCCCTCAGGGAGCTGGTCTTAAGTCAAGGTTCCACTATACTTTGGGTTTAACACATATTACTATTTCTTTCAATCACATTACCCCCAATGGTCTACACTGGCTACTTAATTATGGATATTTAACTAAGTCATTTGTCCTGGCCCAGCCCTGAGAATCCTACCATAGAAGCCTACCACAGTAATTAAAATAAAAATAATTACGATAGCAGAAGAACCAATATTATCCTTCAGTTCCCTTTGTGACTTTCTTATATCTTTCTCTGTTTATTCCAACTAAACCCATATGATCCCTAATTCCCTGTGTGGTTTTAATCTTCCTCACCCTTACTCCCTTATCTCCCCTTCTTCTCCAAAATAAATCCTGTTTTCCCCAACTCAAAAGCTACTAATAATTAAATATTGTCATGTGGGATCTTTGATTTGAAAGTTTTATTTGCTTCTTGTTTTTGATGTTTGATTCTGAAAAAATGGCTTCCAATGAAAACAAAGTCAAGGTCAGCAGTTGGGTTTATCAAGATGGTGTGTCAGAGGTATTGCCGTTTTTGTGTATATTATCTTCATCCTGTAGGTCATGCAGAATGGAGACAACACACTCACATGTCATTCCTTGTCAGTAGCAGTCATGTTTTCAACTTTAGAATGTGCTGGAAAAAGAGAGCAATGTTTCATGAATGCTGATTTGTAAGGACTTTATTTCATTTGTGCAGAACTAATGTCATAGTGGCGCTGTTAAGCCGTGGGAAAGCCTATTTGTTTTTTTTGTTTTTTTTACCTGGCTTTGTAAACCTGGTTACCAATAACTTCTGTTTGGCCATATAACAGGGCAGAATGACATAAAACAGCAGCTCACTCAGTACTCCACAATAAGGACAAGGTAAGAGCCATGTGCATCACTGCAGCTGGTATGAATATATGAAACTTCTTATTTTAGACAATCTTGTGATATCACATTGGCAACAAAGATCCGCATAGTTAAAGCAGTGGTTATTCCCCATAGTAACCTATGGATGTGAGAGCTGGACCATAAGGAAGGCTGAGCGAAGGAAGACGGGTACTTTTGAACTATGGTGTTGGAGGAAAATTCTGAGAGTACCTTGGACCACGAGAAGATCCAACCAGTCCATACTTCAGAAAATAAAGCCCAACTGCTCATTGGAGGGAAGGATATTAGAGGCAAAGATGAAGTACTTTGGCTACGTAATAAGAACATAGGAAAGCTTAGAGAAAACAATGGTGCTGGGGAAAATTGAAGGAAAAAGGAAGAGGGGCTGACCCAGGGCAAGATGGATAGATCGTATCCTTGAAGTGACTGGCTTGACTCTGAAGGAGCTGGGGTGGTGATGGCTGACAGGGAGCACTGGCATGGGCTGGTCCATAAAGTCACAAAGAGTCTGAAGCGACTGAACAAATAAACAACAAGTCTCTCTCCTTCTAACTTTAAACACTGTCTTAGATATTGTTGAAAGCTGATATTTTTCAGGGGCTATCAAATTAAACTTTTAGCAAAGCATCAAAAGCTAACTTGAACATATTTTAGCTCAAATTTAAAATAGAGCCATTATGAGCACTCCTGAAAATCTGCCAGGTTTGCTCTCTGGAAACTGCTGTTAAGTGAATTGCATTTTCCCTCAAGGTTTCCAACACAATGTGACTGAGCTTTTCAGTTTATCATAAAGCTATCCTGGATATTTTTTTTAAACAAGGGGGATTGATTTGCCAACTAAAATAAAATTAATTTTACCTATGTGTGCTTCTACTTTTGATGCCATGTTAGAATCCATGTATATGTCAAATTTCATCAGGGAAAATTACTTTAAATATTTCAGTTTGGTATAATTGCATTCAAATTACATAGTTAGCAATATCCTATACATACAAGGAAATGTTGCATGAAAAGTAGCTCCATTTTTTGTTGTTAGAATTGAATTAACAAGGTCATATATGGAAAACAAAAGGCTGTTCAGAGAACAGGAACTGAAAGGTTGTCCCTTGCTCTCTTCACATGCCCTGTTTGGCACAAGCCTGTCCACGTGAAGTAGGTGAATATACACTGAAGGAAACATGTAGAATAATCACAGATTGCCTCAAACCTACACCTGTTGATAGACTATATAAGCTAACTGGCACACACACACACCCTCTCAATGTGCAGTGGGAATTTGCTGCCGACTGTGAGAGAAATAAGGTTGAACACGGTGAAAGCCACCCTCTGCATGGCTATCAGCCTCCTCCCAGTAGACTCAAATCAGGGGAAAGGTTCATGAGAACCACCACTCCTCTTAATGTTCCTCCAGCAACAGCAAGAGTATTCCTCTGGGCAGCTAAACCAGGAAATCCCAAATGGATGGCCACCTACAAGGGTCTACCTCCAGGGGCAAACCAAGAATGGGCAACTTGAAAGTCCCTGAACAGACCCAGATGTGGAGTGGGCAGATTAAAAGGCAACATGGCAAAATGACACTACCTAAAAGAATCCTTGTGTGACTGTGGAGCAGAACAAACAACTCAGCATCTGTATGCTTCCCTGCAATGCCCTGCCTCATGCACAGAGGAAGAACGGTTTAAAGCTACAGACCAGGCAGTTGCTATTGCCTGGTTTTTGGTATAAAATTATGTAGCTGCTTGTATTCCCTCTATTTTTAATCAATTTTATACTAATTTATTTATGCAACGCTTTTGACACGAAATAAATTTTCATCACTGTGTTTTGCTTACTATCTCACTTTAGAAGTAGTACTTTCTTATTATTTGAAGGGTAACACCCATAGATTATTCTCTTTTACAAAACAATGAGGGTATTGAAAACCACTTGGCACATCTTGCTTTGTTGGGTTGATTTTGATGGACAATTGTGAATCCTTAAAACCTGCATTTAAGCACAAATTTCATTCACTGCTTAGGCCTCCCAAAAGAAATTCTGTGGTCAACATCTGGCTGGTGATTGAAGATCTTTTCGAAGCGCTAAAGGGGTGGGTCACTACAACAACAATGAAAACAAAGCACCAGAAAAGGTAGCACAAAAGCACAGTATATTGATATAAACAATTCAAAATATCAAAATGCAATAATCGATAACCAATGTTGGAAACAAGTACTGCCTGCCCCATAAGGAAAACAGTCACAAATACAGTATGGATCACAATGGAAGATGACGAAGAAATAGCAATCTCATTTTATTGAACACAAAAGCAAAATTAATAGAGGCTCTGAGGACTCTGCATTCTATAAACATTGCAAAGACAAAAAACACTCGACTGCCTCTTTAAAGCTGATGATCTTGGAACAGATTAAACCTCGTCCTCATCAACACACCAATGACCTTCTACGATCAGCTGAAATCAAATGGAAACTCCTTTTAGATGCTGAGTGGCCTAATGGGTTAAATGACGTCATCCCCCTCAGCTCATTAGTTTAACCCTTTCATAGATAAATATCCCCCCTGTTGCTTCAGTTGTTTACCTTTGGGTCACCCGCTATCGGCTATTGTGCCTGGTTCATGATTGATGTTATTATGGTATGTAACTCTTTGACTATTGCCTGTTGTTATATTATTACATTATCATTGGGGTTTTACCCTTGGTTTACGTTGATATTATTTCACAGATGTTGGACGCTCCCCTGGATTTGCCTTGACAAAACCGAACTTTTCGGTGAAATGGATACTTTTGGCCTTTTAATACGCATCGCGACTCCGTCAGCCTGATTCATTTACCTGGATGAGTACCAATTCACTCCTCCGCGTCCCATTCGCTTTCCCCATTGTGGACCTATATGATATTTTCGAACCTTATATGGACTCATGATTATGAGCTATAATAGCTATTGATATATTTACCTTGTGTTGATTTAACCCCTGCGTGGGAGTTCTACTTATTGTGTTAATTTAACCCCTACGTGGGGCTTGCTCATCAGGCCCATTTGGGTCATCTATGCTTTTCCATTATTTCATAAGCAGTACAATATTGAGTTGACTTAACCCCTGCGTGGGAGTGCTACTTATTGTGTTTGATTTATACCCTACGTGGGATATGCTCGTTAGGCCCATTTGGGTCTTGAATGTTCCTCTGTGATTTCATATGCAGCATAATATTGAAAATAGATATATTGGAAACTTTTACTTGACTTTATTTGTGATTTATTCAATAACCCCTCGTGGGTACTGTTTTTTTGTAGTAAGACGTAGTGCCAGCAGGTAGAACGGCTGCAGGCAAACTGTCACCTTATAAATGGAAATGCCACAGGATAGCCAATGGAGAATGGCACAGGAGAAGTTCTGTGGACGCGAAGCTGAGAGATAGAAGCCTCAGTATGAATAAGGAGGCTGGTAATGGCCGACGGGGTACAGATACATTATAGGAGGCCAAAAAGTCAGTTTCACCTTTATAACAAAGGCTTTCTCAAGAAAATCATAAACATAATGGTGTCCAAAATCTACAATATTAAAATACATAAAACATAGGAGCATATCCCGGAATAAACCCAAGGTGAGTAACCCAATAAGATCAGCATAACACTAATGCATAGCAAGAGTCCCTTGACGAAAAGTATAACTCCAGCTATGTAGTTAGAGTGACCAAAAGGTAAGTCACAAGGGTATTGAAAGTGTGTGTGTGTGTGTGTGTGTGTGTGTGTATGTATATTACACCTCTATTGTGAACCATACTGTATTTATGACTGTTTTCCTTATGGGGCAGGCAGTACTTGTTACCAACATTGGTTATTGATTATTGCATTTTGATATTTTGAATTGTTTATATCAATATACTGTGCTTTTGTGCTACCCTTTCTGGTGCTTTGTTTTCATTGTTGATTGAAGATCTTTTGCCAGAGCTCAGTAGAATTATTTTCTGGGTTGGATCAAAATTTCACATACATTATTTGGCTTAGGGCAATAGTAGCAGATCCATGGGTCTGTTTCACATTCCATATCCTGATCCTTGGGATGTTTGCTTACTTCAGTTTGAAGTTGCCCCTAATCTCTACAAAAGTAGAGGTCCTACTTTAGATGAACAGATATTCTGAGCTGGTATGATGCCACTTTCTGTGCTGAATCCCTGTTGAAATAGAAATATTTCAAACTGAGATTCTAAGGACAGTGAAAAGGAACAATTATGCAACAGCCACGGGCAGGATGTTCTGTCAGGTGACATTCTTTTGTAATATTCTCTTTCCATATTAAGACTTGATTTCCTCAGGCTTTTAATATTAACTATCAATGCAGATTAGTTGTGATGCTCTTGATTCTATATTCATTTTATGTTGATTCCCAATGTCTCTTGCCAATTGGGATCATACCATTCTATGAACTTTTAACAAAAATGTGTGTATTGAATTTTAATTAATGTTTTGACATAAACCAATACATTATCCTACATTAAGATTGTTCTGGAATGACTGAAACATGATTTGTGTTGATAGGTAAGACTTCCACAGTAATTATAGTAGTTACTAGCTGTACCCGGCACGCGTTGCTGTGCCCTATTTTGGAGATGCGAGGAAGTCTGAGTATGTAAGTTGTTGTTGTTGGGGTCATGGCTGTGTTATTGTGGGTTGTTTTGGTGGGTGGGATGTTGGAGTCCTGTGGAGTTGTTGTTGTGTGGTGTTGCTGGCGTTCTGCATAGCTTGTGGATATGCAATGTTTTTGTCGTTCCGTATGCTGTGTTGATGTAGAAGTTGATGCGTGTGTGGGTGGGGTACTTTGGAAGTGAGTGGAAGTACTTGAAATCCCATTATCCATGGTGTGACCTCCTCTAATCTGCAGTCGGATGGAGTGTGGGTCATGGGGTGCATTGTTTGCCAAGTTTGGTCTTTATCGGTCTTGGTTCTTGGACACAGTGGTCTGTGGGGAATGATGGGTTTTGAAGTACTACAAATCCCATTATCCATGGAGGTACTTCAAGTCCCATAATCCATGGTCCACCCTCCTCCAAACTGTAGTATAATGTAGCGTTGGTCATAGGGGCTCTGTGTGCCAAGGTAGGTTACTGTAAATTCAGGCCATACACAGTGTCCCATGAGCTGAGGCCTAGTCAAGAACAGCAAGTTAATGAAGCCTTACTGTCAATTCAGGCCATACACAATGTCCAATGAGCTGAGGGCTAGTCGGGAGAATCAAGTTAATGAAGCCTTACTGTCAATTCAGAGCGTAAACAGCATTCCATTAAGTGAGGCCTAGTCAGGGAAATTAAGTTAATGAAGCCTTACTGTCAATTTTGGGCATGGTCTGTGATTTGTAGGGGTGTAAATTTTGTGCCTCAGCCTTTTGCCTTATCCTCCTCTGACAGTTTATTATGGTTCGGAATGTTCATGATGGCTGGCCAGTACAGGAGTTATTCAAATCCGCCCTTATTGGCAGCCAATCATGTCAGAATGTAGAGGCTGGGAGAGTCTTTGGCAGCCCCGGAGGATGCTGGGAAATGTAGTTTTTTTTACTCGTTGTTTTGGGGGCCTTTTAGGTTTTGGGGGGGAAGTTTCTTTGCTACAAACATACCTTGTCTGAGGCCTATTTCTGTTGGCAAGTTTGGTGTCTCTGCATTGTAAGGTTTCTCTGTTTGGGACGGTCTTTCCATGACGACTCTTCCTTTATATATATAGATTGGTAAAAAAAAAAACCAAGGGACCAATGAAATTTCCCACACATGACCTTGAAAATTCAACTGTAAAGAGGAACACTGTGCAAGAGAGCAGGATCTTGGCCATATTATCTGTCTACCTGTCTACTGTCTGTCCATCCATCCAGGGATACGGCTACACTGTAGAATCAATGGTGTATTACATCACTGTAGAATTAAGGCTGTATTACATCACCCTGTTTGGCAGAGAAGTAATGACCTTATAAAACTACAACTCCTATGATTGCATAGCATTGAGTCATGGCAGTTAAAGTGGTGTAAAACAGCACTATTCCTATAATGTAGATGTGCAGACTGCCAGGGCCCCTAGATTTTAACTTTGAGGGGTGGGCATGTAGTCTTTTAGGCCCTAGGGTAGCAAAATGTCTTCCTATGAAGCAAAGGAGACTTGGAAAGGCTTTAAAAGAGGGCACTGGACTGTTGATGGTACAACTCAACAAAGTTTATTGGATTTACAACCAGTAAACTGGTGGTCCAGATGCTTAGTTGCTAGGGGTTGCAGGAAAGTCCTTTGGGGAAGGGGATGCAATTACTTGCCTCTGGGTAAAGTGTAGATACTGTTCTTTGATTACAGGTTGTTCGTTGCTTTCAATGACTTTAGGGTCACAAAGTCCCCGAGGCCCCCAAATCTACAGTCTCTTTGTTGAAGGCGGACCTTCCTTTATAACTGCAGGCTTGGTTGAAGGCATTGGGTTGGTTTAGTGAGCGAAGATGCTTTGTCCAAGCGGAGGCTTAGATTTCCACCTCATGTCCATGTGCTCTTTGTTGGAATGACCAGAGAGGGGAAGTCCAGCCCTCAGGTGACCTCAGAAAGGGAAGGGGTTAAGGTGCTGATGTCATCTTTGGCGCCAAAACACAAGCCCCTCCCACCAATGCCCTCACACATTTGAAACAGTACAAAGGCATTGCAGGTAGGACAAACCAGGTACATTAGGTAATACAAAACAGGGGCCGCAACAGTAGATGCACCCCAAATCTATCAATCTCTGTATATATATCGCTATTCAACAAACAAACATATTTTTATAATATAGGACTACATATAAGGCGACATATACTGTACATAAATACACTACATAATAAAATGACAATTACACAGAAAAACCTAGACTACGTGAAAGAAAATGTAATAAAAAAACACCCAGATAAAGCAACAACAAAGTAAAGAGAGGGGTAAGGTCATAATGGATCTCTTACCCAACTTCCTTAAGAGCATTTCATAAGCTTTAAGGGTGTGAGGCAGGGAACATTTGGCCCTCCATGTTTTCTTTTTTACTTCCACTTCCAGAAGTTCCTACCACTATGGCCAATAGTAAGGGAATATAAGAACACCAGTTGAAAACATCTTACCGACCAAAAGTCCCATCAACACCCACTCACCAAATTATGACTATTGTTTTGATTCTTGAAGAGACAATGCAGTATGATTATTAATTAGACTACATGTTTCTTCACTAGCCTACACTAGTCTACTCTATGGTTTCACCTACTTTATATTTTTCTTTTCTTTACTCTGTAAAATATCAAGAATCTACTTGCCGAACAGAAATTGGTAGAGCACTAGGTTCATTCAGTTGTATATGCTTCATTATCTTCACAGAAACCGAGACTAGAAGTGATATCTAGCCAAACATCTTGGGACACAAACAACCAAAAGTAGTGACAGCAGCCTTCATTATTTCACATGAATGAAACATGCAGCTCAGAGAAGGCAAGACAGGTCCTAAGGCAAACATCCCAAGAGTGAAAAAGTCAAAAGAGGAGCAGGAGTATGAAATGCTGAAAAACACTTCTATATACTCACGTATAAGCCTAGAAATTTCAGTCAAAAATTGACCCCAAAACTTGGGTGAACTTATGCACAAGTCAATGTAAGAACTATTCCTTAATTCCTTTTTAAAAAGTAGACTGGTGAAAAATGTGTATAGTGGTGAAAGTTGGGATCTTAGTCCATCTTGGGTAATGATGACGGCAAGTGGTGGCCAGCTTCCTGAGGTGATCATAGAATTATAGAATCATGGAATTGGAAGATACCTCGTGGGCCATCCAATCCAACTCCTTGCCAAAAAGCAGGAAAATACATTCAAAGCACACCTGACAGATGGCCATCCAGTCTCTGCTTAAAAGCCTCCAAAGATCATTTGGGGAGGCCCTGCTCTCGCTCCCGCCATTTGAGAAGTTGGCGGGAGCGAAAGCAGGGCATTCTCGGCTGTGGCTCCCTTCGAAATACGATCGACCCCATCCCTCCTAGCATTTAGGAAAAAAGTAAAATCTTGGCTATGGGACCAGGCCTTTGCACAATAGCAAAAAGCAGCACTTTGGACTGGAATATGACTGGCAAGCTATCAGATGAGAATATGGCGTACTGTTTTTAACCTAGGTTTGCGGATGGAACATTGTTTTAACTTAACTGAGTGTTGATTAGGTGTTTAATTTTAACTGTTATTATCTACTGTTGTATATTTTATGGTTTTATAGTGTATACTGTGGCATCGAATTGCTGCCTTGTACACCGCCCTGCCCCCCCCCCCCCAAGGGGGTGAGAAGGGTGGGGTAGAAATACTATAAATAAATAAATAAGAAGGAGCCTCCACCACACTCCGGGGTAGAGAGTTCCACTGCTGAAGAGCTCTCTTTCTAATGTTCAGGTGGAATCTCCTTTCCTGTAGTTTGTTCCACATCCTAGACTCCAAGGCAGCAGAAAACAAGCTTGCTCCCTATTCCTTATGACTTCCCCTTACATATTTATACATGGCCATCATGTCTCCTCTCAGCCTTCTCTTTTTCAGGCTAATCATGTCCAGCTCTTTAAGCCGCTCCTCATAGGGCTTGTTCTCCAGATCCTTGAGCATGTAAGTCACTTTGCTCTGAACACATTCAGCTTGTCAATATCTTAAATTATAGTGCCCAGTATTCCAAGTGTGATCCGACCAATGCAGAATAGAGGGGTAGCATGACTTCCCTGGATCTAGACCAAGCATGGGCAAACTTTTTTTTGCCCTGGGGCCACATTGTGGGCCAAGACAAGAGAGCGGAGCCAAGACGGAGGGCTGAGCAGGCCCAAAAGAAGGTGGGGCTGGGGGTGGACCTGGGAGAGGCGGGGTCAAGGGTGGAGCCTGGGGTGGGAAGGCCAAGGCAGGTCATCCTCCGGTTTTATTTATTGTGTCAGAAGTTAATTGAGGGTACAGTTCTAATGTATTTTAAAACACAAATAAAGTTAAAAACTTGGCATGATACTAGATTTCTTTTGACCAGAAGCTGGCAACTTGGAGTGCCTCTGGTGTTGCTGTGGCTCTGGTTGTCCCAACAGAATCATGGAAAGGCAAGAAGGAAGGAAGGATGAAAGCAAGGAAATGAGGGAGGGAGGGAAAAGGGGAAGAAAGACGGAAGAAAGACGGAAGGAAGGAAGCATGGAGGGAGGGAGGGAGGGAGGGGGGAAAGGGAAGAAAGGGAAGAAGGAAGGAAGGAAGGAAGGAAGGAAGGAAGGAAGGAAGGAAGGAAAAACGTATCTCCCCCTATGAACCATCCTTGGTGCTAAGATCTTCTAGGGAGGCCCTGGTATCAGTTCCACCCCCTTCACAGGTGCTGCTAGTTGGAAAAGGCCTTCTCAGTGGTGGCCCTTTGGCTGTGGAACTCCTTCCCTAGCAACATTAGATCAGCTTCCTCCCTCCTGTCCTTTAGAAAGAAAGTAAAAACTTGGCTATGGAACCAAACGTTTGGAGAGTACTTACAGTGCAAAATGCAGCTGTGAACTTAATGTGATTGGAACGGCTTTTGGACTATGATTTCAGGACTATGTGCTTCTTTCACTGCTTTTAAAATGTATTTACTGTATATGTTGCTTTTTATTATTTTAATGCGCAATGTATTTTGTATGTTTTTATGTCTTAGTCTGGCATTGAATTATTGCCAATCTGGAAGCAAATAATGTTGACTTCCGCATCAATTTTTGCAAAGCCAGCAGTGAGTATGCAAGGAATACAGGCTTTCTAGTTCAACATCAGATCTAAGGCAATCTTAAGGGGTCTAGCTGCTCCATTACAACCCTTTCCAGCACAACACTTGGCTTGAGTTGCCAGTCTCTCCCCCCCCCCCCCATATCATTCTTCAAAATAGAGTCCAGTCTAGTGGCTGCTCCCAGGAAGATAACAGGGGGAAAACAATTTTTCCTCTGATTTCAAATGCCTATAGGATGAATCCCAAACTACCTTTCTGTGATCAATATGTGTACTGGTGAGTTGGTGACACCTGGCTTCAAAATGAAAGTCGATAATCTCCACATGAAAAAAATAAGCCCTAGGCCAGTTGTATTAGTTGAGTGGTCTGATTGCTTGGCAGCGTCAGACCAACTGCTCTCATATAACCTGTTAAACAAAAGTGAGCCCAAAAAATGAGAATAAAAAGCCAGGTCTTTAGAATGGGCAGCTCTGGTATTGGCAATTATCAACCTTTCCAATCTTTTTCAAACCAGTCCACTGTATTTTGCCTTTGAAACTGTAGTAAGAAAAGCAATGCATTAATTTGGCTCTAGAGTTTTGTGTGCTTTGTGTGATGAAAAGATAGAAGACTGACATTTCTTCATCTGCTCTCTTCCTTTCCCTTTCTCCTAATTAAGGCATGGGCAAACTTGGGTTGTCCAAGAGTTTTGGACTCCAACAAATCATAACAGCCTCAGGCCCCATCCTTTCCCCCTGCAGCCGCTTAAGCTAATTCATCCAGATACTGATAGTAGGAGGAAATGGAAGTTGGAGAAAGTCCTTTCTAGAAATATTCCAATCCATTTCCTTTCAACCGGGAAATCTATTAGTGACCTTAGAGTGCTTTGGGAGGGAAACATAGTTAAGCCTCTCCCATCATCCTGCCCCAAATGTGAGTAAAAGTATTTTAGTCTATCCTTTTCTTGTTGTTCCATTGGAATTATAACATTTGAAACAATGCACTTAGGAACCGCTGCCTCTTCTGTGAGATTTAATGTTCCTATTAAAGGGATTACCCAACCCTGAATTTTGTTTTTACTTGTAGGCCAGACAGATGCTATATATAAGTATCATATTGATTTCACCTGAGCTCTGGCAAGGTTGCACTTTAACTAGCAAGTATAAAAATTTCCAGACAGTTTATGGCTAGTATAAATCAGAAAAAGTTCTTGTGGAGCCACTTGGTTGGCTTTTCCCAATTCTCATGTTACCTGCTTCTGATGAAATTGCTACTGTGAGAACAGCAAGTGATACATTTGTGGAGCTGATGACTGTGTCTAGAAACAAAAACTGAATTTACTGCTATATGCTGACTTTAAACAAACCCACCATTTTGATGACTTTCTTTTAATCAGATCTATCAGCAACAAAGTGCTTCCAGAGAGCACTGTGATGGCGAAGATAAGAGATTGGGATGGAGACAAGCCCCTGATGAGCTTCAGTAGGGCATTTCTGCCGTCAGACTTGTGCTTGTTTCACTTTACTATTTTTTTGCTGTATACTTCAAACGTGTTTGGGTTAGATTTAAACCTGTTAGAAATGAGAGGGCTTTGATAAGTGGCATAACATTGCTGGAGGGCTGGTTTTACTAAACTTCCAATGAGTAATAAGAAAAGGATGAATAGGCAGTTAATATGTACCTGTGAATGATAAATTGAATTTGTCTAAGAGCAGTGCTGCAAATTAACCTTTGGAGTCCTATAAGAAAACTGAAACTGTATGAAATTTTTATAGCTCTGTGTGATATTATAATAGTTTTGAAATTGACGAAAATGTTTCTTGTCTAGAAAACACTTAAATACAACAGGGGATGTAATTCAATGTCTTGCAATTTTCCTTTAATAAATAATAAAGGATATTTGTGGTCCATGCCTTAGCTATGAATGACTGGACGTTGATAAGTCTATTGTCTCCATGTTGATTTCAAATATGATGGTCATGAGCTACAAAACATGGATACTAGGGACCTCTTCACATGGCCCAGGGGGGCCCTGCCATTGCTACAGCAGTCGCTAGCAAAAGGAGGGGGGGTGCCTTGTGGCATCCCACATGCCCTTCCTCCTTTCCCCATCATATGGTGTGGACAGATCAAGGTGCATTGGCACCATGTCCCTGTCCCCATAATATGGGACAAAGGGTGGCAATGTGTGACAATGCAGTGTCCCTCTGCCCTTTCCACCATCATATGGGGAATGGGGAAGGAAAGTACAGGTAGCTCCATTGGAGCTACCTGAAAAACACTTTCCTCCTCGTGGTGGAGGAGGAAGTACCTTCAGAAGTATATGGGCAGGGCTTGCTGAATGTCGATTCATGACGCTCCATAGACCCCATCCAGGCCCTGGCCAAAAGCGGCAAAATGGGGTTATTCAGCCCCATGTGAAAAGGTCCTACATGAGAGCAAGAGTATCGGGTCTTGTATCCACCTCACCTGGACAAGATGGTTATGTTAGCTCTCAATGAAATGGGCTGTTGGTAGGCCATGTTCCCCTTAGTTCCTGCTGGTACAATATTGGGTAATGCAGTTGACAATTGGATGCATTTGGGGGGGGGGGGTGCTCATTCACCTGGGTGGCAGTCTATGATTGGTCCATGCTCCTCTCTCCTCATTGTGAATGTGTAAGATTTTGCTAGAGAAAGTGCCTCTTTTCCTTGCCCCATGTTCTAATTTATTAGCACCTGTGACAGCTCACAAACCTCTGTATTCTTAATAAATGGATTTCTGACCAAACTAGATGACACTTGCCTGTCTGCATCTTCAACTAAATCTGTTCCTCTTCAGAGGATTGGGAGGTAACATAAGGACCCTTCCACACAAGAGAGTTATAACAGTGTAATTCCATCTTATCTGCCATGACAACATCCTATGCAATCCTGGGCTTTGCAGTTGAAGGAGGAGCATTCTGAATTCTCAGAGTTCTAGCACTTATCAAACTACAAACTCCAGGGTCCTATAGTGAGTTGCCATGTCAATTAAAGTGAAATCATAGTGCTATAATTGTTTAGTGAGTATAAAGATCATAGACAATAGAGAATCACCAAAGTATGTGTCCTTGGATTCAAATACATTTAGATAGAATTTGGAAAAGTGTTGTTTTGAAACAAAGCAAGTCAATGGGCAGCTGTTAGAAGAAGGAGCAAAAGTATTACCAGCATGCCTCCTGATTTTGCTCATCAGCCTCCTGGTGCATTAGCAATGGCTACTAAATGATGTTGATTCCTCAAGTCAAGCGTGTAGAATCCCAAGGAGAGGGGATGGCTTTTAAAACAAGTTTCCTGGGGCAAATTGCCCCTCATATAACCCGTGTTCTCATAAAAGATTCAAACTGGGAGCATTTGGTTCATAGCTACATATATGGCTAGAATGTTCCAATGTATTAGGTTTCTGGAATCTTATCCTGCCACAAACTTCCTGTATTACATATCAAATTGTATATTTTAATCCTGCTCTCCCTCTACTTCCAGTGTATGTAAATTGCAATAGACATTTAAAGCACAGGAAACCAATTGCTTTCTTCATAGTGACTGCCCGAATTGAGATTATCAGATGCTAGAACTCAGGAGAACATAGGCAAAATACCCAATGGAGAATGCTCTGGAACACCTGATTAATGAAAACACTTTCCTACACAATTAAATAATGTAATGGATAAGTGTGGGAAAATGTGTTTCATGTGAATTGGTTTGTCTTTATTTAATATGTAAATAATCATCTGCAGTAGCATCAACCTCCACCTGACCAGAAAGCACTAATATGCTTCTTCTCCAACTGATCACTAAAAGTGTCCTCTAAGAAAATGCAGATTGTTCAAATAAGAATTCTTTGACCACTAAACATTCATCTAATCCAGGGTTAACTGTTAATATTTTCTTTTCCTTTGGGTTTCTTCACTTTCCTTGTTATTTGTTGGACTTTTTGTATTTGTTGGACCCTGAGTCCCTTCAGGAGAGAGGATGGGTTATAATTATAATAATTATTATTATTATTTTAAGTAAATTATTATTATTATTTTAAGTAAATAAATGTACTATTACCACCTGTTCATGACCTAATAAAACATTCAATAAAAATGAAGACAAAAAAATGATTCGAACTGTGATTTCTGAAGGTTGGTATGCTTCAAACCCTTCATAACTTACTTCTGCTGGTGATAGTTCATATCAAGAATGAAGATGATATTTTTATGGAACAGTTTTCCACAACATGACCCCTACCAATCTTCTTTTCAATTGAAATTTCTTTATCTATGGCAATATTTATAAGAGCTATTAAAGTATAGCTTTTGTTGCAATAGTCAGTTTGCCTTTCTCAATACTGTGACAAAGTTAAGTGCAACATACAACTCAGCAGGCAAACCATAGTTTTGTTTTTATTAAACCAATACAATTTGGTTTTTGGTTCCATACCCACATGTACCTGGTTGTGGCCTTTGTGATTATATTACCAATAATGCCAGACCACAGACTAGCAAATCAGAAGACTGACATCCCTATTAAAAGTGGGAAGATTATAGCAAGAATTTTCCCTGTATTAATTTCTACTGCAATGAAAATCCTAGAGCATTTTTTGCACTGTATTGGGATAGCAATCATCCGTAATGCATACATTTACTGAGATGACCTCTATCATTAGCACAGTTGGGCCCATAAGGGTCAATCAAACAACACAGTGTTGGATAAAGCCAGCTATCCACATTATAATCTTTGCAATAACTTCCACCATCTCATGAATTCAACCAGGACAGAAAGATTATTCTCACGTACAATACAAGCTTTGTATCTGTAGGACCGGTACCCATTGTTTCATTCACCCACATCCAACAAAATATGTCATTTGTAGACATTTTTTTAGTTCCTTCAGTATGACTCTTGGACCAGAAGTCCTTCATTCCAATTGGGTTTGTTGGATTTAAAATGTAGCCACTGGACCTTCCTCAGACAAAATAATATATTTAAATATTCAGTCTAAAAAGGACTCTCTTGAACAGTCACTATCATCTCCAGGAATAGTGATAAATAAGAAAACAAATTTCAAAAAATCTGATAAATGATTGCCTTTCCAATAAATGATGTGAGGTATTTATTATATTGCCTTCCTGTCACATTGCCAGATGATGCCCCTAGTGATCTTGGCTCTATTCCAGGAAGAGGCTTCAGATTTGGATGGACATTAATTCACTGTAAATAAATGGAGGCAGGCAGTTGGCTACCTGGACAGGAAGACAAAGGTAGATTTGAAAGTAGTTACAAAGGGAATTTATTAAGATAAGAAATACGATTAGATGCTTGTTAGATATGAGAGCCATGTGGAGTGGTGTTGAAGGTCTTGGGTGATGGGTTCATGGGTGTGGGTAAAAGGGGTAGTGATTTGATAAAAAGTTATAATTGTACAGTCATTAATATTTTATATATGATTCTCATTAGATAGCTGTATAACATCGTGTTAACATTTTATTTTATTTTTATATATTATTTTTTTCTTTTTCTTCTCTTTTTTTCATTTACACAACAAAATAAAATTTTATCAAAACAAAAAAGACATTAATTCATAATGCACCACTGTGTTCAGTCAGATCCAAATTTCAGTCATGATGAAGCTAGAATTCCCAGCTATTCTGACTGAGTGTGATGCACAAACAATGCCATTGTCTGCCATAGTAGGTAAACCACAACTACAAATACTGCAGTAAGCTAACAAGATGTCGTGGTTTGACTGCTGGACTACAGCTCTGGACACCTTGGTTATGAAATCCCAGTGGGTGACCCTGGAGAAGTCCCATACTTTAGTCCCAGAAAACACTGTGATAGAGTCACTTTAGGATCACCATAAGTTGGAAACAATTTGAAGGCACACAACAACAACAACAACGCTTTCCAACACAAATGCTTTCTTCCAAAATATTTTTTGAAATTGACTAGTAAAGGAAAAGTTGCTTCAGTTATCACTTTTTAAAGTGTTACAGAAAAACTACAATGATAAACACAGAATTGTAGCATCGGAAAGGACTGCAAGAGCCATCTAGTTCAGGGGTGCTCATTAGGTGGCTCGGGATCAACTGGTCAATCCCGGGACCTTAGGAGGTCGATCCCAGCTGGATGGGGTGCTTCTGAGGGGGCCGAGCCTTGCCACGCCAGGCCGCACCCCCTCCCCCGGCTACAGCGTTACCACAGCTTCTTCAGCCTTGAGGAGAATATGCCAAGCCAGTAGTGGCTAGTTATGCCACTACTGGCTTGGCATACCCTCCTCTAGCCTGGAGCAGCTGTGGCAGCGCTGTAGCCAAAGCGGAGCCAGGCTGCACCAGGCCATGCGGAACATAAGCCATGCTGAATCTGCACCAGGCCATGCCCACCAGTTGTACCCTCGGCTGACCTGCTCCCGACCCCCACAACCAGTACCCAGGAAATCGTGCCCTACCTCTCTGAGGTGGCACTCTCAGGTAGATCTTTCTGACTTGGTTTTATCATAAGTAGCTCACATGCTGAAAAAGTGTGGGCACCCTTGATCTAGTTCAACCAGCTGCCATGTTGGAATCCACTGTTCAAGTAGTTCTCAGAAATCACCATATAATTTCTATTTCAAAACTGTAAGTGAAGGAATGACCACTTTTAGGTAGGTGGGCCAATTAAACAAGTTTTATCTGGATAACCTCTGCCAATTGTATTGTCTATGCCAAGTCAGCAGTAGTACTAGTTCTGGTTTAAGAATAATATTGTTCTTTCTAGGCCACATATGTGGCAGCTTCAGGGGCCTTCATAGAGTTTGAAGGTTGTGGGGGGTCGGGAGCAGGTCAGGGTTTTGCCCTCCCTTCTGCTCGAGATCCCCGTGTACAACTGGTGGGCCACTGTGTGATACAGAATGCTGGACTAGATGGGCTGAGGTCCGATTCAGCATGGCTCTTCTTATGTTCTTATGTTCTAAGGATCCCAAATGACCTTCTTCTCTAACCTCGGTCTGTATAGGAATACAGCCAACTACCCTCTCTTTAAAAATCTCTTAAGGGGATCTCTTCTGATGCTGAACAGCTGTTACCATCAGAAAATTCTTCCTAATGTTAATGTAGATTTTTGCTTCTTCTTAAACATTTAAATCAACGATTTTGGAACTGCTCACTCCATCATCTCCATGACAGCCCTTCAGATATTTAAAGTATCTGCCATTACAAAGCAGTAGCTGAATCAAGCGTTTTCTTCAGGGTTTACAGCAAGTTATGCAGTCTCTTTGGGAACATGATGGAGAGCTCTCTAGATAGCATTTGGGAATAGTAATATTGATTTTTCACTAGGCAAAAACAGGGGAGGGAGCCAAAGGAATTACACATGGGTTTTTTTTCTTTCAGCAAGCTAATTTATGACCAAGTCACCCAAGTGAAAAATGCTATGATTAAAAAAAGACACAGCTTCTATTTTTAATCAACATATAGCATTTTTAGTATTCAGGTAGTGAGAAATGACTAATGAATGCAGTACAGTTTCATTAACATAAATATGTAACCTCAATGCATCTGGTAACGGCTTGTGAAGTCAGTGCTGAAATAATGAGAATTAATGAGCCACCCAAGATTGCTCGTACCACAACTGTAGAGTTTCCTTAGGGACAAATGTGTCTACATTTTAGACATACCTCTGGCTTATCTGTCTCCAAGGAATGTGGTATATAAAGAGAAGAGCTGAAGTTGAAGCTTACGAATGTGAGCGCAGGGAAAGGGGGGCACATGATCCTGAAGACTCAAGTATCGGATGGGAGGACTCGAATTGTGTGCTGCTGCAAAGCAAGGGGTTGGACTGGATCACCCTTTTGGTGTCTTCCAACTTCTATAATTTCCAATTCAGGATTGTTTCAGGACCTGGGGTTTTTAGGTCAAAACCTGAGAGCTAAAGAGACTGTTCCTTATGCTGTCATTAAGAGTTATGCATTAACCACAGTTTCACATAGCTGTTAATAAGACTTTCCTCCTCCCTCTCCCTCTCACACACACACCACCAATTGAACGGTTTGGAAAATAAGACAAATGGTAAGTAAATGGCTTGTTTCCAGGTGAAGTGTAGTCTTTATTTCTTTTCATATATGACCTTATTCTCCAAATTTCACTGTTTATTTACCATCTTTGTACACTGTCAAAACAGAGGCCATCCCATGACACACAGCTACTTCCTTTGGCTGTGTATGGAAATCCATCTTGCCAGCATGTGAAGATGGAGAGAGGAGTCCTTTTTCTGGAGTCAGGTGTTCCCTGACCCCTGATTGAAGAAAGCAGGGGAAAGCGGAATAAAGTGGGACGTAGACACGGAAATGTCATGGGATGGCTGGCCATCCCCGAGGATGGATCTTGGTGTGGTAAGTTGGGTCCCTGATCTTAAGGACTCTTTCCTTGGCTTTCTTCCTGCCCATGGGAGAGAGTCCACAGAGAGATGGGATGAAGAGAATTCAATATAGTCTACTTGCTTCTACCCAGAAAGGAGAGAAGGAAGAAGCTAACTGTAGAGCAGTGGGTCCCAAACTTTGGGCCTCCAGGTATTTTGAGCTTCAACTCTTAGAAACCCCAGCCAGCTTACCAGCTGTTATGAACTGTTGGAAACCACTGCTGTAGAGTCTTCAAAAGCTGCAGCAACCAATCAAATAAGGGCCCTTCTACACTATATATACACCTATCGCCAACACCTACGACTCCTCGAACGCTTTCATCAGCGCAGTCTTCGCACAATCCAAAATATACACTGGATTGACTATGTGACGAATGTTGCTGTCCTTGAGCAAGTGGGGATCACCAGCATTGAGGCCATGCTTTTGAGAACACAGCTGCGCTGGGCAGGGCACGTCTCTAGGATGGAGGACCACCGACTCCCAAAGATACTACTCTATGGTGAACTCGCCACGGGTCAGCACAAGAGAGGCGCCCCCAAAAAGAGATATAAGGACTCCCTGAAACAACATCTCAGGCTCGGCCAGATTGATCACCAACAATGGTACCCCCGGCCTCACATCGGGAGGCATGGAGACACACTATCCACAATGCTGCGGCCTCTTTTGAGAAAACACGCCGAATGGGTCTCAAAGAGAAACGACAATGCAGAAAGAACTGCAACTTGGAAACAACATCACCCAAGGAGACATTCTGCTGTGCTTTCTGCAACCAAACTTGCCTATCTCAGATTGGCCTTTTTAGTCATCAACGCACTTGTAAAAAGCGTGGGATGAGTCCTTCCTAAGAATCTTCATTTGCAAAGTAATGCCGAGAGAGACACTATATTAAAACTTGTGAGGAAGCGAGTTAAAGCAACCTACTTTCTCTCAGGTTATAGTTTCCACCCTGCACCCAAACTCCGGACTTTGCTGGGTCAAACAAAGGTTGACCCAGGATACAATCCAGCTCCCTTTCAGACCCCCATTTCAGACCCAAAATTTACAAGAGAGCCCTGTCACCAGCCCAAGCTTCTCTCTGCAGTCCTCCTGGTGTGAGAAAATGGCATGTCAGGAAGGGGGAGTAGGGAAATTGGTTCAAATTACAAGAGAAGAAATTCAATCTAAATCATGCCCCACTATATCTCCTGCTGTCTCCCACTAGCCTCTGCTTTACCAAGGGCCATCTGATGACGTCCATAGTGACAAAGAGCCAAGGAGTGCTTATGCAGCTCCCATCAGTAATTAAGTAGAAGACACTGACCTGTTTAGGCTCCTGGTGCCTGGTTGTGTTTTCTACCACTATATTTAAAATAAAGCATACTCCACCCTATTTACCTCTTTTCATTTTCAAAACAAAAGAATTTTATTATACATCATCCCTGTATCCTCAGTTTCCAATACATTACAATTTGATGAGAAATCAATAAAGAACTAATAAAAATATCCAAAGTATTTTTAATGTACAAGTTCCAAAATGCCACTGCTGCCGAAATGAATCTGTCTAACATTTTAAAATATTAAATTATTCCTCAGTAATCCTCTGTATGAGAACCAGTTGTATCTTACTATGAAAGAGGTTCAATGTGGTATATAAAATCTGTTGTTCCAAAAAAAAGGGGGTTTGATGTAAAGTACAAAACGCAGCAGAGAAGCAGTTAAAAAGGGTTCACAGCAAATGTGGCATATGAGGACTCAAACTGGAAATAATGCATCTGAGCAAACAAGCCATGTTATTAAAGCATTTCTACTTTATTGTAGAAAGCAACAGAAAAGCAGTAATACACATGCAACAGCATGTTTAACAAGTTAGAACAGGAGAAAACATACCATGAGGCACACAAAATGGATGGCATACAGCAGAAGACTAACAGCAACTCTAAACTCCTCCCTTCTTCATCGCTGTGATTGGAAGAGAGAGAGAGCCAATAGGCAGAGCCTAGCAACAGTGATTCTAACCTTCTGACTATATTATTATTCTACCGCTAGATGGCGCTCATGAGAGAGGAAATCTGCTTACTTCTATCCACTCTCATGAGACAGACACATCACATCCATCTAGACTTCAGTATAAACATATTGAACTACAGCATTTTGCTATTAATTTCAACAAAATCTATACAGATCATCGGTCCTCTAGTAATGCTTCCATTGCCTATTTTTAAGCAGGACTTTGGGGAAAGGAAAAAACTGAAGAGAGAATGAAACTTTATCTGAATTGACTTCTGTTAACCTATCATAATATCTAAGCCTTTATTGTGTTAATAAACTATATTTCAGTTTGATCTTTTGCACTTAATTGACATGCTGAGTAAAATATTTGTTTTTAATAAAACATAGAAAGGAAAGCAAATATATATATATTAGTTCTTTATTTTTATTTGTCCTTCTAATGTCATTACTCAGACAGGTCATTATCAATAATCCTGAAAACCCTAGTTTGGACCTGTGGTATAAGAAGATTAGAATCTGTACTCTGGGAAAGACTGTTGTAGTAAGTCAGACGGACAAAAGAAGAAAAAGATAATAATATCTTTCAGGTAACATGGTTCCAATGTATTTCTTTTATAAATCAAACTAATGATGGGGGAAAGCCACATTCCACTGACCCACAGGTCCATCTACAGTAGATTAATCCAATATACCTTTACAAAGGGATTCATTTTGCATTTCAAGATCATGATAATATAACTATGTTTTGCTGTTCTGCTTCTTTATGTTAATATTTGTTTGCTTGTTTTGAATGAATAAATAAATAAGGAATATTATCTTTGATGAATCACTGATAGGAAAATTTAAATGCATACATGCCTGCCTACATGAAAGAGAAGTTGCATAAAAACTTATTCAGTCCTTTAATGTTGCATCAGAAGATGCAGGCTGTGACCCAGAAAAGCTGTACTGATTAGTCTTAAAGATGTCACATTAATACTTTGTATTTGTTCTTGTACTGAAACAGGCTTCTTTGAAAAGTCTTATGATCATATCAACAGAAATTCATAGGTGCAGAACTTTACACCAGGGGTCCTTTCATGCCACACAATTATAGCACTAGGATTACAGCGGAAACCAGCTGATTCCTAATCCATCTAAAATGCAGATGTGTACTTTTCATCTTAAGAACAGACAAGCATCTTGAGCTCTGAGGATTACCTGGGAAGGAATTCCACTGGAGCATTGCAGCACACCCAAATATCTGGGAATTACCCCTAGACCAGGGATGGGCAAAGCACGGCCCCGGGGCCAGATCAGGCCCGGCAGCTGCTTCTGTCCGGCCCGGGGAGAAGGGTGTCGGGGGTGGGGCCAAGAGGAAGGCACTCCATAGCAGGGCGATCAGCTGGGGCCTCCCTTCTCCTGGCAGCATGTGGAGCCGGCTCAGCTGGGCAAAGGCAGAGAGAGGGCTTTCTCCCTCTCTCTGTGTGCGTCTCTCTGCCTTTGCCCAGCTGAGCCGGCTCCACGTGCTGCCGGGAAGAGGGAGGCGCACCTCAGGAGGACAGAGAGACACAGAGAGAGGGAGGAAGAGAGCCCAAGAGGAAAAGGAAGCCGCTCCAAACAAATACTTCCCTCCGTTTTCTTCCTCCTTCCCAACAGAGCGGAGGAGGAGCATGGTTTCCCTTTTCCCTTTCCTGCCTCTGCCAAGGGGGTGAGAGAGGCAGAAAAGCCTCTCTCTCTCTCTGCTGCTGCTGCTGCCCTGCAAAACAAAACCTGGACTGGATTTCTGAATGCCTTGAGGGATTTGGAGCCTGCCAGCGACTCGCTCGGTGAGCTGGTTACCACCTGGAACCATGCGCTGTCCTCCGCTCTCGACGAGATCGCCCTAAACGCCCTCTCAAACCCGCGCATCCTGTTCCCCTGGTACACAGATGCACTAAGATCTATGAAGCGGGAGAAGAGACGGCTAGAGCGCAGGTGGAAGAAACTCCGTGACGGGCCATCGACATCAGCTTATAAGCTTTTTATGGATGCTTATGAGCATGCTGTCAAGGAGGCGAAAAAAGTTTACTATGCCTCCTTGATAGCGTCTGCGGATTCACGCCCAGCTCAATTATTCAGAATAATTCGGCAGCTGACGATGGTCCCTACCATCCCAAACAATGACAATTCGACCCTCTCTGCTGAGGCTTTCCAGAATCACTTCGCAGACAAGATTGCGTTGCTCGCCGGGACCTTCTCTCCACACTTGATACAGTCCAGGAGCTGGAGACCCCGTGGCCCTCCGCCGGGTACACCTTCGACCGGTTTCGACCACTGGACGCAGAGGATGTTGACAAGATTGTCGCAGCCCTTAAGCCGACCACCTGCTCCCTCGACCCGTGCCCCTCCACGCTGATTCGAGCTTGCGTGGAGGGGGTTACGAGGCCCTCTGTTGAAGATAGTCAACTGCTCCCTTGAGCAAGGGCTTTTCAGAGGAGCTAAAAGAGGCGGTGGTCAGTCCATTGCTGAAGAAGCCCGGATTAGACCCCGCGGCTCCCTCCAATTACCGCCCAGTGTCGAATCTTCCGTACCTGGGCAAGGTGATTGAGAGGGCAGCAATGGACCAGCTGCAGACCTTCTTGGATGACGCAACCTGGCTAGACCCCTTCCAGTCCGGCTTCCGTTCAGGCCATGGGACGGAGACTGTCTTGGTCTCCATCACAGATCTACTCCGCTGCCATTTGGACCGAGGTGGATCGGCGCTGCTCGTGTTATTGGATCTCACGGCAGCGTTTGATACCGTCGATTACCAACTTTTGATACACCGCCTGGCGGTGGCGGGTGAGGGGACAGCCCTCAACTGGCTGTCCTCCTTCCTCCAACGCCGCCAACAGCGTGTGAAGTGGGGTGGTCTCCGGAGGCTCCCGCTGAACTGCGGGGTGCCTCAGGGGGGGCTATCCTCTCCCCGCTATTATTCAACATCTATATGCGACCACTCGCCCAACTGGTGCGGAGTTTTGGGCTGGAGTGTCATCAGTACGCTGATGATACCCAGCTCATTCTGAGGCCAACCTGGACCCAACTCATTCTGGGTCCAAACCCCGGGGCAGTCTCTGTACCCGATAATTTCCATCTTTGCCTTGAAGCCGTCACTGGATGGCTGCGAGCCAGTAAGTTGAAGGTGAACCCGGCGAAGACGGAGATCTTGTGGCTGGGCCGCCCGGGGGTAGCGACCCAGTTGCCAACTTTCGATGGTGTGGCCCTCTGCCCTCAGCCATCGGTAAAAGTCTAGGGGTCCGACTGGACGCCCACCTGTCCATGGAGGAGCAGATCGGCTGCACCTGCAGGACAGCATTCTTCCATCTCCGGTTGGCTAAACGCCTGGCTCCCTACCTCTCCCAACGCGACCTGGCTACGGTGATCCAAGCCACGGTCATCTCGAGGCTTGATTACTGTAATGCGCTCTACATTGGCCTTCCCTTGTCGATGATCCGGAAGCTTAAGCTGGTGCAGCACGCCGCAGCTCGCCTCCTCCTGGGTGCTGCAAGATCTGACCGAGCGACTCCACTCTTGCGCGAGCTGCACTGGCTTCCGATTGAATTCTGGTCCTCTTCAAGGTGTTAGTCCTCACTTTCAAGGCCATCTATGGTTTGAGGCCAGTGTACTTGAGGGAGCGACTTACCCCCTATATGCCTGCGAGATCACTACGCTCCGAGGAGCTCAACCTCCTTGTGGTGCCTCCCCTCGGAACCTGCCGACTAGCCACTACACGGCGGAGGGCATTCTCTGTAGCCGCCCCAAGTCTCTGGAATGGCCTCCCGGAGGAGATCCGCGCCATCCGCGCTCTCCTGCCCTTTCGCAAGGCCTTGAAGACGTGGGCTTTTAGGAAGGCGTTCGGCTCTTAATTCAACCACATTGCCCGCTTGCCGCCTATGGTTTCCCCAGGTTTTTATCCCGTCCCCCAGCCTTTGCTGAGGGTTGTGCTCTTAATATGTTTTAATCTGTTGTGATGTGTAATATGTTTTAACTGCTTAATTGTTTTATTTCTCGGTGTTTTTGCTTCTTTGTAAACCGCTCTGAGCTCCGGAGTGAGCGGTATACTAAATCGAAGTTAATAAATAATAAATAAATAAATAATACAAGGCAGAAACTCCAGCTGTATTTTATTGCTTCTCCTGAATGTTCTGGGAGGGGTCCAATCCGGGAATTCCCCTCAGAGATTGCAGTCCACCCTGCAGTCCACATACTGGGTTCAGTTCAACTTTATCAGATGGGATGAAGTTATGGCAGTCAGAGATAAATGCTGATAAGCATATTGATAACGGTACTTAATAAATACAATAATGCTTTTATATTTATATCCTTCCTCCCTGATGTATGTGTGTAGATGTGTGTATAAAGATTGTGTTATTATTATGTCCAAGAAGCATTCTCTCCTGGTGTTTTGCCCACATCAATGGCAGGCGGCCTCAGAGGTTGTGAGGTCTGTTGGAATTAGGCAAGTGGGGTTTGTATATCTGTGCAATGTCCAGGGTGGGAAAAAGAACTCTTGTCTGCTAGAGGTGAGTGAGAATGTTGCAATTGGCCACCTCGATGGGTGTTGAATGGCCTTTCAGTTACAAAGTCTGGCTGCTTCCTGCCTGGGAGAACCTTTTGTTGGGAGGGGGTTAGCTGCCCCGGTAGTTTTTGCCAGGAATTCCCCTGTGTTTTTAGTGTTGCTCTTTATTTACTGGGAGATGGTGGTGGGGTATAAATAAAGTTTATTATTGTTGTTATTATTATTATGGTGAGTATTATTACAACAGTATTTAAAAAGAATAAATTCAGAGGCTTAATATACTTGCATTTAGTTGACTTTAGTGTTAAAATATATTATATATATTATATGGATCTCACAGAAATAAATTTCCAAATATTTTACTTTTACGGCTTTCGGAGTCAAAGAGGTTCCTGACCCTTGTGTTAGAGTGGCAAGTCACAAACAATGAATATACCACACTGGTAACAGGAATACACAGGTATAGACTACACAATAGCAAACATAACAAAAATATAATGTGTATTGAATCACAAAGCACAAGGTACAAACTGAAGGGGCAGTGTAATAAGTGCCCCTTGGCGCTCATAGTACAAATATAAAGGTTGGAAATACCAATCAATGGAGCGCAGTGTAGTCACCAGACGGAGTTCCGGAGCTGAGGTAAGGCGGCCCTATGGGGAAACACAGTTCGCAAGGATGGGAATCACAGCAGTAGAGTAAACGGGTGGAGTATTCCCGGCGTGATCCAAGCCTGTGATTAATGGCCAGGGCTGATGCCTGAGTATCCTGCTCGCAAAGGCTGTTTGCCTGGAGCAAAGCGCTTGATGCGCTGCGACTGGTAACCCGAGCCCCTCACTTCGTCCTGGGAGGAGTTCCGCTGGGAAAATACACAAACAGTAGTTCCAAGTGTGAAAAGTAACGCCGGGCACCCGCAACGGCTTCAGCTGCAGTGGGCCCGTCCGTTTCGCCGATTCTACGGCTTTGTCAAGCGGTCAGGTGCAATACAAGACGGCGTTTCATGGAGATTATACAATCTGTAACAATATAAGTGTCAGAATAATGGTCTACAAGAGTGCAGTATAATACAGACAAGGAGAACACAATCCACAGTGTAAAGACATACCGTGCGATAACATGGCCCCATCATAGGTAATTCCATGGACCCGAGGGTGAATGACAGCACCATATGGAAGGCTTAAGTAATTACCAGGGAGAGGCAAATCACAATTAGCATTAAGTTAGTAACGAGTTGAGGCTGAGAGAGTCGTTTAACCCACTGGGATATTCTGTTTTGAGGGAGGCAATTAGTCTACTTTCAGCCCTGATCAGATTGTTGTGATTGTCGCCATGGGGATGCTGTTTCACTATTTCCAACACTGTGAATTTAAAGGGACTAGCATTATGTGTCACTTCCAGAAAATGTTTATACAGTAAAGAATTATCAGCCCTGGCCTTAATTTTTAGACCGATGCTCAGCCAGTCTCAATTTTAAAGCTCTAGAAGTCTGGCCAAGGTACACCTTGCCACATGGATCGCACACTAGTGCATACACGCAATTTTCAGTGGCACATGTGGAATGGACCTGTCAGGTTTGGGGAACTTGAGCTTTGAGGGAGATCATGTTCCCAACCTGTCATGAAACTGCAACGACCTTTAGCCCAGTTCCTGGAGTGACCTTGGCCATGTGTGCTCGGAATTGCTGAATCAGCCTGGGAGTGGAGTAACTTCCAGGTGCCAGAGGGGGAAGTGAGGTAACTCCTCCTGGCATGGACATTGGACATTTGGACTCATGACGTCACTTATGTGACCCTGGGGTCATACCCTATGAACTACTGGGATTGCTGATTCATCGGAGCATGATGACACCCTGCTTGGACATTGCATTGGGTAGGGAGGGGCTACCGGGGTATTTAAGGTGTGTTTGGGTGGCGGGCCGGTGCTTTAGCTTTACGGGTGGCGTACCTTCAATAAAATCGTGTTGGACCAAGCAGACGTCTACGTGTGTCCCTACCGTGTATTGTGGAGTCGTTACAGGACCCTTATATCATAGGGTTTAGATCTACCTGGGGTGGTGAGAGTTTTGGCCCTATACACTTGTGGGCAACAAATACAGTGTCCACAAGGTTTGCACCCTGGACTCAGTATGCTGCGGGGTGAAGGAGCGGGGCGGAGGGTAGAGTGCACCAGTTCATCTTTGAAACTACGGGTGCGTTTATTGGCTACCAACAGAAGTTTTTGAAGGGCTCCATGTCCGGAAGTATATTCCAATGGCGTTTAACTATGTCCACAATATGTTTGGTGTGGGGAGTAAGCGTGATGGGCCAAATAATCCTATCACTGCTGTTCTTTTTTTTGGGAATCAACAAAGGAGCCCTGGGTTGGGACGCTGCTCTACGTTCTGCCCTGTGTATAACGTGGGCCGGATAACCCCTGGCGAGAAAATCACTGGTGAGTTTCTTGGCGGAGGCCACATAATCCTCCGTGGTGGTAGAATTACGCTTCATGCGTAGAAATTGGCTATAGGGGAGACTGTTCTTTAGAGGAAAGAGTGGTAACTACTATAGTGAAGTGTGGAGTTTCTACTGGTGGGTTTGATGTAGTTACGCACCCCAAGGGTGTGATTGCTTTTGTAGACCGTGGTATCCAGAAATTGGACCTCTGTATTGCTGGAGCTGAATGTGAATTGAATATTGGTGTCCCATGTGTTGAGCCACTGATGGAATTCATGAAGTGGGGTATCTTGGCGTAAGAGGAGGAAGCAGTCGTCTATATATCTGACGTAGTACTTGATATACTGAAAAAAGGTTCATCCGGTTGCATAAAATGTTTTCTAGGGATGCAACATACAGGTTGGCCACAGAGGCGCACAACTTTGTCCCATTGAGACTCCATTGACTTGTATGAAGAATTTGCCAGCATACTGAAAATAATTATAATCAAAAATACAGTCAATGAGATCTAACAAAAATGCGTGGGCGGGTACATCCTATTAGTGCGTGTATTCAACACTTCTTCGAGAACGGTCCTAGCATCCTGGAGTGGTATATGTGTGTACAAAGATACCACATCGGCAGTAGCCAAAATATCGTGGTGTCTATATCTAGCTTCTCGATATGGCCTATAAAATCAGAGGTGTCCCTGATGTATGAGGGAGTCTTTTGTACAAATGGTTGTAAAAAACTATCAATATAGATGGCCAAAGGTTCGAGAAGACTGCCTGAGGCCGAGAGAATGGGCCTACCCTTAGGGGGAAAACCAGGTTTATGTGTCTTCGGAAGAATGTAGAATTGGGAAATGCGCGGGTGGTTATTAAGGAGAAATTGGCTAGTTTTGTCATCTTTTTTGTTATGTTTGCTATTGTGTAGTCTATACCTGTGTATCCCTGTGTTAGAGTGTCATTTTGTGTCATGTTGGTTGGTGGTGTGCGCCTGCTGCTCTGCTCTGCTGCGTCGGCGGCTGGGTCCGTTTTGCCTTCCTCTGGGCTGGGTCCATTGGGCCATTCCATCTTGGGATCCTTCCTCTCTTCAGGATGTCAGCCCTCATCTTGGTTCGCACCTTGTCTTCTTGAATTTAATTTAATTTAATTTTAGTGGCTTTTATTATTATTTTATAATAATTGTATTATAATAATATAATATAATAATAAATAATATAATAATGTTATATTATATTATAATTCCAATATATTATAATGTCTGTCTATATATACTATAATATAATAATTATGATATTAATACTAATAACCAGGCATGGTTTAGAACCCAAAAATAGGGAATCGAAAATCTAATGGGGGGTGGGGGAATTTTTTTTGATTAGTAATAGAAAGACTTACAAAAAAAATTCCAAAAATTTCTAAAATGTAATGTATTTACTAACGAAATTCGTTAGTAGTTCTAAAGTAGGCAAAGCAGGGAAACAGGACTGACACTGTTTTAAGCACAGGCAAATCAAGAGGCAACATTTCCCTTGGTTTCCTTGCAGGGAGATATAATGCATTAATATATTATTAATATTATTATTAATATTATTAAAGGACAGGGTTTCTTTGCAGGGAGATATAATGCATTAATATATTATTATTATTATAAAAGGACAGGGTTTCTTTGCAGGGACATATAATGCATTAATATATTATTATTAATATTATTAAATAAAATAGTTGCCAATGCCCACCTCTGGTGCAGGCCTTGCTAATCTGTAGAGTTCTCCTCACTCCAGCTTTTTCCCATTCAGTTTTACCATAGCAGTCTAGGACCTCCGTTTGAACTCTATGGCTTTTCTTGATTCTGAACTCTTCCTTCTCCTCTCCGTGCTCTTTTCACTCCTGCTGCCCTTCTCTCAGTAGTTCTTATGTGCTTCTACTCTGTCCTTCTATCTAAACCCCCTTCCTGGGTGTTTAAATCGCTTTTTTCGTCAGTCCTCCAGCCCCTCTAGGAGTCCCGATCTGGATCTCTCTATCGTTTCCGGCTCCTTTTTCACTTCCTGGAGGAGGCCTTTCACTCTAATTAGGCTCCAAGCATGGAAAGGCCCCGATTTGACTGTGAGTTATGTCTGCAAAGCTATTTTGGAGGGATAAATTTTCCTGTTGGGTGGGCATCTGAAATAGTTACTAATCTAACGAAAATTTGGGCCCAGGGTGCGGAAAGAAAATCCACTTCCGAGATTGGCCCTGCGATGTGTATAAACTTGAAAGTCCCATACATACGAATCCCTTCCGATTTCTTTTCATTTTCATAACTTTTTTCTCATGCCTACTAATAACATATGAATATTTCTTGGTATATTAATATGTTAATATTAATGATGTGTAATATATAGTAAATATAGTAAATAAATAAATAAATAGGTGCAGCCCTCCATAATATTTTTTGGCTCTCGTGTGGCCCCTTGGAAAAAATAGTTGCCCACCCCTGCCCAAGACCGTTCTCTGACCTACAAGAAGCACTGCTTGACTTTCAAGCAAAAAGGTGGAGTATCCATTGGCCTGTAAAGATGAACTGAGTCATCTAAACTGGGTTTTACAGCCCAATGGATACTCCACCTCAGACATCAGAAGAGCTGCAAGACCGAGAACAAGCCGCAAGAGTAAAAACAAAGATCCACCCAAAGGAAAAGTGTTCTTGCTATACATCACGGGAACTACTGAGCGCATAGGGAAGCTGATGAGGAAACACAATGTACAAACTATCTATAGACCCACTAAGAAAATCCAACTGCTACGTTCAACAAAGGACAAGAGGGATACTCTCACTTCTGCAGCTGTGGACAAGTCTACATAGGAACCACAAAACGTAGCGCCCAAACACGAATCAAGGAACATGAAAGGTACTGCAGGCTAAATCAACCAGAGAATTCAGCCATAGCAGAGCACCTGATGAAGCAACCTGGACATAGCATATTATTTGAGAACACAGAAATGCTGGACCACTCTCACAACCACCATGTCAGGCTACACAGAAGAGCCATTGAAATCCATAAGCATGTGGACAATTTCAACAGAAAGAAGGAAACCATGAAAATGAACAAAATCTGGCTACCAGTATTTTAAAAACTCTAAAATTATAACAGCAAAACAACACCCTAACACAGGGAAACTCCAGAGAGGAAACAATCAGAGACAGCTAATGACCTCTCAACAAAAGATTCTCCCAGGCACTAACAAGCCACACCAAAAAAAAACCCCTGCCAAACGAAGATCCACCCAAAGGAAACGTGTTCTTGCAATACATCAAGGGAACTACTGACCGCATAGGGAAGCTGATGAGGAAACACAATGTACAAACTATCTATAGACCCACTAAGAAAATCCATCAAATGCTAATCAAGGTGGCCAGTTGAAACATTCACACCTAGCTCCAACAGACTAGAGCTCTTTGTCCCACCCTGGACATCATTCCACAGTTATATAAACCCAATTTTCCTAGTTCCAACAGACCTCACAACCTCTGAGGATGCTTGCCATAGATGCAGGTGAAACGTCAGGAGAGAATGCCTCTAGACCATGGCCATATAGCCCAACAAAACCTACAACAACGCTATGCAGGAAAGCTTCATTTTCAGTGCATAAAGAAAATGTGTCAGATCACCTGGATAGTCCAAATACTTACATTTGCAGAAGCACTAGAATAGTTATTTGCCACCAGAGAGGTTAGAAATCAGCTGAAGAAACTAGGCATATGTAGAAATGGGTTTTCACAGCCATCCAAGCCGTTGAGGAAAGATGATAATAACTTCTGTCTCAAGGCGAGTAGCCAGCCTTGTTATCAGCAAATGGACTCACTGGTGATTCCGGAACATTATATGGCCATTAAAGATGGAATCTCATTGAAGCTAAGTGCTTTTACACCTAACTGTTTTCATTGGAGAAATAAATTTCATTGGATTGCAATAAGCTTACCAAAGTTAGGGTATTTGTGAATATCGTAAATATTTGTGAATAATTGCTTTGTGAATGACTATTGAAAATTACAGATTTTGGCATAACATTTCTCTTTGATCATGTTTACAGCACTCCTCACTTCACACCACATCTCTATATATAGTCATCCATATCTACAGATTCTGCATCCACAGATTCAGCAATTCATGGTTTGAATTTTTTATTTTATTTTTAAAAGCACATCTTGATTTTTCCATTTTATATACGGGATGCCATTTTACTATGCACGTTATATATATCGAGGCTTCAGCATCCATGGTTTGGGTATCCACAGGAGATCGTGAAACCAACACCCATACCAAGAGCTCATTTTACCCACAGATGAGGATAGAATTCATCCTGAACACAAGATAATTCATCCTGGTTTGCAAAGATTTATGACAATAAATACATTAGGCCTATATCCAGTTGTTAATTCCAACTAATTAATTCCAGCTAGAACATGATATCATATGCTCCATCTGTGCTGATTCGGCTGGGACTATCTCAATTAATTCTCTGTCATCCCACTTTTCAACTGTTTTTCAAACAACCCAGTTTCTTTCTCCTCCTTCCCCTTCTTTTTTCCTCCTCCTCCTCTTTATCCTCAGCTTATTTCCATTGCTTTCAATGTACAAAAGTGTTTTGTACTCAGATAATTTCCAGAGAGCGGAAGAAGACAAACGGGCAGAGTCTTGTCCTTCCTTGTAGACTTAATCAAAAGCAAACTGCTACTGCCTCTTTATTATGTGTGTCCATGCCCAGATTACCCATAAAGCCAACGAGGCCATGGACTAGGGGCGCATGCTGGAGGGGGGGGGGGCACAGATCACAGGCCAAAAAAAAACCCTGGTATGCGCCCCTCCTTCCCCCTTTCTCATGCACCTCCTCGCTCCTTCTCCCGGCAAAGTCTCTGCTCCGTCCCCTCCGTCTCTCTCTCTCTCTCTCTCTCTCTCTCTCTCTCATGTGCTCTCTCTCTCTCTCACACACACACACACACACACACACACACTCGTGCACGTGCTCTCTCTCGTGCACATCTTTGGAGCAAGTTTGCACCTGCTGTGCTCTCCCCAAGCCTCACGACTCCCGAGGAGACCTTCAGAGCACAGCGGAGCTTTCAAGCCGGTGGGAATGGGGGCATTGGAGGTGGCAGAATGTTGGCTTAAAGGGGGTGTAATTCCAAAGTGTGGCCTAGGGTGCAAAAAAGTGTTAATCCGGGCCTGTGTGTGTCTCATTAATATATTTTGTTATCTGGACCTTATTCTGACATTGCTTGGCCACCTGTGTCCTGGTTTTTAGTGGTGAAATTTTGAATGATACAATCATTCCTACATCTGACTTTAAGGAGTAGGATGAAGGACAGTTTCTGGAGCACCCAGTGGTGCAATGGGTTAAACCCTCATCTGGCAGGATTTTGAGGCTTATATATCCCAGGATTTGATCCCATAATATATGCTTTAAATTGGATCATCTGAGTCTCTACTGTCAGATAATCTGGGATAAGGAAATAATCTGGGATCCGATCCTGGGAAATAAGGGCAGAGTGGAAGGGGCCTGACAGACACAGGCTGTTTCCTCAGCAGAGAAGCCACTTTCTAGGTAGAAAGCTGGTGAAAGTTTTAATATCTTATGAAGTTTGGATTCCCATGCCACCAAAGCCATGTGTATTTTATTTATTATTTATTTATTTATTTATTGGGCTTCTAGGCCGCCACTCCCGGGAGGCTCGGGGCGGCTCACAGCAAGCAAGGTACAATAAAAACACATTAAAACACATTAAAACACATTAGAGTGCAACACATTATATAAAACAACAGAATTAAAACATCATGATGTGCAAAATGCAAGCACAGCATAATGTGGTATACAACTGAAGTGTATATGTATTCAAATACAAGTAGAGATGCATGAATGTACTTAATCTGAATATTTTACAGCAGTAATAGAGTACGTATGTTTCAGTGGAGAATGTCAGACAAAACTGTTGACTGTCATTTTTAAAGTATGCAAAGGGTTCTTGTAGCACCTTAGGGACTAACTGGGAGAACAAAGTTGGCATCAGGCATGTAGCCGGGGGGGGGGCTAAGGGGGCTTCAGGCCCCCGAAATTCTCAGGGTGGTCCGCGAGAAGGCCTTACTGGTACATTATTTAAACTGTTATGTGCATTTATATCATGATCTGATCACCATGCTCATTATATCCCACATTCATGGGGTTATTGGGATAACAATACAAAAGGTTTGCTAGGGTAGATCCTCTTCCACCCAGTCTCAGCCCCCAAACCAAACTCAGCCCCCCACAAAATCCTGGCTACGGCCCTGGTTGGCATCATAAGCTTTTGAAAACTAAATCTATGATGGCATTTTTAAAGCCATTGTTTCTATTTCGTGGGGTATCTGACAGGTGTAAGGAAGTCAGATGATACCAATTAAAATTATGCTTCTGTTGTCTTAGAATTTTGGATATTATTGTATTTTACTACCACCAAAATCTCATCACGAATCTGTCACTTCCATCACATTCTGCTTGGTTTTCTTCCAAGTAACTGAGGACAAATCTCTGCCTCAAGGAGTTTACAACTATTTGGAATAGTTGGAACAATGAGGAAAATAATAGTAAGGTAAACATAGATATGCAGTTGTTTCAATTGTCTATTCTGGCATGTATATTTTTACAAAAATTACAGTGATGTATTGAAAGATTTTTCTTGTTACAGAAGATGAAAGGGCAAAAGAAAGCAGTTTGTCACGGCTGGGCCTGAAGCTGTGTAATACTAGTGTCGAAGATCTTCAATCCACCTACACAGCCTTCCTTCTTCTCCATTATTCAGAGGTCCTGGTTTATTTCACTTTATCCACAAAGAAAGAACCACCTGGGGAGGGGGGGGGGGGAGATCTGGGGAAATCCAGTCCAAATGGAGTGATGAGTGAATAGAAATCTCACTGCATGGCAGGGATCATCATCATAGGCAATCACTCATGGCCAAGTATGATGATCTTCCAAGAGTTGAGTCTTGGTGATGCATCTGTAAGCAACTGTAGAGACCTATTCTGGATCCGTATGGTCTTTCATAATGAAGACATAGATTTCCACATGGAAGGTCAGTCCCGACAAGGGTTTGCTTAATGCATCTCCTCTTTAGACATGTTTCTCCCTATTTGGGCCTCTTCAAAATCCATAGCACTTTTGGTAACAGCTGATATCCAGTGAGAACACTCAAGAGCCAGGGCTTCCCAGTTCTCAGTTTGTTTTTGGGATTTTTGCTGTGTCAGGAGTGACTTGAGAAACTGCAAGTTCCTTCTGGTGTGAGAGAATTGGCTGTCTGCAAGGACATTGCCCAGGGGACGCCCGGATGTTTTTGATGTTTTATCATCCTTGTGGGAGGCTTCTCTCATATCCCCGCTTGAGGAGCTGGAGCTGATAGAGGGAACTCATCTGCGCTCTTCCTGGATTTGAACCTGCAACCTGTTGGTCTTCAGCCCTGCCGGCACAGGGGTTTAACCCACGGTGCCACCGGGGACTCCAGTTCTCAGTTTATTCCACATTTTTTAGGTTACTTTTAAGCCCATCTTTAAATTGCTTTTTCGTATACCTCCTTGATGGATTGTCATCTTATCATGGTGAGGCTGCTTGTGTGTTCCAGTGAACCTGTGATCGCAACCACTGGTAGTCATGTACTCCCAGAGGCAGGGATGTAGCCGGAGGATGGGGGGGGGGTGCTTGAGGGGCTTCAGCTCCCCTCCCCCTGAAATTCTCAGGGTGGTCCGTGAGAAGGTCTTATTGGTACATTTTTTAAACTGCTATGTGTATTCATATCATGATCTGATCACCATGCTTGAGATATCCCATATGCATGGGGGTATTGGGATAACGATACAAAAGATTTGCTAGGGTAGACCCTCTCTCACTCAGACTCAGCCCCTCCCCTCCCGAATCAAAATCCTGGCTACGGCCTACCCAGAGGGGGTCTCCCTTGGTGGTAAGGTAACAGGAGAGAAGCCAGACCAAGCACGATCTGAAGAATTAAGACCTCAATGGTGGAATGAAGGCAAATAAAAGGTCATTGAGTTAACCATGCCACTGGCTCAAAGCCTCTTTCAGTGAAGACTGTGTGTTGGTCACTGTGTGTTCCTCAACATTTTCAGGATGTTCCATAGGTAAATCATCCTTGAGTGTTGTTTGGAGAAGGGCTCATTCAGAGGACTCTTGGAGTACTTGGGTATTTGTTTTATGTCTTTTTGTTCTTTCTTTCTTGAAATCTGTATTTGGAAACGCTCTTGATGGCCATTGGAGATCGAATTAATCTGTGGTCTGTCCAGCAGTCATCAGTGTTCATCATGGCTCTTGTGAGAAGTACATCACAGTGGTCTCTGACACATATAATTATATCGTTTAAGAAGTGCTAATACTTTGACCGGGGGAGTTTGGCCGACTCCATGTATTTGTTATTCTTATTCATGGTGTCTTAAATGTATTTTTCTGGCAGAGGAATATTTTGGTGATGACAAGGTTGTGTTATGCACATTTGGTGAGAAGTAAGATGCCATTTTAGTTGTTGTTGCCAACACCATCTTTCTGTATAGTTTCTGGCCATGGTTAACATCTCACCCAATTCTTGCATTAAAATAACACAGGAGGATGATTTTATCCTCTTTAGGTATTTCAGATATAATGGTATCCACCTGACAGTAGAATTTTTCCTTTATATATATATTAGACGTTTCCACTTTTTCACACAAATACAAGGTGGAATGGTATAAAAGTCAGATTAAAAAGAAAAAAAAGGAAATATTGGGGTGTCTACTGTGTGTTCTTATATCTTCTTGTATTATCTCATATCTTCTTTTTTCTTTTCTGGGTTTTTTTTCTGTAGAAGTTCATTTCGGTTATTATCAGATTGTTTCTTTCAAATCTTTATCTTAATCTAATTATTACCTAAGGAAGCTAAAAATTCAAAATTATCTGTTATTAAGTTGTTAGTAATATATAAACAAGGTTTGTGATAACCCCTTAAAATTACACAAAGCTTATATACTTCTATGTAAACATTCCTAATCTATTTTTTTTAATGTATTTATTAAAGATTTTTCAGTTGACAATGATAGTGGTAGAACAATTTTTGGTATAGGATAGTAGGAAGTGAGGAAGGGATAGAGAGGGTGTGAAGGGTGTAAGAGGGGGGCTTGGGGGGGTAGGGCGGGCGAGGGGTTTGAGGGGGGAGGGATGGTGCGGGACAGAGAGGGGGGAAGGGGGGTGTTGTTGGTTTCCGGTATGTCCTTGCAGTTTCCGTTGTTTAGTTCTTTCAGTGTTCCCCTGTGAAAAGATAGTATGGGGGTGTGTGTGAAAGGGTGTCATTTGTCTCGTGAGAGAGGTGAACAGGTGGGGAAAAGTGCCACTTGGGATTTCAGACTTGTTGTTATATTCTGGTTTCTTTTCCCTATCAGACGTCTTGAGGGTGTTGATTTGTGGATTGTTTTTGTAGATAGGCTCTGAAGGGTGCCCAGTCCGTTTTGATCAGTCCATTTCCTACCGTCTCACTTATGTAGTATGATAGTTTGTCCATACTCATAATGTCCTGGACTTTATTTATCCAATCCTCAATCCGAGGAATTTCTTTCGACTTCCATATTTTTGCATACACCATCCTCGCGGCCGTGAAGAGTACATGCACAGGCGTTCAGCATTTCCATCTGCCAATTCCCCCTCCTCTACCATCCCCAGCAGGCAGGCTTCTGGTGTCTTTTCTAGTGTGGTCTGGAGAATCTTCTGGGTATGAATATGTATTTCTTTCCAATATTTCGAGGCCTCCGAACAGGACCACCACATGTGGAAGAAGGTGCCGACCTGGGCTCGACACTTCCAGCATTTGTTCTGGACACTCTTGTCCATCAGACCTAGCCTGTGAGGGGTCATGTACCACCTGAAGAACATTTTGTACCAAACATTCCTAATCTATTTAAGAGGTGTGAAGTCGTCAATTTTCAAGATCTTTTAAGTGTGAAGTAGATACATCGTATATTACATAAAATTGTATATAAAATTTCCAAATTTAATTTACAAGTGTTTTTCCAACTATTGTCCAAAATTCTTAAATGTTGGAAGAATATCTAATATAAAATGTATATATAGGGCAATGTTCATATTTTTGAACGACAAGTCCTGTTATAACTATCTTCTTCTAATGTTTTGTGTAGAGTTCCCATTCTTCTTGAACATTTTTAACCAAGATCTTGAAGTCTATCTTTAGTCTTTCAAGATTATATTTTTTCTTGTCATCCATTTTTACAGGATCTTCCAGTTGCCATCTAGAAATGAACTTTTTTGGTTTCCTCTTGGGTATTTTAGCCACATCTCTTAGGATCATATTCCTGATGTCACATTCAAAATTCATCCCACCAATCTGCTGCATTTTTCTCAAGTTTTGAGCTTCCCCGGTGAGTTTAAGATAGAATGGTATCCAGCGGACAGAAGAATTTTTCCTTGATGCCTTTGTCAGCATCTAGCGTTGATGCATAGGCACTTATGATAGTTGCTTGCTGGTTTTTTGGTGAGATTAATTCAGAACAATGAGACTCATTCGTTAATGTTGACAGGTGCTTCAGACAGGTGCTTCATACGGACATTTTTTATAGCAAAGCCGACTCCATGTATTTGTTATTCTTATTCAAGGAGTCTCTTCCAAAAGAAGGTGTAGTCTCTTTTTTCTTCCTTTAGCAATCCCCCTCCTTCTCTTCAGGTCTCTTGGAGTGCTGCTATATCAGTATCTCAGCTCCCTTGCAATAATAGCTGTCCTACATTCAGGATTTTCATTGTTTGTATTATCCAAATGTGTCCATATGTTCTACATTCCAAAATTTATTGGTCTTTCTTGAACACAGGGTGGTTACTTCTCTGGATGTGGCGGTCCAGTCTGGGATAAATAAAAGAGGCAGATTATGTTTGGGGCATCTTTTATAGCCCTCTCACCTTATGGGGTGACCAGAGCAGAACCTAAATATGGCTGGTCAGATGTGGATACATCTGCCAGGATGCTCAACTGCTTCAGAACTTTACTTAAAATTAGCAAAACTACACTAACCAACTACAATACAAAAATACAAACAACAAAAACAAGGGAGAAAGGCCAAAAAAAAACTTGCAACTCTCAGCTAATAGTTATAGTTATCCACTTATCCGACTTCTTCTAATATAAGTGTACTTCTACTTATTCAAATTGACTTTAAAAAAAACTAATATTGATAATCTCCCTAACTTTCCCTTTAAAGAGCAATTACTGGTTTCCTTTCTTTCTTAAAACTGCTTAGTGATTTTTCTTTAATCAAAAGTGATGATCGATTAATGATTAATGCTGTAGATTAGTCCTAATGTGGATTTGTAAATAATCTGTCTTTGAAATACTAAGGCACGAGTTTGCCTTCTTTGAAAACTGTTAACTTGTCCCAAAAAATTACAAAGGCATTTTGGCTCTGCTAACACAATCTTATGACCTTGTCTGCCATCTGGTGGCTGATACTGTTTTTAAACATGGACACAATTTGGAATTCACAACAATCAAGATACTGTCTAAAAAGGGAGCTGTACTAATCAAGCTTTTTCATTGTTTTGCTAATACAGTTCTCCGTGTAGGACATTATCACACAATGCTTTGTACAGGCTCACTTAATCTGAGTTCATTGAAGATGGTTTCATTTATTGGGTTTTCTTAGAATTGAATTGGAGGACCTAGTGATGCCCAAATAACTTTTCTCTCCAGGCTTCCTGTGCAATTCTGTAGTCAACTTCAGACTGAAGTTTCCACCATATATTGATCAGAAAATTGCATGAGAGACTTAGAGGGAATACTTCTCTAGACATTTTCTGGGTCCTCCAGAGCAATTCTATGGTATTCTTTGCCCAAAAGTTATTGTTCATTTCTGATTTTTTTTAAAAGAGGGGGGGGGGTTACACACTTCATGAAGATCATAGTACATGAAGAGACAAGGAACAGGTTCTTCATATAATGTGCAGGCCTACTGTACAGGTAAGAAAGACAACTGTACAATTATAATACCAGCTTGACTCTGAGGACACCTCTATACTGACCACATAGGTCGGTTAGGCTCTGGTTCAGCTCTGTGGCTTCCAAAGGCCACATGGAACTGATCTGGAATAACGTTGGGAAGGGGGGGGGGGGAGACATTTTAATGCTAGCCTTGCCTTTTCCTTCACAGTAAAAGTCTTAAGAAAAGAGAGGTCACTTTTATCAGCATAGGATTGTTAACCAAAGTTGGAAAATAGTCTGAATTCTGGACCTGTATTCAGGGTATCCCCTGACTTTGGGCACATCTAAACATTTGGGCCGGTTCTGGGTTGGATCCAGCTACAACTGTTCTGTTATCCAATTTTTCTCAGACTTAAGCAACCTGGGGACAGAGGATGGGTAATTACTATCCCTCCAGTAATCCAGATTGCAGCAATGTCCAGTCCAATCACAACATTATTTATTTATTTAAAACTTTTATATCCCAATCTTCTCTACCTCCGCAGAGGGACTCAGACCCTTTTACCTGCTGGCCATTACCTGCAGTGATGTCAGCCAGGGCAATGAAGTGATCAGGAAAGGGGAGAGAGGAGGGGGTGATTCTTCCTTCATTGCCTGTTCAACCTGGAAACATTGCACGTTATGGCCAGCACATAAGACCCATGTTGTAGTCAGAGATTACTGCAACATGGAGGGCAGGTGGTTATGGATAAAGAGACTTCCAATGGCACCTAAGCCCACTAGGCAACACTGAGTGGTCAGGAGTCATGTCCACCTCTATAGAGGCTGGGGGAGTGCCTGTCTGATCCATCCCAGGGCTGATCTGGTATATGCAAAGTTGGATTGACCACAGTTAATGGGTCAATGTAGATCCATTTTATCAGTTGAGGTAGTTGTAGCAAAACAGAGGGAAGGGGAGAGTAGTTATGGGTGTTTTTTTTAATGAAGTAATAGAACAATCAAATGAATGAATATACTATCATAGAACAGAAAAAGTGGTTCATCTATCTCTAGTAGAAAGTGTCAGTATTAACTCGGGGCAGTTTACACAGTACATATAAAGCAATCACAACACAATTTAATACAACAATACTAAAAGCATAAAAGACATAAAAGCATAAAAACACATCAACTATGCAAGAGCAAGCAACTGCTGGGCAATTGCAGTTTAATTCTAGGCTTGGCATCAATGCTTAGGGGACAGTAAGATTGAGAGCTTTCTCAACCAAGTGTGCAAGCTCTCACACTAGTGTGTTCTTGACGGACCTCCTGCTGTGCCCCGAGAGTAAGACTCTCTGCCCCCTTCCTCCCCCTCCTGCCGAACTCCTGCTGCTTGGGGGAGGAGGAAGGGCTGGGCAGTGGTACCTGAAAAAGAAGAAGGGACCGGGCGCCACCTCCTTCAGCCGTTTGCCCAGCCAGCCTCCAATCCGCCATGACTCCCACCATGACTCTCGCCCCTCGCTCGCTGAAGCCGCGTGGAGGAGCCTCACCCGGTGAAGCCCGTCCACCGCTCATGCTCCTCCTCTGTAGGAGAGCTGAAGCTGGGGAGGGGCTGGGCATGGCGTGCCCCCTCCCGGCCTTCTGCACTCCCAGCAGCTGCTCCAGCCTTGGGCAGACAGTGCCAAGCCAGCATTGTGCTGGCTCTGGCAAAGGCTGGCTTGGCACTGCCCCATCAAGGCTGGAGCAGCTGCTGGTACCTTCTGCCCAGGCGCGGGCATGGCACAGCCTGGCTCCGCCCCCTCCCCGGCTTTGGCTCTCTCAGCAGCTGCTCCCAGCAGGCCACCATCCCCCAGCCATTCTTTACTGTGTTAGAGTGTCATTTTGTGTCATTTTGGTTGGTGGCGTGCCCCCGGATTTTTTTAATGTTAAAAGTGTGCCGCGGCTCAAAAAGGTTGGGAAACACTGACTTAGGGGACAGTAAGATTGAAATCTTGTCTAAACAAAGCTGTTTTGCTAGCTCTCCTGAACAGGGCCAGTTCTTGGATGGTGCGGACTTCGACCGGCATATAGTTCCATGAAGATGGTGCTGCCACAAAGAAGGCTCTCGATCTCGTAGTGGACAGCCTGCAGGAGTGGATCGATGGGACTAAGAGGAGGTTCTGTTCTTCTGCACGCAGTGATCACTATTCCTTCATCAATAATATCTGTTGAAACAGACTGGACTGCTTAGCTAGTCTGAGCTTTGCACAAGCGGTTCCTGATGTGGGAAGATTATAAAAAGATTTTAAGTAGCTCTCGTTAGGGATGTTATAAGGATCACAAATAACTATACTTACTTCCTGAGCTTTACCTTGATTGCAAATACTTGCCCATGGTGAGGCAAACCACTTAGACTACTTGCCTACTTGGAGTTAAATTGCAAGGTATTTTCAAATTCGAATATATGATCTGAGAAAAGGCCATTTCCTTCACAGTAAAAGTCGTAAGAAGAGTGAGGTCACTTCATCAGCATAGGATTGTGACATACTTGACAGAACGGAAGGAAAGTCAGAACTCCAGTAGGGCCTACAATGGTAAAAGAAAAGTACACACCATTGGTATACTTTCTTTTCTTTCTGGTAGAATTTAGTTTTTCTTTATCCATTTCAGGCCATGAATGTGTCTAAAAATACATGGTTGATAAAATAAATGAGCACAAACGAACCCAAAATACTAGGACGCCAGATCCATGGTGACTCAAAGGATACTAAAAAATATTTCTGCAATTAGGTGCCATGACTACTCAAGTTATGCAAGAAACTGCTCTGGATAAAATATATATTTAGGGTCAATTATGCGCTTTATTGCTGTGCACAAGGACATACCCTTCAAACATTCCATTTTAGAAGAGACAGTCCAGATTCTTTATCCTATCATCTCAAGGCACTCATCTCAGGGGAGTGACAGGTTCTCCACCTTTGTGATGAGATCCAGTGACTAAGGAACACAACCCAGAAACAGGCAGTAAGCAATAAAGGGCTTACCCAGACAAAGGCTGCCTCTAGGCATCAAACAATTCAAAGGGAACAAAGGTCAGGCTACTTCCATGTAAATGCGCTACTCACATGATAATGGGTGGATCCTACTCAACTATGCAATATCCCAGAATACTTGTAGGGTATCTGAACAACACAAACACAAAGCAATCTATGTAAAGAGAAGGTTTAACATCCAAAGCGTATATAGTATACAATTTAACCAACATGTATTTATTATTTTATTTACATCATTTATATTCCACCCTTCTCACCCCGCAGGGGACTCAGGGCGGATCATAATGTACATATACAGGCAAACATTCAATGCCATTTGTCATACAACAGATAAGACAGACACAGAGGCAATTTAACATTCCAGCTTTTCTAGCCACCAGGAGGAGCTGTCGTATTCCTTCAATCCTTTTGTGTGTATTTCCTGGATATTTTATGACCTCGTAAATCAGTTAAATTAATCCTCCACACTCAAGTGGTATCTAAATTTCCTACTTGACAGATGGAACTGTCTTTCAGGTTGCAAAGGTTGACAACGAGCTACACAATTGGTCGACAACGCTCACCCCGCTACAGGCCTCGAACTCATGACTTTCTGGTCAGTAGAGTTCTTATGAAACAGAGTTCTTATGCCCTCCTTTCTGCTAGAGATCCCTGTGTACAACTCATGGCCTGTCTGGTCAGTAGCATGGCTCTTCTTATGTTCTTATGTTCTTATGAAGCTGACACCCAGCCAGCTGCACCACATTCGCGGTACACTGCTCAATTCAGTGGCATAAAGCAAAATGAAAAGGAGCAGCCATTCTCAAACATAACAGTTCTAGGTCTGATATAGATCCCAATGTATATAGGCTTCAGGGATACATGTTCAATTAAAAAACGTTTTAGACGAAGTAAGCGGATGATGAGTTATGAGTAGAATTGAGAGGAAAATAAAGATGGAGCACTGCCTTCAAAAAATTTTCATGGGTAAAATCCAGGAAAAAAGTCCACTGATAATGGAGCACTGCTCACAACAAACATCTTCGTAAGAAAAGTCCAAATAGTATCGACAGGGGTGCCCAGGTATTTTTGTACCTTTATTTTATTTATTTATTTGTTTGTTTGTTTGTTCAGGCTTCTATGCCGCCGACTCCCAGGGGCTCGCGGCGGCTCACAAGAGCCGAAGGCAACAATAAGGGCGTTCCATAGCGTAGGAGCTATAACTGAGAACGCCCTCCGGCGGGTCGATGTTAAGCGTGCTGACCTTGTCGAAGGGATCTCCAGGAGGTTAGCATCCTCCGACCTTAGTGATCTCGATGGGCAATATGGAGTGAGACGGTCCCTCAGATACGCTGGCCCCAGGCCGTATAAGGCCTTAAAGGTAAGAACCAACACTTTGAAGGCGACCCAGTGCTCAATAGGTAGCCAGTGCAGATCCTTGTTTCGGGGAGAGAAATCCCCTTCTTCAGGAGTTGATATGATCAGCAACTATAGACTCATATCTAAAACAAAGCATAGAGTAATAAGTATTTTTCAGCAAAATTACAGAAGTAGAGATAAACTATATATCAAATATATACTCACATAGTGCTTGATAGTTTTACAAGAAATCCTACTCAACCCATAAAACTATATCTTGCTAATTGCATCCTTTACACTTCTTTGACAGACAATGGTTTTTTCCTCCCACCCTGGTCATTCCACAGGTATATCTACGCCAACTTGCTTGACTACCATCAGATTCTCTGAAGATGCCAGCCACAGGAGAAAATGCGGCTAGAACACAGCTATACAGCCATGATACCACACAATACCCCAGTGATTCCAGTTGTGGAAGCATTTGACAATGTATCTTTGGAGTAGTAGTATTACAAGGTCTTTAACCTTCTCTGCCAAAGAGTGCAGGTGCCTCACCAAACTAGATTTCATTGCACTGCACCATGGTAGTTAAAGTGGAGTCAACCTACATTAATTCTACAGTGTGTAGATACACTCCTGGCCTTCCATCGTCAACCTATTTTTCTTGCAAAATGTTCTTCAAGCTACTATTAAGTGGTGCCATGCCAAAACTTATAATGACTTCCTCAAAAGGTAATTTATGTGGCAAGCTACTAATGCTGACCTCGGCTTTACAAGAAATTATTATGTGGACTCCAGTCCTTCAAAAGAAACTGACCTATAGCTTGCGGCTGGATTTCTCTTTAACACCAAGAACCAATGAGGCTTTGTATTTTTTGTATTTTTTGCTGCAGAAGCTAATAAATTTCACTTCTGGCTTAAGTTGTGCAATTCTCATTGGTGCTAAAATATCATGGAACAAGAGCTGTAGTAGGCCCAAGGGAGACATGCTCATCAAAAGAACATCCACAGCTATGAATAATTTATAATTAAAGGATATTTTCCCTCCCAACATTTGGGGATTTTAGCATGATTTCACCCCAAAGCGTAAACTAAGGGAACAGGCTATAAATATAAATAAAGCTGACGTCCTCTTCTGTACCTTGCAAATGGTCATGCTTACGCTTGTTTTATGGCTGAACTATCAGCCAGTGAAGATAGCACTTTATAATTAAACTCTAAATTTTTCCTTAATTATAGACACTGCTGAAGTATCATTCCCTGCTATATAATTAGTTCTCATAGAGATGACTAATTGTTTTCTTTAAAGAATAACCCAATAAAGCATTTCCAAAGAGTAGAGCTGTCCTATCTCAAGATTTGGCCCGCCCAAGATTTTAATTTTTATTTATTTATTGAGGAAGAAGTTTAATTTCAGGTCAGAGGCAAGCTGGTTTCTATAGGTGTAACGTCACCACCATCATCCTTCTTTCATTGTTTAGTTTGTGCTATCCGATTTTCCTATATTTCTAATTTCAGTATTGTTCTTTCCTTACCTATATTTAGGAATTATCAGACAGAAATATGAGCAAAATATAATATATTGAAAAGAGGACAATGTTTTTGCAGTGGTTTCAGACCAATGTCAGTATGTAGCTATGAAGTGGAAGGGCAAAATGGTTCAGGCCTTCCAAACAGGAATCCCCCCCTCCTGGCATGTAGCCGGGGCTAATTCCCCCGAAATTCCCCGCGAAAAGGCCTTACTGGTTTATTTAAACTGTTAATTCATATCTTTGTTTGGGGGTTAATAACAATAGAAAAGGTTTACAGTGCCCTAGTCTCAGCCCCCCTTCGAAACAAAATTGAGTAAAAAACTTTGTTTGGAATTACAGTGCTATTTTGAGTAATTGAAATGGTATTTTTGAACCACCCCCCCCCCATCTCTCTCTCTCTCTCTCTCTCGGTTTATATACTGCAAAATTAAAATATCGAAAAATAACATTTAACAATCTGCAATAAAAAGGGGAGGAGGAAGAAAAGTGAGGGTTACCATAAGTCAGAAATTACTTAAAGACACACAACAACAATAAACAAACATATATTTATATAGCCATTTTGTCTACTACAGAGAGCTCAAGCTTGATTTGCTCTCATTTGTTTGTCCACAGTACTCACAGAATTCTCCCCCACACCACATTTGAGTAGTTTTGTCTCTTATCAGCATTTTTCACAGCCCAGCTTTCATGATCTCATATACAAATTGAAATACTATGGCCTGGAGGAACTTGACATTTGGATTCAATATTATCATTTTTCCACCTGAGAAACTTATCTAGTTCTTTCATAGAGCTCTTCCAAGTCTATTTTTTATTGCTACTTCCACTTTGATATCTAATTTCTTGGCTGCCACATTCATTTTGATTTCTGATTGAATAAAGGCATGGAAAATTAAGCTGTTTTGATGCCTTCATCACCCCCTTTAAAAATATACAAATCTGTGATCATTATTTTTGCTTTCTTAAACTTCAGCAGTTTGACTTTTATCAATAGCCATTCCATGTCTCTGCTCAGAGCTGCACTGGCGCAATGGGTTAAACCCTAGGTCCGGCTCAGCTGCTGACCTGAAGGTTCAAATCTGCAAGATGGGGTGAGCTCCCATATGTTAGCTCCAGCTTCCCATGCAGGGACATGAGAGAAGCCTACTAACACATCCGGGCATCCCCTGGGCAACATCTCTGCAGACACCCAATTCTCTCACACCAGAAGCAACTTGCAGTTTCTCAAGTCACTGCTAAAACTATAAAAAAAGTATCTGTTAATTTTCTCCTAGTAATAAGCCATTATCTGCATATTGTTACTTCCTCATACTCCAATTGTAGTACAGCTTTCTCTATGATATGACCTGCGTATAAATTAAACTGAAAGTGTGATAAAATGTAGAATTGTTTGACCCCTTCTCTTGCCAATTGAAAACACTGGCCAACACACATTTTGACCTGTTTCTGGGCATATTTGACCTACTGATTCCAAAAATGCCACTGGCTTTCCCCTATCAGCTCTAGTTTTTGAAATACAGAACATAAACCATATACCAGTAGTCATCTGGTCATACATAGATAAACCATGATAACCATATCTAAGAAGCTAGAGTTGATGCAGTCAAGTGCAATTTTCTTTATCTGCGCCACACATAACCGCAGAAACAGACCTAAAAATCAACAAAGCAAGATATTTTTTGTTTGACTGTGAAATTATTCTGTTTCTCCATATTCTGTCCTTACAGAAGCCTGTTGTCCTGAATATAGGTTACACATCAGGACAAACAACTGCTGTCACGCAAATATAAAAAAAATGTTATCATGGTTTTCCATGATCTACAGAACAGTATGGAACAATTTATGTGATATCAAGCTGCTATACATGCCCAGTGTAGACATATTCTAAGAAACCTCAGCTCAGGAAGATTATGCAGAAATTTGCCATGACCTACGTCCTTTTGACTTATCTGTCAAAGTTAGCTTTTCAATGGGCACACCTTAAAGGGTTGGTGTAAAAAGCAGAAACCAGGCCTGGCTTTGTAAAGCTAAGGAAAGCTGAGGGGGAAAAGCAAACAGGCAACCTCATAGCCAGGAGTGCAGTCTGACTGGAGGGAAAACCTCAGCCACTGGAGATGGGCAGAGCCAGAAGGAGAGAAGAGAAGCTGAGGCAGCCATTTTAGCAGTTAGGAGTTTGGTGGAGAAGAAGACAGTCAGAAGTTTTGAACCGGGAAGGAAGGGAGGGAGGGAGGGCTTGCTTGGAAACTGCTTTTGCTTGAAAGGTACCTCTTTGAGGATAATAGTTAATAGGCCTCTATGGTGATTAGAGTGCTGTGGGGGGAAGGGAGATTAAGGAACATAAGATAAAAGTACCATCCTTTGTAAGAAGTAAAGACTGACAAGTTATTTGAAACCATTATGCATATTGACTGTTCAAAATAAACAACATATTCCTGTTTCATTTTAACTGAGGTCTTTGTGTGGCTTTTTGGACATTCCAGTGAAGGAGGTGGCCTATTAAAATAATAAATTGGTGGCAGCAATCGAAACCTTTAATAAAAAATAGGAGGGAGGCAGCAAAGACAACATATAAAAATACAATGGCAACTTCCCACTGCCTGGCCTTGTGTGTGTGAGGGTGCGTGTGCTCTGATTTCCTCATGGCCAGATCTTGTAATTTGTCCTTTGTCCTCCATGTTGTGTGTGGTTATTACAATTGGTGGCAATGCTGGCTGGCCTGTTGTCATCGTCTTTTTGTTACACACACCATATGCTAGTCAGCAAGTAGCTTCAGATCATCAGGAGAGCCCTGCTCTCGATCCCACCACTCTTGCAAATGCAGTTGGTGGGGACGAGAGACAGGGCCTTCTCAGTAGTGGACCCCCATCTGTGGAACTCCCTCCCTAAGGACATCAGGTTGACCACCTCCCTTCTGTCTTTTAGGAAACAACTAAAGACCTGGTTGTGGGCCCAGGCGTTCGACTAAAGGTATTGATTAGTGGACAGTGGCAGCTGGACTTGAATTTTATGATGTGACAATATTGGATTTATTTGGCTGGACTCTGGTTTAGCGGCATGTTAATTTGAATGTTAAGGAATTTTATTGATGATTTTATTATGTTTTTAATTGAACCAATCTGTTTTAAGTGAATGTATATGTGGATAGTGTCGTTGATGCATATGTGAAGCCACCCTGAGTCCTCCTGTGGGAGAAGGGCAAGGTAGAAATGAAGGTAATAAATAAAGTGTTATTTTGTGGGGTATAGTTGTATCTAGGGGAAGTCAGGGGTTTCTGTGGCTTTGCTGTGTTCTTCATTAAGAGAGACAATAAGATTCTCGCAAAGCTTCCTAACTGGCGTGACCTTTGAATCTTCCCTAATACCGGTAGGATCAATGTGAGATGGAAATTAGTTCAAGACGTGACTCCAGATGTTCTCTATAATGCAGCTCACCATTGAATGGTCTCAGGACATTTTCTTTTGCTAATTGCTACTTTGACAGGTAGAATCCAGTAGATCAATGGTTCTCAGCCTGTGGGTCCCCAGATGTTTTGGTCTTCAACTCCCAGAAATCCTAACAGCTGGTAAACTGGCTGGAATTTCTGGGACAAAACACTTGAGTACCCACAGGTTGAGAATCACTGTGGTAGATTATATAGCGGAGTGTTCAATGCCTCTTTTACCATTGCATTCTATCTATACAATTGGTGCATTTTGCAGTCTTGCTATTGTTTCCTGATGAAATCACTATGCTTTTATTAAATTGACTGCCCAGTTCACCCTCTGAGCTGGAATGAATAATTTCAAAGCAAATAAGCAAGGAAAGAGAAACAACCAATGTCAACAATGGAACACAAATGCAGAGTGACACATTTGCTTACTGATGCCTTATAAGCTATCAAAATAAATAAGAACAAGAATATTTTGATCCATTAACTGGACTCTAATGGATTTCTCTACTGTTACTTTACATATTCATTCTTAAGCCACAATAATATTTTGAGAAATACAAGCGTTTTTGCCTTTCAACCCACCCACCTCTACACACACACACACACACACACACACACACACATTTTTGGGAAAATAAATTCAAGTAAAATGTGAATGCACCAAATACAATAATAATAAAATAATGAAAACATTTTAATGGGCCAGATATTAGAATCATAGGATCATAGAGTTGGAGGAGACCTCATGGGCCATCTGTCCAACCCCCTGCCAAGAACCAGGAAAATCGCATTCAAAGCACCCCTGACAGATGGCCATCTAGCCTCTGTTTAAAAGCCTCCAAAGAAGGAGCCTCTGCCACTCTCTGCAGCAGAGAGTTCCAATGCTGAACAGCTCTCAAAGTTAGGAAGTTCTTCCTAATATTCAGGTGGTATCTCCTTTCCTACTAGTTTGAAGCCTTTGTTCTGCGTCACTTCAAAAAGGAATTTGATCTGAATTTAATCCGAATTACAAAGATTCCGACTGGACCTAACCATGCCTATTGGTTACTCTTGTGCATTTTCTGAAAAATCTAGAGGCATTTCAGCTATTACGCTGAATAATAGGGAGCTAATAAGAGAAAGAAGCTATATGCTATTGAGAAGCTCCCTACCACTGAGCAGACTGAAATATTTAGTCATCAAACGAATGGCCCCTGTGGTCTCTTCCGACTTTATGATCTTGTGAACTCATTTCAGATTTTAAAACTATTGTACTTTGCTAATAATCAGGTGTTTAAGTTTTAAAGTCTATGACATTGAGATCCAAAAAAGCAAATTATTAAGTAGGTAGGATATAGTTCCATGTGAATGTTTAAACAAATACTAAGTGAGGGCTGAATGTAGTTAAGATAGTAACTGCCTTTATCCTGCCTGGGGCTAGAGACTTGTGTTTTTTTCTAAAATGCTAATTTATGATACAGATAGTATCCTGGTGGCATGCTTAGAATCTACCTAATCTCTGACTAACCAAGTAAAATGGCAATCCTGCTTGTAAATACCACTAGGAATGGCTTCTAACCTAACAACAGAATAGGAAAGAGCATTAAAATGGAATTACACTTGTAGGAATTCTTAAATGCATAGTCCTAGGGTGCATCTACACTAGACTTGTGCATGGACTCGGATTGGCCGGTTCTCTTCGGCCAATCCGGCTTGTTCGGCTTGGTTCAGTAGCTGTAACAGCAAGGGGACATCTGCTATGTTTATGACCTCAACGAAACAGTAGCTGTGAAATACCAGCTGCTTGGCTGCTTTTGGTGAAGTGCAGGAGGAGGCAGACACTAGAGGGAAAAATACAGACCGAGGGGAAAGCATGACAGGAAGAGGGGTATTTTAAGCCCTTTCTTAAAAAAAGCAGGTCTCCTCTGCAGACCAAGGGGAAAGGATCACCAAAAGCAGGGGTGGGCAATTATTTTTTCCAAGGGGCCACACGAGAGCCAAAAAATATTATGGAGGGCCGCACCTAAAGGCTGAACTGCATTCAAATCTACATTATTTATTTATTTATTTAATATATTTTCTCTATATTACACATCATTAATATTAACATATTAATATATCAAGAAATGTTCATATATTATTAGTATTAATATAATAATTATTATATCATAGTGTATATATAGACATTATAATATATTGAAATTATAATATAATATAACATTATATTATATTATTTATTATATTATTATATTATTATAATAAAACTATTATAAAATAATAATACAAATAACTAAAATGAAATGAAATGAAATTCAAGAAGACAAGGTGCAAACCAAGGTGGAGGCTGACATCCTCAAGAGAGGAAGGATCCCAAGATGGAATGGCCCAGCCCAGATGAATGCAAGGAATAATCACACACCCCCTCCAAAAGGCCAAGAGGAAGAGGACACCCGGTTCCTGACTTCTACCCACCTCTGGCTCCGGTTCCCCCTTGGAGTTTCCACTCCGAAACAAAAAGAATCTGAATTAGGAAGGCAGGGGGAAAAGCAGAGGCAGACACACTCAAGCTCTTTGGGAAACCCCACAAGTTCCTGGAAAAAGCGTTTTCTTGTGGGGAGGGCTTGGCTGATTATTCCTTGCATCCAAAAGGCCACAGAGCCCTCCCCACGAGAAAACGCAGCCAGCCTCTGCTTTTCCCCTTGCATCCTTCCCAAGGAAACCCTCCGCCAGGCAGGCTCCCTCCCTCCCTCGCTCTCTCGCCTCTGGACTTCGGGTGCTGCTCGCCTTTTGGATGCAAGGAATAATCAACCAAGGCGAGGGAGGAAGAGGCGGCGGGGCTTACCTTGTGCTGGAAATGGGGGAGCAGCACCCGAAGTCCAGAAGCAAGAGAGCGAGCGAGGGAGGGAGCCTGCCTGGAGGAGGGTTTCCTTGGGAGGGAGGCTGAGGCAGTCCTGTTCCACCGCTGCCTGGCTCCAGCGGGCGAAGATCGAGCTGGGAGAACTAACTCTCAGGCATTGGCGTCAGAGGGGGATTCCGCCATGTCAGTCACAGACGGCATCGAGCAGGAAGTTCTTCGGGAGCCGCAGCGAGGGACAGGAAGAGGCACTCTGCTCCCTCCCTCCCCTCTCTCCCGGAAGGAAGCCGCGGGCCGGATGGCATCGCCCAAAGGGCCGCATTTGGCCCGCGGGTTCTAGTTTGCCCACCCTGCCAAAAGAGTGGTACCTTAACTCTGATGCTTTTAGTCCAGGTCTCAAAGAAGTTTATGAGGACAAATGATTCCATTGCCTAAAATTATGGGAAAGGGAGGGGAATTCCCCCCCATACACATACACCATTGCCACCAATGGGCCAGATCTAGCCACATTTTTCAGCAGCAGACCGAAAATGACGGATCGGTGGTGTGCTTGTTTTTGGAAAGTGTGTGAAAATGGATCCAGGTGCCTCTCAAAATTTGGGCAGCAGAAATGGATTGAGGTTCAGTCAAAATGCACGAGCCTAATCTACATAGTAAAATTAATGCAACGTGACACTACTTTAACTGCTATTTATCAATGCTGTGGAATCATGGGAGCTGTAGTGTTACAAGATCTTGAAACAAAGAGCCTGATCCCTCAACAAGCTACACATCTGAGAATTTCATCACATTGAATCATGGCTGTTAAAGTGCTATCAAATGGAATTAATTCTACGGTGTAAACGAAACTCCAGTTAAAATTTGGTAACCCTGCACTTCGTATTTTTAAATGAAATCCAGACTCTTGTGTGTTTTGAATTTAATGTAGTACTAATGGCACAGTTTTACTGCATCATAGCACATTTATTTCAACCAGATCTTCCATAAAGGAAATGAAAGGATAATTACTCGGCCAAAGAAATTTATGTGAGCTTTACTCAATTATTCTATTCATTACTGTTTAATGGAATTTGCTCATTTATGAAGTAGCTAGTTATTTTAAAGCTAGTACAATGGTTAGCAATCTCACTGTATTCTGACCAAATTGAAGCTTCTAAAAAGTCTTCAAAGGTATTTCCACACAAAATACATGTCAGTAGTTATATAATGAATAAAGCATTATCTAGGGACTTGCTCATTCACATGCATTATTCACATACATAACCCGAGAAATCTGATGCTCTTCAGTCTTATGAATTTTGAAGCTCAAGCATTCTTCATGACAATATTCGTAATTCTACCTTTGCAGAGAGAATTCCAAAAATGCAGTTTGCTGTGTTGATTCATGTCAGCCAGCAGTTTTCTTTTCCAACAAGGACAATTCTTTTGTGAAGCCAACAAATCATAATAGCCACAGAAGACTAAACACCTCAAAATTCTTTTCAAAAAGCCTAACATGTGTGATAAAGGTATATATTGTATTACAAGGGGATACCTCACAACAATGTATAGTTGGCTCTTCACATTTGCAATTTCGACTTTTGTGGACTTGTTAATTTGCAGATTTGATCGGTATAGTCAGCAGATTACAGGAGCTGTCATCATAAACCTGCTAGCATCTTATGATACTGTAAATCTTCGCTTTTTCCTGAGAAAAATCTATAATTATACAAAGGACTACCACCTAACCCACTTCATAGAACATCTGCTACAAAACAGGAGCTTTTTTGTTGAGTTCCAGGGCCAGACAAGTAGATGGCGAAAACATAAAAATGGCCTGTCTCAGGGGAGCGTACTTACTCCATCAATGCTTAGCATTTACAAAAATTATTAGCCACTGTCAGAAGGGACATAGAGTTTCATCTATGCTGATGATAGTACCATCACTGCTCAGGAAGGTAGCTTTGAAATGGTTGAACAGAAGCTCTCTGAAGCTTTAGGTGCTCTTACTATTTAATTATTTACTTCATTTATTTATGTATTATTCAGACTTGTTTGCCACCACTCCCCGAGGGCTCGGAGTGGCTCACAAACACGTAAAAGCACAACAGAGATAAAAACAACATTAAACTAGACTAAAAGAAGGTTTTCCTGCTTAGCAATCAAAGGCTAGCCGGAAAAGGTAAGTCTTGCAGGCCTTCCGAAAAGAGAGTAAGTCCTGCATGACCCGCACATCACTTGGAAGGGTATTCCAGATTGAGGGCGCTACTGTAGAAAAGGCTCTGCACCGAGTCATTGTGAGATTTATACCCTGCCATCATCTCCCCAAGGAGACTCGGGGCAGCTTACATGAGGCCAAACCCAATAACACATAATAACAACATAACAGCAAATAATAAAACAATGTAATCAATATACTTACATACCAGCAATAAAAGACAGTTTAAAACCATTCTGGGCAGGCTAAATGTAAACATATTAAAATTTTAAAATAAATAATACTACTTATTACAGGGAAAATTAGCTGATCCCTAATCCATCTAGAATGAAAACATGTGCTTTTCATCTTAAGACCAGACAAGAATCTCAAGCTCTGAGGATTACCTGGGAAGGAATCACATTCAAGCATTGCAGCACACCAAAATACCTGGGAGTTACTCTGGACCATGCTCTGACTTATAAGAAGCACTGCTTGAATATCAAGCAAAAAGTGGGTGCCAGAAATAATATTGTATGAAAGCTGACTGGCACAACCTGAGGATCACAATCAGATTAAGTGAATACATCAGCCATTGCACTTTGCTAGTATGCTGCTGAATATGCATGTGCAGTGTGGAATACATCTCATCATGTTAAAACAGTGGGTGTGGCTCTTAATAAGACATGCCACATTATCACAGGATGCCTACAACCAACACTGCTGTTTAGCCGGTATCTGACATTCACCGAGAAGTAACAGCCTGCAATGAAAGGACCAAGACATTGACATCTCTGTCTCATTCACTGTTTGGATATCATCTAGCAAGCCAACACCTTAAATCAAGAAACAGCTTCCTAAGATCTACAGGGATAGGCTACTCGCAGGAACACCTCAGCAAGTAAGAATTCAAAAGTGGCAGGCTAGAACCCAGAACCTCAATCACTGGCTGATACCAGATGAGAGACTCCCTTCTGGACACACAGAAGACTGGGTAACTTGGAAGATGCTGAACAGCTCTGACACCACAAGATGCAAAGCTAACCTTAGAAAATGGGGCTACAAAGTGGAGTCCACAACATGCAAATGACAAGAAGAGCAAACCATAGTCCACTTACAACAATGTAGACTGAGCCCTACCACGTGCACAATGGAGGACTTCCTCACAGCGACACCAGAGGCACTCCAAGTGGCCAGCTTCTGGTCAAAGGACATTTAGCATAATGACAAGTTTAACTTTGTTTGTGTTTTTAAATACATTATAACTGTACATTCAATTTGCTTCTAACACAATCTATTATATAAATGGGTTCACGTCATGTGATGTATACCTCAAACAAAGAAACCATACAACGCAGAAACACAATACTTGCCAACAGAAATAGGCCTCAAGCAAGGTACGTTTGTAGCAAAGAAACTTCCCCCAAAACCTAAAAAGGCCCCCAAAACACGAGTAAAAATAAAACTACATTTACCAGCATCCTCCAGGGCAGCCAAAGACTCACCCAGCCTCTACATTCTGAACAACATGATTGGCTGCCAATAAGGGTGGATTTGCATAACTGCTGCACTGGCCAGCCAACATGAAAATTCCGATCCATAATAAACTGCCAAAACAGAATAAGGAAAAGGCCTGAGCCAATCCCCAACACAAACACCCAAATCACTTCCAACCGAAAATTTACACCCCAAAAAAATCACAGACCACGCCCAAAAATGACAGTAAGGCTTCATTAACTTGATTTCCCTAACTAGCCCTCACTTACTGGGAAGCTGTTTACGCTCTGAATTGACAGTAAGACTTCATTAACTTGATTTCCCTAACTAGCCCTCACTTACTGGGAAGCTGTTTACGCTCTGAATTGACAGTAAGACTTCATTAACTTGATTCTCCCGACTAGGCCTCAGCTCATTGGGCATTGTGTATGGCCTGAATTGACACTAAGGCTTCATTAACTTGCTGTTCCTAACTGGGCCTCAGCTCATGGGACATTGTGTATGGCCTGAATTTACAGTAACCTACCTTGGCACACAGAGCACCGACCGTGCATGATGGGACTTGAGGTACCACCATGGAAAATGGGATTTGTAGTACTTCAAAATCCATCATTCCCCCCACAGACCACTCGGCCCAGAACCAAGACCAATAAAGACCCAACTTGGCACACCATGCCCCCATGACCCACACTCCATCCAACTGCAGTTTAGAGGAGGGCACACCGTGGATGATTGGACTTTCTCGCATCTCCTAAAAAGGGCACAGCAACGCGTGCCGGGTACAGCTAGTAAATAAATAAATCAGTATGGTTCATCTAGGAACCTCTAGGTCCCCCAGTGTGATCATGATCAACTGGTCAACTTCTGGCTGAAGTTGACCACAGAGTCTCACTTGAAGATCTAGAGATGTTCTTTAAAAGGGTGTGTTCTTTTCATTCACAATCCCCACCCTTAACCCCAGCAAATGTAGACTACTTATTGTATTGACACTAGGAGCATCCATTTCCCCTCCGGGTATTGCAAAAATTGCTACTAAATTCAGAAGTAACAACAGAACTTGAAGGCAGTATTACAGAAGTCACAATCCTTGATATTCAAAAAATTGAACTAGGTCTGAATATATTGAAGCAGAAAAGGAGTTGTGGAACTCCAAGTACCAATTTAACTTTACCAAAGCTGCTTGTACGCGCGGGTTCTAGGATGAGGGAGAACACACGACAACTGTGAAGTAGGTGAAAATCAAAAAAGAATTTATTCTGGCACCAGCTGGTGGGCTTCTGCCAGCAGAACACAGCTGCAGGTAGGGGCAAAAGACCCGTCACTTCTCATACAAAGACATTTATACCCACAAATGGTCATCCCAGTCAAGCCCACCCTTCTTCATGGATAAAACAAGCATAATTGGCTGGTGATTACTGTTGCTTACATGACATTTCATTAATCCAATAAACACTGCATAAATCATTAGCATCATCTCTCTGTCATACCTAAGAATGAGAACAATAGCCATCTATTAGTTATTTCTTTCTCACAGTGCAGTTATCAACGCTGAGTCTCTCTGTTCCTGACTTGAAACAATATTTCCAGGCTCCGTGCCAGCAGCGGAGAAGGACAGACTCTTTGCCATGCGCAGTGGTGTTTCCATTCACATTAAATTTCCATAGCTCCAACTGTACTGCATCCACCCATCTAGCCTATATTATCTCAAATTGGGCACAGGGTGTATTAAAA